>JAHLJT010008446.1:83941107-84050464 GCA_031308135.1 Acheta domesticus | reverse complement strand
AATGAACTCTTCAAATATGCATCTGAAAGATTTTCCCTAGAGCTGCTGGACTTTCTTAATACTTACTGGATGTATGGTTACATCCCAAAAGAATGGTGGACTGCTCTGGTCATCCTTTTTTATAAAATGGTGATACGAAGAACTTCTCTAATTACAGAGGGATAGGCCTTTTGAATTCCGAATACAAAAATATTTGTCAAATTATAAATTCAAGGCTAGCACCTATTTCAGAGGCCTCTCCTCTTATTAGACAAGTAAAATTGGTTTAGGAAAGGCAGGTCTTGTATGGACTGCATATTTACGATACAGATAACAGAAAAGCATAGAGAGTATAATGTTCCTGCAATCTTAGCATTTGTAGATTTAGAAAAGGCATTTGACAATTAAACAAAATTGTGGGAGGTGTTGCTAAGGAGAGGGATTCCACAACATCTAGTTAGAGCCATTCATAATATTTATGTGGATACTACAATAAAAGTAAATACAGGAGATGGACTAAGTAATGAATACAGAATAATAAATTATGGCATAAGACAGGGGTGTCCCTTGTCACTCATTCTTTTAATTTATATTTTGATAATGTAATTAGGTGATGAGAAATCCAATTGAAAACAAATTTTATTGGAAAAATTGCCTTGAGTACATTGCTATTTGCAGATGACCAGGTTATCCTAGCAGGCTCAGAAGAAATCTACAAATAGCCTTCTTCAGTCTTTCATAACATCGTTAAAGATTTTAATTTAAAATTATCCAAAACTGAAGTTATGGGTTTTAAAGGAATCTTTCCTCTTTGAGCAAAGAAATATAATAACATAATATAATATATACAATAACGTAATTGAATAAGTTTCAAATTTTTATTATCTTGGTTACAATATAGCCTACGATCATTCTCAAGACCTAGAACAAAAACTCTGAATTCCTGCAGATACTTGGTATGGTGAAGCTACATCTGCTGAAGAAAGTAAGAAAAGGCACTTGTCTTAAATTCTATTGAACTATGGCGGTTCCAGCCCTCTTATATGGTGCAGAGGCATGAACAATAACAACACAACAGGGAAAAATATTGAAGCAGCAGAAATAAGGTTGCTGAGACTACTAGCGGGATATTCTTTGAGGGACCACAAGAAAAATGAAGACATTAGGTCAGAAGTTCAAGTTCGCAATATGGACCAAAAATTAGATTCGTGTAGATCCCAATGGTATGACCATTTTCAGAGAATGGATAGTTCGCTCATCCCTCTTCAAAGTTTTGGGTACAGATTCCAAAGCAGGAGAAATGTGGGGACGTCTACGACTGCGATGGAATGACCAAATGAAACTCTGGAGACGGAACAGACCTAATCCATGCTGTATATGATAATGATTGTGAAGAACAGATTCCATTCAGAAAACTTGTGGAGCTTCAACACGTAGAGATTAATGGCAACGGTTACGTAATATTATAATACGATTTGACTGCGCAAAAAAAAAACGTGTTTCATGCTGGAACTCGGGTGCGGAGGTTTATACTGCGATTTTTGTAACTTTGCCCCTCAAAGCCTGACTTCACGATGGAATATGCCACGGTAATTCGCGTCTTTCTCAGTCATGCCGCTTGATATCGCGTGATTGCGACCGTAACAAGAAGTGCTTGCGATCATGCAACATCTAGCGGCACGACCGAGAAAGACGCTAAATGCAGTGTAATATTCCATAGGGGCTTGAGGGGCAGAGTTATAAAATTACACTATAGTAAGCATTTAGTAAACCTATACACCGTGTGCTGGATTACGCGAAAGGTACTCAAATTCTCAAAAAATTGTACATGACCTAATTTCAAAATTTATCTTTAAGGAACAGATTTCATTAAGGGAAAAATTCTATATCTTTAATGTTTTAGTTTTGGAAAACCCGGAGAAAACTTGGGACTTTTTCAATTTTCGAAAAATCATATTTTCAACGAACATGACACCTGCACCGTTCTCTTAAACGTTCTCCACTCTATCCAACCGCAAAATTTAATCGAAAACGATGGAGCCATTTTTTTGAAAATTTGGAAAACGTCTCTGGGGCTTAATGTAAAGTACCCCCCAGAATTAAAATATTGGTTTCAAATTCCATGGGCCGCGACATTAGCCAGATCGACTGGGGAATATCAATTTTGGAGAAAGTCGGCTGACCGATTGACCTCTGGCGTTGTTCACAAACGGACGGACAGACGTTTTGCCGTTATTCGATTTATCGGTGTTAAGGACCCGCAAAACATGGATTCTGGCTTTACCAAGTGTTAGAGGATTGTTTTTCTAAATGTAGGAACTGGCTGTATCCACTTTTTCGTTACCAGGACCCTGTAATAAGTTTTTCTGCCGAAAATTCGCCGTTTTTTCACGCAGCATTACATAACTTTCTCTCTACTCCGTAACGAGAAAGTTATGTTTTCGAAAATTCTGATATTTTCATGAACATTTCAACATGTTTTAAACAATGTACGAGTATTTTATAAAGGGAAAAAATTCTATTATCGATATTGAAGATTTGCAATTTGCAATTTTTGCCAGCGGTTTTCCAAAATTCAGAGAGTTAGCCAAAAAAGGGATCGTAGGGCCTCGAATTCGGCTGGATCAATCGGGGAATGTCAATTTTGGAGAAAATCGTCTGCAGGTAGTTGTCGAACACTGGTACCAGTGCCTGGCGACAGACATCTACACACGAATACATATGTTGGTTCCTCTATATGACAAATGTCTCAATTGTTGGGGTGATTATGTGGGGGGAAAAAAAGTTCAACATGTGCTGTATCTGCTACAATAAAGATTTCCGCGTGAATTTGGGTTTCATTTTTTTTTGGCGACCAAGAAAACTTTACTTTCTGGATGTTTCTCATCTGGTCATGCTTTATTTAATATTTTATTTAAATATCTTGAAATATTTCATTACAAAGATTTAACAAATTTTGTGATGGAAAAATAAGGAAATGACTTGGATAACCTGAAAATGTCAGGAAAAGTCGTTCTCCCTGTTATTCGTGAAAGTATGCAATGTAATTTCTCTTGTTCACGTTGATCCATACAATGTTATACCGAACAACAATGTGAATCTTTAGTTGTATTTTAGTTGTACTATTTCTTTGTTGTACGATTTACTTGTATAAAAGTAAGTTGTAGTTGAATAAAAATAAACAGTTTGCTCTGAAAAATATTTCGGATGTCCTGAATTCCACTGTTATTTGTTTGGCAACCCTTGTTGCCATCCTCTAAAAAAGATACTTGTCAAAGAATAATATTCTGCAAAAGGAAAAACAAATAACTCGTAATATTGAATTAGATGAGTAAACTTATGTGTTAATCACGAGCGCATGCAACTGTGTGAATGTATTCTGGCATTAAAGAAATGACCAACAACGACACGATTTTGCTGTCTCAAGAAACCCTTTAGCGCACAGAAACAACCGAAGAACAGTATTTAACGTTATCACTAGGGAGCGGATTTCTATGATTTTGCATATTTTTGTCCATTGGTTCAGGGCATAGCTAAGTGAAATTTCTTGATATTTGACAAAACCGTGTTGTATATGTATTTAGTCCTGAGGATGGAGAAATAAAACTCAGAAACGTCGGCTAACTGACATTAATTTCATTTATTGGATCAATCCCCATGAACTACGCGGTGGATTCCACTACAGATAGTCATGAAATACAGCAGAGAATACTGTTTATTTTATTAAGGAAAGTATTTTGCAACGCATAATTTTTACATTGGACTGAAACAAAATTGTATGATAAATCCTGATTATTGTTCGTACTGTCCAGTGCACTTACATCAATAGTGTAATGAAACAAATATTTAATTGTATGTTTAACCGTATAGCAACAATTACCAATTTCTTTTCCATTGAAATGTTAAAAATAATAACCAATTGGTTGTTAGTATCAGGCAGTGACTGCTTGTGCGAGGTTATCCAGCCTCTAGATAATCGTAAAATACTCTTCATTGTAGAAATACAGCTTTTCGATTTAATTCCATTCATTAATGGAGATATTACAGCAATATCTATGTATGAAATATAAAACCATTGTAAAAACAGTTCGAAGAATAATATTTTTACATTTAGGTCCTTCACTCTTCAATCATATTTTTGTTGCTTAGTATTTTCGTTTCCTGACAGCAGTGCCCCATTCATGAAGCTTGTCTGTGTGAATGCCATGAACGTAACTTGGAGTCTGTTTTGGGAGGCACAACGAAAATTCATTCATTTTAATACGAAAATATGGAGTGTTTCTTTATTTCAAAACTCGTGACGCTCGTCAACATCATCCATTGCAATCATTTCCTTACATTTCCTTTTGCTACTGTTCGAAAAATCCGAAAAAAATAATCAATATTTAATACTAGATTTTGAATTTATTTTATTTTATTCAATGATCCAATTGACAATGGGAATTCTTAGGTCGTTTAACTTTTTTTCCAAGAGTATTTTTTATGGGATTTGTTCTCCAAAAAAACTGTGTTGTGAGAGGAAGTTGTCCTTCAGCAGGGAATACTTTTTATTAAAAAATAATGTAAAACATTTTAAATATATATTGTGAAAATAGATTTATTGTATATGCGGGATATGTGGGGTGAGTGCGGTAGTAATCGGTTGGCAAAATTTTATTTAGCGTTCAGAATCGTAGTTTTTTTTACTTTTTGCTTGACATTTTCAACATCGTACATGGCTGATGGCACCAAGAATGAGTTCTGTGCAACTTGGACAATTGAACTGTTTTTTACTTTATCATTTTACTTCATGAGAAGAGAAAGTATTTTCATCGTGCGCCGTAAAACTGCCATTTTTAGACAAAAAATATCTTATTGTAGGCCCCTGTTAACGAAAGAGTGGATAAATCTTGTTCGGTTTGTAGTAAATTATTTCCTCTAACACGTTGCGTGGACAAAATCCAGGTTTTCTAGGTCCTCGATATTGAAAAGTTGATTGACAGCAAAACGTCTGTCCACCTGTGATCGAAGGGCCTAAACCATTCAGACGATTTTCGCCAAAATTGATATTACCCAGTCGATCTGAACGAACTCGAGACTCTGCGAGTTATAAATGTGAATTTTAATTTTTTTTGGGGGGGGAGCATTTTACTTGAAGCCTTAACCACATTTTAATTTTTTTTTCATAAATGGCTCCCAAATTTGTGATTAAATGTCCTCGAATAGCGTAAAGGACGCTTAAAAGAATGGCTGAGGCCTCATTTTCGTTAAAATCGCGGATTTTATGAAAATTGGGAAACTTCAAAAAATGCTTGTATCTTCTTACTAGTACAACATTCAATATAGAGATTTTCTCCTTAATACCTGTTCTTCAAACACAGGTCTTACTACAAGATCATGTACAATTTTTCGAAAATACGAAGATTTCACGTATTTTGCGCAAAATAAGGCAATTTTCGAACAGTTATTTTCCCAAAAATGGCCCTAATATTTTTCTTCAAATTTTCTTCTCGTATGAATCAAAGAGCTGTAAAGGAAATTGGTGCTTTTCCTATTCCCGGCGCGAACTGTCGAATTTTCGAAACATGCAAAAAGTGAATATAGAAAAAGTACATTGGTGGTGATGGAGATTGTTTTTCCTAAAGAAAATCTGCTCTAAACTAGTGGTGCTACAACAACGGATACTTTCTCTAAATACGTAGTGTTGTAGCACTTGGTTTCAATATATAATCAATTATGCACGCATTTATGCCTAAACAAAATCTAATCGTTATGAAAACGAACTGAATAAAAAAATCCACGCTAAAATCTTGTGTAACGCCAGACCTGTCGTGATTACGAATCTTTTGCGGCCTCAACCCAGCGCGTTGTATACACCAAATGAAGGTTCCGAATACAGCGCATGCGCGTACTGCCCAAATTTGCACGTCAATTGATATTGATATTTTCGGGCGTGTCAATTGCAATAGTCCTGTTAGTGTACTGAATGTATTATCACAGGAGGTGGCGGTACTCCCTCCCCACTGGGTGGTGAGATCCGACATCGACCTATTGGTCAGCCTGCAGAGGTTTCCCCCTCCACACCTGCTTAGTTTATCTGAATGCATGGCCGCTGTCACTATAACAACTCTGAACAGGAGGTTCTAGGGTTCGAGTCCGACGGTGGCGGTTTGTGGACAATTTCGTCAACCTATGTGGAATTCAGGCGATGTTTAGAGGAGAATTCTATCGGCTGGCTGCTCTGATCGGTAGTTTTCCATGGGTTCGCTGATCAATACTAGGCAAATGACGGAGAAGTACCCTAACAAAAGGGTCACGGACTGCGCGCAAATTTTTCTTCCTCTTCCTTGTCCTGTCCTCGCCTCTTTCATACACTTTTACAAGCACTACCACACATATCGGGAGCTTGGATCTTGTCCCAGCAGAGGCGGTGTCCCCCTGGAGGGAGATACCTGGGAGCGTCCTAGCTGATCAAACGTCAATTCGTCTATGTTTAAATCGGAGCATAAGTAAGGGGAAAGGATAAGTTCAGGAGGGTGGAAAGATCGCGCGCGGTCCGTTGCCCGTTTGTAAGGGTACTGCTCCAGCATTCTCCGGGTGTTGAACGGAGGAACCACGGAAAACTACTGATCAGAGCAGCCAGTCCTCCACACAGCGGCTTAATCCGGGCTAGCTACGCAGCTAAAGTCGAAAATCCGCCACCGTCCAGACTCGAATCCTAGGACCTCCCGGTCACAGTCGCTGCAAAGGCAGCGCTAGTATTGTCTCTGAGTTAAACTCAGCCGGTCATATCAGCTAAGGTTACCAGTGACTGGAAACGTGTAAATCGATAGTGGCAAATGACGGGCAAGACAATATGGCAAATGATGGCAAGACATAGTACGCGCCACTAACTGACACTGTCAATATAACAAAATATTTGTTTTTCTGGCACGTCGTCGCGCTTCTCCAAAACTTTTGGGGACTGGCGATTCGCTACTTGAACTGTGTAAACCAGCCATTCAAAAAATAGCCAATTTCTAGCGAAACTTTGGGGTCAATAGTTAACATTTTGAATAAATAAGGGGATTCGACGACAGGTAAAAATTGTTTCCCCTCCCACTGATGACTCATTAAATTATTATTTATTACAACATACATAACATTCTAGGTAGTACCACGTCATTTAAACTATTGGTGCTACAAATGCTTGTACTATCTTACATTATTTGTAAGTTACGTAATATATACTACTTAAACCTGCATATTTTTTCCGACGCTGGAATTCGAACACATGCAAGCTTTGGCAGTTATCCACTATACCGCCGCTCAGTTCACTTAACAACCTTCTTGACGCTTGAAATTGAAAGTTGAACAAGTACAACTCGTATTATATAAAATTTAAAAAAACTTAATTATTTGAAGACTAATAATCTCTTCGATATTATACTTGAAGATTACACTGGAAAAATTTAACCTCAATTTTTTTCGACGATTGGACCTGCGCCATTTTTATAAGTTTGTACTTTGCTCTATCCGAAAGTAAGAAAACGTGGAACCATTTTCAGAACCTTTTGAAAATGTTCGGGCTTCATGGAAAGTACCCCCAAAAACCAAAATATCCTTTTCAAATTTGCAGGCCCTAAAAATTGGCCATATCGTTCGTTGAATATCAATATTAGATAAAATCTGAACGGTTTATGCGCATGTAGACTGCAGACTGATGGACGGGCCGACACACGGATGTTCTGTCGTCAACCAATTTTTCTGAATCAGAAACCCACAAAACTTTGATTCTAAGTACACAACGTATGTGTTCCCAGACATACATTCCCCAGCGGTTTCAAACTTTAATTTAATTGAAATTCGGGATATTGTACAATTATCTTTCAGAAAGTTCGATCAAGTAAGATGAGATAGACTTGCACAATATTAAAACAAAAATCGTGATAGTATTTTTCACAAACATGAAATTAGACATTTTTCCAATTTTTATTTGAAGGAATTTGGCCTTTGGTCCCAATCATGTAGTAAAACCTAAAACTCGACTGTATCTAGGGTTATTTAATTTCATCTGCTTAAGTTTCGTCAATACAAAATCATTGATCTCTTAAAGAGTAAGAATACAACACAAATTTGATTAGGGCTGTACATGTAGTGTCCAACCAACTTGTTTCCTGCTAAAGAATTTTGCATTTAAGATCTGAATTTGAAAGCTATTTTTATTTGTTTATAAGTTATGCTACTGAGATAACAATGATTTTGTTTTAAAATTTTAAACCGAAATTGAATATTTAGACGTGTTCACGTCGCTGGGGAGAATCGCTATTTAAGACATTTTGATATAATTAATCCCTACTGAGATCAGGAGGAAATATAGTTAATCAGATAGTCGCTCTCGATGTTCTCCCTGCAGAAATTCGATTCCTTCACGTAGGGCTCGGTAAGGGATACTAGCCAAAATCTGTAGTTTATTTGCCTTTGCAAGTAGTTTAATAAGTTAATAAGTTTATAGTTAATAACATATTAATTATGAAAAGTAAGTGAACGAGTCGCTACATTTTGCTGGGTGCTAACGACAAACATAACGCATCGGGCTGTGCGATAGACAGAGAGGTAAACTGATCCGAAATTTCAGTTGCCCCTGTTGCTTGAGGGGCTCACGGAAGATAGGGAAGAATCCTTGTAGTTTCACTGATAGAGAGATACACTGATACTCAGCCGCATCCAACACAAACCGCCACCGTGAGAAATCTGAAAATATCCCTCGTGAAGAAAGTGATGTAACGAGCGGCGCTACAACATACTTTCCCGCATTATTTGAAATTTTTCGGTAATTCAGTTTAGCACAAATGAAGCCTGCACCAATTTTTAAGCGTCGGTGGCAATTTTTTTATGGAGCGGTATTTGTGAAAACGAGTGTTTTAAAGATATTATTTTTGGAACAAATTTAATTTAAGACAATTTCAAAATTCATAGTTTTACAATGTTAACTTATTCAATGTATTATTTGCCATTTCGACGGTGTAATTCTAAACAGCCTGTGTCAAGTATTGAACCTCAGCTTCTGGGTCAATGACCCCCATCTCGATCAGGTTTTTCGTCCAGTTTCCCTGATCCTTGGAGTAAATGTTGAAATGGCCGCTTGTTTTGCTTCTGGACATAAATATACTTCATTATCTGTTCACGTCTTCTAGAATTCAGTGGGAAATATAGTTATTCAAATTATCGTTCTCCATGTTGTCGCAACAGGAAGTATTATTCCTTCACGAAGCACATGATTTGGGAATCCATAGCTGATTTGCCCGTGCATGTATATTTTATTACATCGGAGCGAATATTTCGTTAACAAACCTTGCAAAAAACGTTAATTTCGTCCTAAATTGAAAATTCAACTAGTATATGGCTTAGGTATAATAATTACGAAAACGTGCACAGAATTCACTTCTTCCCGTAGCACGTCACACAGTTTTTAGCTGTTTTTGACTTAAAATAAATAAACAAACTTACAAGTTCGAAAATACCGAGAGTTCGTCGAAAATCGGAGCGTTTTGACCGTTCTTTGAAACATACTAGGAGAAAATTTAAAGAAAAAATTACGTCCGTTTTTGAGAAAATAGATACCTAAATTCTATGCAAAATTACGCGAAAACTACTCGTATTTTCGAAAAATTGAAATTACCTTATTTCAAAGTCTGTCATTCTTTTAAAGGTTTTCTACAGTATCCGAGGACAAAGTTTAATTTGGAACAATTTTTAAAATGTAATTGAGGCTTCACGTAAAGTACACCCCAAAATTAAAATATCCATTTCAAACTTGCAGGCCCTGGATTTCGTTTAAATCGATCGGGGAATATCAATTGTGGAGAAAATCATTTGAACGGTTTAGCCCCAGCGTTGACCACAATCGGACGGATGTTTTGTCGTCTATCAATTTTTCTGTATCAAGGACCCACAAAACATGGATTCTGACTGCACAATGAGTGGAGGAAGTAATTTACTGTAAATGGAACACTCCAGTGCCTCTGATCGGGAGGTCCGAGGGTTCGAATCCCGACGGTGACAGGGTTTTCAGCACTAGCTAGATCGAGTTCAGAGAGAATAGAGAATTGTAGTGTCTGGCAACTCTGGTCGGTAGTTTACCGTTGTTTCTCCGATCAACATCAGGCGAATACCGGTGGAGTACCCTAACAAACGGGTCTTGGACCGCGCTAGCGATCTGTCCTTCATCTTTCTTACCCTACCCTCACCCTTTACTTACAAACACCACACTACCACACATGTCGGGAGCTTAGAGTTTGTCCCGGCTGGGGGCGGTGCCCTGGTGGTGGGAAATAACTGCTTGGGGACTCCCCCTCCACCAGACGGCGTGTAGGTCACCGCCGGATCTTGCCATCCAGCGGGAGAAGAACACCATATCTCGTTGTAAAACATGCAGTATACTTACAGGACTAATGACATAAACAGTTGACGCTCCGCGAATCACTAATCAAACTATAAATAGCATCAAGGTTTATCTCCTTTTTCGTTACCAGGACCCGGCAATAAGTGTTTAACCGCCGAAATATCGCCGTTTTCCAGAGTATGATTACAATACTTTCTCTTCCTGTAAGGCGAGATGGTGAAAAATAGTGGTGCTACAACACCATAACCTTTCTCACATTATTGGGAACAGTTACTTAATGTTATACTATCGTAATTTCTGTCTTCTAACGCTTTAGCCATCATTTAAAAAAGTCAAAATCAATTCAAACTAAGCACCTGCCGGATGAATCTCAAATTATTTTGACAGCCAGAAACAGTATTTCTTACTATTAAAAAAGAAACAAACTTTAATAAATCACAACTATTACAGTATTCACATCACTTTAGACAGACAAACAAGGATAATGTTACCCAAGCTTACCTTGATTACATGGAAGTGAGTTTCCAATTTTTAAATGATTATACGTGTTAGAGGATGCAATTTAGTACATGTAGCGACAAGATTTAACCACTTTTTCCAGACCAGAACCCGACAATATGAGTTTTCCTATCGAAAAATCGCTGATTTACAGTAATTTCTTTTTACTGCTTAAGTAGTAGTAAGCCTATTATCAGATTTATAGTTTTGCAGTGATATTTTTTTTGCAATTTTTGAAAAGAGAGAATTCACCGAAAGGAGGGGTCCTGCGGCATTTTTATAAGCGTTCTTTAATCTGTTAAAAAAAAATTGACGAAAAAACTCAGAGCCGATTTCGAGACAAACTTTTTTTATTAAAATTTATATTGTATTGTATTATAATAAAAATATTGAAAGTGCCTTTATGTCAAGCCAAAATTACGCAAAAAACTATGCATTTGTTCGGAAACTTGTACATGTTATTTAAGCATGTGTTTTTAGAACAGATTTTACTAAGGAAAACACTTCTATCATCAATCTTGTAGTTTTGCAATATTAATTTTTTGCAGTTTTCGAAATAGAGTTCACCGTAAATGGGATTACGCCGTTTTTATTACTATGTTTTGCTCTATTACGAGGACCAAAATTAAAGAAACAAATTTAGAGCCGGTTTTGGACAAAATAATTCTTTAAAAATTGCTTATATTTCACGCTCAATTACGGTACACTATTCATATATTCGAAATATTTTTTATGACATTAGCCTTAACCTTAATAAATATAACTTCATTATCTTTGCACGTCTTCTAAATTTCAGGGGGAAATATAGTCATTCAAATTATCGTTCTCTATGTTGTTCGCGGCAAAAAGTATTAATTTTTCATGAAGAACATGACGAGGGTTATGAACACAAATTTATAGCTAATTTACCTTTGAAAATAGATTTTATTACATAGGAGCTAATATTTTGCCAACAAAACTTGAAAAAAAAACGCTCTTTTTCTGTATTCAAAATTCGACTAGAATACGGCTTAGGGAAGAGATCACAGAATTATGAAAACGTGCATAGAATTCACTTCTCCCCGTATCACGTCACACAGTTTTTAACTGTTTTTGACATGAAATAAATTAATAACTTTGTGCTATTTGCTTCCCAGTTCGTTACGCAAGTGATCGCCTGGGCTACAAATGTAGCCGAAGTTAACTTTTTAGCAAGCACGAATTTTATAAAATCTTCCTGAACGAATGTTCGGTTACCTTGTTCAGAAAGTTTTACTATGATGTGAAAGTCTTTAAAATTTAACGTATGGCATTTAAATTACGTATGGTTGCCTCCCGGATGAAAATTGATATATATGCGCGTGTATTAACTTAAGAAATATTGATTTTCCAATGATAATTCATCACAAGTCATTCAGCAGTTTTCACAATATAGTATAACTATAGTAAATTTTGACTCTGAGAATGGTACGAATAGTCTCGTATTTCAGCTTTCAGATTTTCCACAGAGCACACCTACTTTCTATCATCCATAACAGTAGTGCTAACGTAGGCTACAGTTGTAGGCCAACCGGCTTTAAAATTGTTTGACAGCAAAGGGCTCGCAATGGAAAGCTCGGAAGCTGGCTGTATGGTAAAAGCAACTTATCTGAAGCTACTGGTACTTACACCATTCAAGAGGTTGCACCTGTAGCACGTGCGAGTACTCGAGAGTGAAAGAGCCGCCTTTGAAGAACAGATCTGAATGAGAAAAAATTTCAATCTTCAATATTGTAGTTGTAGAAAGCCGACGAAAAATTTTTGAACTTTTCCAATTTTCGAAAATTCAGTGTTGAACAAAAATGCGCATTTTTTTAAAGCGTCTCGCTCTATCGGAGGAAAAAATTTAAACAAGTTTGAAGCAATTTTTGAGAAAATTTTGAAAATGTCATTAAGGCGTCTTGTAAAGTACCCTCAGAATCCGAATGTCAGTTTCTAATTTCCAGAGCCTCGAGTTCGGCCAGATCTTCGGGAAGTATACATTTTAGAAAAAAATGTCTGAACTGTTTAGGTTTTAGCATTGCACGCAGACACACAGACATTTTTCGAATAAAGAACCCAAAAAACGTGGTTTCTAGTACACAACTTGTTAGTGGAGATAATATACTTACTTCATAAAGAAACAAGATTTCTTCATACTTCCCATATACGTTTTCGGTGTCAAGATCCCACGATGTGAGTTTTTCTGTCGACAAATCGCCGGTTTGAGGGGGGGGGCACAATATGCATTACAATATGTTCTTGATACCTCGTCAGAGTCGTTTTATCAGCTTTGGGGGCCCCCTATTCTTACTTTCAACGGTCCCCCCCCCCAAATTCGATGCTCAAATATAAGAAAATCCCAATTCACATTGTATTTTGTTTTTGTTTTTTAATGATTTGAAAGCATTTTTAGTGTTTCATTTTAACATTATTCAAACAAAAAATTAAACGTCTATTTATAATTGCATTGAAAAAAACTACTTTTTTATTGAATTGTACAATTGAACAATACAAAATTGAAACGCATATATTATACTAATATAATGAATTAGTTTACATTTGTATTGTATAATTTAAAAAATACTTAATACGCCTGTAACAAGTAATGTACTTCAGCTTCCGGGCCAATAACCCCCATCTCGATGAGGTTTTTGTCCAGTTTCCGTGATCCATTGAGCAAATGCTAAATGGCCCCTTGTTTTGCTTCTGGACGTAAATGTAGCTCCACCAACCGCACGTGTTGTTGAACACTCCTTTTGCTTATAGTGGTAGGAGTAGAGCTGATGTTCGTTACTATTTTGTTGGCAATGCAGAAAAATCAAATCTGCAATTCGTTTACCGTTGCAAATATGTTTTCTGTAACTCGGAAACGAAAATATCTAGTTTTTCAAATGTTGCTAATCTCGCGCCTTTTTTAATTTTATTATTATTTTTTTATCTTTTATTCATCTGTCAACTATCATATTTATAGTTAAAATGTTGGGAAGGGATTCTGGAACTCAAGAAAACGTGCGCAAATAATCTTCTTCCCATGTCACATACGTTTATAGTTCTTGACGAAATCAATCGAACCAAAGCAACTAGCAACGTTCCATATTATAAATATGATTTAATGATGCGTGACACATCACTCCGTAATGCCAATTTTTGCGTATAGTTTAATCACACATCACATGTTTGTGGGGCTTTATTTTATTTTTTGAAAAACTTATTATTAAATATTTTCTTAAGAACAATGGAGGGCCCGGGCGCATCTGGCCTTTGTGTTAATACGGCCCTGCTCCGCGTAAGTAGAATGGGCGAAAGGAAAAGAAGAAAGAAAGCTGGCATTCTTGCAAATTAACGGCAAATTCCGCCCGCTTAATTCCGCAAATTGTATTATCTTCTCGCAATCTGAGACATTATTTCAGAAAATAGTGAACAAGCGGTGGGAGGGAGGGTAAGATAAGCAAAGAAAATATTTATTTTTTATTAATATTAAATATCGCAATTGTCTGCACTACCTGCATTTCAGTAATCTTTAGATTCAATGCAATCGACATCAAGGGTGAGGATGAACGAAAAGGAATGACACTTTGTTCGCTAACAGTTGAATCCAAGGCCCCACAATCCTATGGTAATGGCCGCCCTTCTCCGTTGCAAATTGAAGCTTGCGCTGGCTGCCATGTTGAGGGCAAATTTCCCCGCATAATTCAAATACGTCGAAATTTTTCAGACTTTTCAGCATTTTTAAGGCTTTGAATACATAGAATGGAAGACTTATTGAAATACTAACTCATTGTTTAAAGTAATGTATGCAAACCAACATTAAAAAGTCGAAACGTTTATGTATCTCTGAAATAATATCACACGTCTTTACCATGCATATTTACCCTAGAGCTTTATAAAGCACAAATAACAGTTGTTTAAAGCACGTCGCCCACGAAGTTTTTGGAACTTGTATCAGCACTTTTGAAAGCAACAAATAAGCATATAATCTTTTACTCTAAAAGTGGGTTTGTATTTACTCCATGAGGTTGTACAGGTTGTGAGGTTGTGAGGTTGTACAGGTTGTACAGGTAGGCAGGTAAAGGTACAGGCATATGTATACAAATACAGGTGTCTGGGGAGGAAACGTCGAAACTTCGAAAATATGCTTAGAATTGTCTTAAGAGCTTATTTTCCAAATTTTGACATTTCCTCCCCGGACATTCTGTATATATATTACACCTCGGTTTTATTTCTTGGCGCGTGGGGGCTTGTCTTCACGATGGAATATCTCACGGTATTTTGTTCTCAGTCGTGCCGCTAGGAGTCGCATGATCGCCAACATTGCTCGATACAGTCGCCGCATAACTGTCCCGTGGAAAATTGCCTAGCTTGAAGTAGCTTCCGATCAGCTGAACATTGAGAAATTATTGTAAATAAAAATAATAAATTAATATTTCACAATTATATTCGATTATATTTATATTCGATTGTAGGCACATTATAGTGCGATTTTTCTGACTCTGCCCCTCAAGCCCCTATATTCACGATGGTCTATCACTCGGCAATTCGCGTCTTTCTCGGTCGTGCCGCTAGAAGTCGCATGATCGCAAGCACTGCTTCATACGGTCGCGATCATGCGATATCTAGGTGCACGACTGAAAAAGACGCGAAATACCGTGACATACGGTATTTCGGGTCTTGAGAAGCAAAGTTAAAAAAATCGCAGTATACTTGTATTGGCTCGCGTTGTATTACTTTATTAAACAAGACCCCCTTAATTCATCCTCAAGCCTAAATGACACCTCTGAGCAAAATTCAAAATCGCCTGTTTCGTCGCCCATGGAATATCTTCTTTCTCCGCTAGTTGGGGAAAGTAGCGTAGCGAAATTTGCGTGGTCAGACGGAAGAGCAGGCCTCGTGGCCTGAGTTTCGACACGTAAAATAAGGCAATTCAATTAATCTTGTTGCTTCTTGAACTGTCGTCCGTTGAGGGCGCTTCATTTGCTTCAGACCACTACGAAAATTTCAAGACTGAAAATAATATTAATGGTATTAATGATGATTTCTTTTCTGAGCCCAAAAGTAAGATAATTGTTTTTCCTATGAGCCCTGTCCCCAAAATATCTCTTGGGGATGTGAATATTACATCAGAAATACAGCTGAGAAAAGAATGACAACAGAAAGGACTGTGATACTGACTCTGTATTTCGACTGTAATCGTATAGTGTTCATCGGCCATGATGGCCATCCAAAGCAATATATGAACATAGTGAAGGCTGCTGAGTTGAACAACTGGAACAATACCACTGCTCAGGCCAAAATGTTGATCCGCGGAGACATTTTCACAGAATATAAGATGATGTAGATTTAGCGGATTACTTCATAAATGCCCAGCGTCATCATTTGATGACACACTTTGCTGGTCAAATCTAATTTGTTCTCTTCGCATTCAGTTGCAAATTTTATTCCTTCAATAAACATATACATCGTAAACAAAACAAAATGTTGGAATTCCTGAAAAGTAGATATTGATTTAGCCGAAATTGCAAAGTAATGAAAATTTACCAGGGTGTATTTGTGACTTACAACAGTGCGAATCATCCTTTAAAACCATGCTTAGCTGCAATTTACCCCTAATTATGTCAGAGGGAGAGAGTTTCATTTTTGCAGGATATGTTTGTACAGGAATCCCCCGATAATCGCTATTCGCAAGTTCTGAAAATTCGCGATTAGAGAAATGCTACAGGTTTTAACATTCGCGACTGCAACTTTTGCGAGTGCGACTTTTCGTCGTACTACATTGTTTTTAAGCGAGCACGTTTCATTTCCTGTATCAGCGTCAACTGCGAAACGAACTCTGCAGACTCTTCAAAGATATCAAAGTTGAAATGTCTGTTCACATTAATAGAAAAACACAATTGTAAAATAATTCAATTCAATTGCATCCAATTGGAGATAAGGGTTTTGGTCTCATGCACAGATTTCTCATCCAGGTCTCATCCAGAATGGTCTCATTCAGGATCTCTGCTACTCTCATTACAATGAGCTTACTGAAGAGGAGCTTCGAAAAATCCTCAGCAAAGGAAACCTCAAATGTAGTGATGAAGTAATGGAAGCAAAACTGTGTTCTAAAGTAACTTCAAAACAATGTCAAAACTGTTATTGGCATTCTAAACCTTCAACAAGATGTGATTGAAAAAGCATTCGAATGTGATCCAAACATGGAAATAACTACAAAATGTAAGAGAGAAATAGAAGCAACAACTCTTCCATATTTGGATATTAGAACAAGGGGGGGTGATCAAACAAAAAGAAATAAAAATAAAAAAATAACCAAATCCTAAATCAAATAACTCTCAACTTTGAAATATGTTTAAAATATTGTTTTATTTCTTCTCTTTGGGATATTAATTGTGAATTCTGTTTGAAGTAGTGCTTACTCAGTTCTACTGCAATTGTTCGTCAGATATTTTTTTATTTCTTTTTTAAAGTTTTTTCAATATTCAGGACCCTAACCCTCATTAAGAGAGACTCAACATTTGTGATGCTTTTGGTGAACCTAACTCTCACGAATGTTGAGGGATTACTATAGTTTACCTTAAGTACCACACTCATCATTCAGTAATTAAAGATAAATTTTTAAATAATTTGCACAAAATAAATTTTAAGCAGTAAAAATATAATGAAGATTAAGTATCAAAACAGTGTGTTGTCAGAGGTTCAGATACCTAATGCCTTCAAATGAATTTTTGAAAAGCGCTGTGACATTTCACAAGATGTTCACAATCACAATTCCCTGGATGTAGCCTTGCTTTGTAAATCCTTTATTGGAGGTTACTAAATCTGATGCCTATATTTTGTTTTATCATAAACATATATAATATAAGTAGAATAGGGATCAGATTATGAATTTTAAAATTTTCAAATATTTTAAGACAGTTATTTGATTTTATCTTTATTAGTCATCTTTAATTTTAAAAAAAAATTAAAAGCCCCTGCAAAGAAATTCTCTTTTGGCTAAAATTTGTTCTTTGCTTGAAACATAGTGAGGAGTTGGCACGCCGCATGCAAGAAGAACAGAATAATCAACAGCCTCCTGGACGTGCACCTTCTCCATCTTCAGCATCAGGCCGTTTACCTCCTTCTCCTGGTGGAGAACGAGGACGGAAGGGAGCAGTGGTAAGCATTATTAGAATATTCATAATTGGTTAGTTTACTTCTTTCATTCTTCATATCTAATTTTGATCTCTTTTTTCTTTTCTTTTCTCTCTTTCTCGCTCTCTCTTTTCCAATTTTATTTATTTGTATTCTTATTTTCTGCATTTAGGCATATTTTCCTCAACAGAAGTATATGTGAATTGAGTTTAACTGAATTTTAATAGACTTTACTTGTGTGCGTGCGTGCGTATACATACACACATACACACACATTTGTATTAAATTCATAATTAGTTTGGGTGACTGTTCCGAGACCTAAAATTTTATAAATTATGCTTTTTCTTATTGTGTTTGTTAAGAACCAGGAATTTTTAATAAACAAATTTCTTACACTCAAGTAAATTTGGTAGAATAACTGCTGTCAGCAGGTATTAAAGTACCTCATGCTAAAATATTATTGTTAGAGAAATAGAATTGAATGACAAGAGTTACCTAAAGAGCTAATTGTAATTGTATTTTGCATTATGTGTAGAAGCTGTAAATTATATTTTTAATAATTGTTTGCTTTGATGCATTTTTGTTGTTTGTTTCAGTGTAATGTGATCTGATGAAAGTTGGAGTGTACATTGAGAAAAAAGGAGGAAAGAAACAAACTTTTGAACTGGAAATGAAGACACATAAAACATTAAAAATACACATATATTTTATGAATATTTTAATAACACCACTGTGCTTTTTGTCTTCAATGGATGAATTTTGTAACAAATAAACAATGTGCACTTCCTAAAAGTCAGCTAACAGTATTGTGATATCTAATAAATGGCAATTGTTTATATGTGATGGCTGTGGATCACAGACTGTATAATTAGGGTGTTGTTTGGAAGTGTGGACATGTAAAGACTGGTTACTATTGAAATGTTACAGATAATGTCATGACAGGTAAATGTTGAAGAAATTGGCACAGTTGTCTATTCTTGGGCACTTGATCCTGAGAGTGTTCATCGATTGTGTGCTAATGCACATGTTGAGGTTGTCGGTGCTATGAAGTTGAATGTGTTTATTGCTTAGCAAGATGTGCCATTCATCTGATTTTCCTAATTGTAGATATTTTGATATAAAATTCTGTAACCATGGGTTACAAAAAAATATCTGCATAAAAGCAATGTTTTATATTGGCATAATTCATATATCATTTTGTTGAAAAATGGCCTTGTAATCCAAATGGGACTACATGTGCTGACGGTAATTTTGACTGAAGAGGACCAACTAGAGAATGTTATAATACGTTTATTCGTTCAGAAGAGCAATTTTAATCTTTAACATCACATTGTTAGAAACAATTCTATCATATATTTTTGATTGCTCTGCTCATTGTATTATTACAATGAGTTCAAGTTGATACTGAATGATTCAAACCTCATTCTTCTTGTCATGAAATGTGTGTGTGCTATGGGTCATTATTTTAAAGCATGGTGGCAGTTCATGGTTTTGTGTACATATGTGCGACAGGGATTTGTTCCTCTGTGTACTATATTTTTAAAATTGTATTGTATTGTCAAGCTAACAAATGCATCTCCATTCTAATTCGTGTATATTATGGAAAAATTATCAAAAAATATTTGTACAGGTGTCACTAAAAAGATCATTAAATGATTTAATAAAATGTTTAATGTAAAATTAGGTGATATGTCTGAATAAATTATGTTTTGATGTTGTACTATATAAAAGTTCCTTGTCTTGAACAACAAGCAGTTGAGAATTGCAGTATTACAATCATCTTTGAGCTGATTCCTGTGGGGAAGAATAAAGAGCTAAGCATCTTGATCCACAATGAAATGGTTACACTGAGGATGAATAATATTCTCTTATAAACGTAACCATTTGTTATAATTTATTATACTCAATTGATTATCTAATAGAACAGATAACACTATATAAAGATATTTTGCATCGATCCGTGTGATCATTATAATTTCTATTACAGTTTTAGCTACTTATTATTTTTTGCTATAACTTGGTATCATGATCTTTAGTAGAGTTGTTTAAAAGAATGAAATACAGTAAAATTTGTTTCATATGTAACTTTCCTTGTTTTTTGTTGATGTTTTTTATATTATAGAACATTTTTTTGTATACAGGCACAACTTTGGAGTCTGTGTGTGGTTTGCGTGTATCTTCAGGACAAAGTATAAGAAATGTTCTTATGACTTCATGTCTAAAAATTAATAAATTTACATCATGAAACATGAAAATTGATAGTAGATTTGATTGCCTGATTTTACCATTTTTAACAGCTCTATTGTACTCTAGAAATTTCCAAAAGAATTTGTATAATTGTATTTTCTTATAATGGCTGTAAAGTATGTTGTTTACCTACATAACAAAGTGTGTGTATCCAGTAATTGGTGGAGACAACATATTGAATAGTTTATAAATGAATGAATTTATTTGGTTTTCAGAATTTCAGCCTAATGTGTGTTATCAGATTTCTGGGTTAAATGCTAGATGTCCATCAAAAGATATCTCTTCTGTAAGATTCTTCTTCTAACTTCCAATGGTAAATCTGTCTTAAGTTCTGGATTCCCCCTTGAATTACCAAATATTTCTGAAGAAAATGAAAATCAATATGTTGCTGGTTAATGATTTGGGTTTATTAGTATAGTGTAATAAAGATACACATACTACTGCAATAACATTAATATTTTTAGCATTTTTTTGGACTCTGCTTATTTTTATTTTTTCTCCCTATATAAAGGAGAACAGGGCTAAGACATTATTAAATTTCAACCCTCCCACACACACACACACTTATTTTTAGAGCTGTCAGTGTCTTACTAAAGACATAGTCATACTGCCAACAAAGCTTTTAGTGACTGCCAAAAGTGGAATCAGCTTATCCATGTTGCTACTTGTTATATCAAAAACATGTTTACACGCATGAAGAGTGAAAATCTTCATTCCTCAAAAAGTTGTGTTCCCAGCATTTTTACTGGTAAAAAAAGACATAGCGGTGGCGATGGTATAGCGGTTAGCGTAACGGACTGCTATACCCAAGTTCGTGGATTCAAACCCGATCGAAGCCGTGGATTTTTAGGGGCGAAAAAATCTTTCGTACGCCTTCCTTCGGAGGGGAAGTAAAGCCGGCTGTCCCATGTTAGTAGATTTACTTGCATGTAAAAGATCCTCAAGCCTAAATGTAGCCTCTGAACTAAATTCAAATCGCCGGTTTCGTCGCCTCAGTAATACCTTCTTTCCACTCTATCCGGGGAAAGGAGTGTAGCGAAATTTGCGTGGTCAGACGGAAGAGCAGGCCTCATGGCCTGAGTCTCGCCACGTAAAATCAGGCAATTCAATTCAATAATGATGTAAATGCATTTGTGATTATGGTCATGAAACATTCAGCACATTATCTTCAATTAAAAATTTTTTGTCTGACTTAAGAAAATGTAAATTTGGGGCAAAGTTGTCTTTAAGTGACTGGAGCAATTTCAGCACTATATTTTTATAATTATTCTTCCATTGATGGACACAGGGCTCGTGGACAGTTAATTACCAGGGGGAACAATGGAGAATTGGGCAGTGAACGGTTCAAAATAGTGATAAAAAAAAAACTCAATTAGGCTTTTAGTTGATAAAATAGCAACTGACAGCCACATTGATAAAATGGATTTCTTAGAATTTAACCTTTTGTGCTCTTATATTGAGAGGAGCTTGACATTGTAAAATTTGGTATTCGCTGTTATATTGAACCCCACTCCAAATAAAGTTTTGTTTCTTCTGTGTGCCCTAAATTCTTTCAAGTTTTGACAGGATATACTCATTTGTGAAGTTAACAATTGGTAGAGGTCTATCATGCCCTTTGTCACATATTTTCGTATTCTTAGATAGTTTATTAGACTACTAATTCATTAAACTTGTGTTGATATAAACTGCATTGACATGTTACATATGTCATGGTAGCTCATTGGCTTTGGTATGACTAGCCATGGGAGTTCAGTTTCTGGCTTGCTTTCCAGATATTTTGTCTTCAGCAAAATTCGTCATCCATTGAGTGCAAAGTGCATGTTAATTGTTACATCATTTCCGTTTGTAAGATCATTGATTAGACTTAACTGGTTAAAAGTGTGAAAATGTGAACCCAACTTGTTTTAATTGTTTCTTAACCAAAACAACTCCATTTTTGGGTTCTGAAACTTAAAAATTGCCTGTATGTTGTAAGCGCCGAGATAGAGCATTTGCGGGATTTCAGTAAAAAGCTGTCGGGATCACAGAGCCAGAAGAATTAAGAGCACAAAGGATGATTTCAGTTTGCCTTTATTTAGAAGAAGAAATGCCTACAGACCTTAATATATTACACAGAAGGTTATCTCAAAACTTTCTGTTTTTTGATTGTTTTATATTTATTTATCAAAATCATAGCATTTTTGTGTTGAATAAAATCGACTTCTTTTTTTTAATATTGCATCAAATTACTGGATTTTGGTATTTTCGAGCTATTGTATTTTGCATATTTATTGTTAATAAATAAAATATTTACAAATAAATGATTAAAATAATATGCATCAACATTTTTGAAAGTAAAATTGTATATATTTTTACGAATTTAATCACAATATGAACATTCAGGAAAATGTGACTTTGTCTCAATGTGGTCAAGATTTTTCTTGAAAAAAGTGAGTGAAAGGATTTTTCTACCTCTTGAGTTTTCCTTACAGATGTAGAGTTATAGATAAATGTAGATGCATGAGATCATGTTACGAAATGCAGGCAAGGCTTTATTATACAACTTATTAATTTGAATTATTTATTATTTTTGCAAAAAATATAATTAAAAGAAAAGATGACAACTTAGCCCTGGTCTCCACTACTTATTATTATTCTTTATTTTTCCTTCTTTCTAACTGTTGTAAATACTGATGCCTTTCTTGTTCATGTATATGCTGTAATGTTCTATATTTTCTACTTATTTGTATTGTCTTTGAATGTCTCAGTTTGTGCTTTTATAGTGACAATCTGTGTTCCCCTCGACTGAAAGGTATTGTGTAAAACATTTTTTTTATCCATTTGAAGGAAGGAAAGATTCTTATCTAATATTGAAATCAGAGTTTGTCATGTTCATTGTATAATTTTTTAAATGTGGTAACCACATATCGTTCAGCAAGGTATGTTACACGCACCCCACATTAGTTGAATTTTTGAAAATGCAAAGGATGGAGACGTATTGTGAGCTTGTCTGAGTTGTGTATTTGCCCTAGTACCACTTCTGAATGTAGATGCTCATGGGGCAGTTGTGTTGAAATTTTGACAACAGTGAAAATTTGAAAAGTATATTGGATATGAAATAATACAATAATCCACTGAAAGAGAGAAAATACATTTTAAGGAGGTAAACATTTAATTATCCCAAAGATCATCAACAATTTTCTTTGTTAGAAATTAATTTTGTTTCCCAAAAGAGAATGTACTAGAATTTGTAATAATATTGAAAATGTGTTTATGAGTGTTACATGTGATATAGAAAAAAAAAATCAATTGTACTTCAGAATTTGTAATAAATATGCCCTTTATAAGGATATGTTTGTTGTCCAATAAAGAAATGAAAATTATTTTTTTTCTAATGATTGAAACTCAAGTTTCATCACATTAGTACCAATTCTCTAAAAATTAGTCTTCATCCACAAATTATTTTCTGATTTCCTTTTATGCCAATGCTAAGGAATGGTAACCTTACTCTTGGAATTTTGCAGTCATGATTCAACACTTGTCTCAGTTTTCTGATTTTTTAAATTAATTTTTTCGGGTAGCGGAATGTGAGTGGATATTATGGACATTAATGTGCTTGTTCCTCCAGGGTAATTAGAGAAGTGATGTAAATCTAATGACATAGATGTATAAAATATCAGTGTTTGTATTTCTCTGGTAGCAAAGGCAAAAAGTGTTTGTATTGCGTGAGATGCCCACAATCCGCAGCCAAAAATCTCACCAAATGTTCTTATTTCTTGATTGCTTACACAGTGTGTGCTATCAAACCATGGATGAATCCATGGTCAAACTGCATATATTTTGTTTATTTCTTGTATTGTACATTTCTCATTTCCCTTTTTAAAGCTTTGATCTTAAGTTTACTGTTTTCTCTCCTTCATTTTAAAATTCCTCATAAAATTGAATTGATACCTGAATTGAATGGCATAAAGTTGTCAATCAAATGAGTAGATGTTAAATGTTTTTCCAAATTTTTGTAATTTTTTAATACCTTTTCCTGTCAGCTTCTGTAAATATTGCATCAGGCTGTCAATTCAGTATTCTTACATAATTTCTTTGTATGGAATTAATTAATCATGATCTTTTAGGAAAAATGTAGAAGTCTACAATTCATTTTTGAATTGCTCTGTGTACTAATTTTCATTTGATAATATCATTATTTTTTAAATTAAGGGTGTCAAATTGAACTCTTTAATCTATTGCAGATTCATTTACCTTGTAAAGAAGTATTCTACTGACATCCTGTAGTGAATAATCTGTCATGTTTAGCTACGAATATGCATCAGCAAGAAAAGAAAGCTCAATTGAGATGAATATGTTTTTGTTATATTTCTTAATATTGAATGTATTTCTATCTGGAGAGGTGTATTAGTAGTGAATGTATGACTTATACCTACATTTCACATTGTGAATTTGTCCAATGTACTTTAGTGTTCTTTCACTTTAATTATGTAAGATACAAATGTAGATCACATCAAGATTTCCAAACAAAGAATAATTATTTTTATGAAGTAGATTAAGGGTCAAAATATTTAAGAAACATACTGCCAGACATTCTTGATAGTATTCCATGAAATTGCATTGCATTATGTTCCATGCATTTCATTCCATGCATTGTCTTCATATGATGAAAGTAGTGCCTTTTAACACAAACCTGGTACTACAATCAAATTCTGTTATACGTTGTAATCAGTTATAATAAGTTTTAACTTTTTCTGAATATTGAACTCAATTCTCTCTGTTCTACCATTCAGCTTACACACACAGAATAGGGACAACAAATTTCAATTAGAATTATTAAGGAATAGTATCAGTAACGTTTAAGGCACTATGAAATGTGAAATATATATCTGAATTACATAAATATATTTGAATGATTTATTTTATTATTAAAATAGTAAAGTGATTATGAAGTGTGGAGGTAACTTCTTTTAGGATATCATTATTTTCATATTGTTCATTATAATTGTTAGAGTATGAAAATTAATTGATGACAGGTATTGAAGAAAGTTAATCGATATTAAAGACATTGTTTTTTTAACTTCACCAAATATGCTACAATGATTTCTTTACTGATAGTTACAGATTTTTTCACTTTCCTTCTTCTTAAATACCATATCAAATATTAATATCAATAAGAGAGTGCTGCTTTTCTAAAGGATGAACAAAATGTTTCAGCAGTTGAATGGTGAACCTTCTGTCAGTCAGCCAACCAACAGTCAAATTCTGTGGGACATGTGGCCCCTCATGTACATTCCTTACTGGTTAAGCCATTGCTTTTCTTATTTATTGCAAAGTGGGGTAACTTTGTTATGGATTTTGAGTTTTTGCTACACTTGCCAGTCAGTGTCTATTTTAAGATCAAAACACTTGTTACAAATGTTGGTCAGTTCCTTTTCTGTACCATGATTTATTGTAAGCATCTGAATCTTTAACAACTAGACGTAGAGAGAAATTTCAGTTAAAAGTTCTCTCAATGTTCACAGTTGGCCAAGCGAGCACTGGATTGGTACCATAATTTGGAATGAATAGGAACTTTTTTTTTCAGTATTTAACTTGATTCTTTGAAACAAACTTGTGCGTTTAAACCAAATAAATTTTACCATCATACCTAACTCCTAACATAGCCAATGGATATATGAAAAGATTTGTACGAGTATTGTTACTGTAACTTTATGTACAGAGGTGGGCAAATTATTATAGTAAATATTTTTTCTGTGATTTAACAAATTACAATGTGTCTAGGGAAGCACCTGAAAAAAGGTAATGGTTTGAAGTGTTGGCTGTTAATGGTACTAGAAATGTATACACTAGTTACTGGTATAATGAGGCATGACCAATACCTACAGGTTGAAAAGAACCAATGATCCCCTCTAACAAATGAGTCATTTGTAAAAAATCCATGCTTATTCATGTGTAACTGCGCTCCGTGCTACAATAGGAAAGAAAGTTGGAAAGTATACGCAATTAATCAGCCTGTGCTTCAATGGGCTGCAAGTAACTCTGTGGTGAATCACATAGAAAATGTTCTAATGTTGGAGGAAAAAATTAAAGAAAAAAAGGCCGTACATGATAGCTCATAAAAGAACTCATTTGTGTCTGGCAAAAATAATCTTAAATTAAAAGAAAGGATTAAAAATTGATTTTCAACAAGACTCACAACAAATATGTTAATTATAAACGAGAAAGTAAAATGAATTATGTTGTTAAAACATTAGAAACCTGTGCACCCAGTTTATTGTTGAGATCAATGGGCACAAAAACATTTTTGTCAAATTCAATAATTCTACCATAATAATTTGGCCACTTCTTTATATATTTATTTAGACGTGTCCCCATTCGCCCTGTGGTGGGGGTCAATAAGGACGTTTATTATTTCAGCCTGATCTATGCCTAGCCTATTCTAGCAGATTCTGGGGTGTATAGAGACACTAATTATGTTTTTAAAACACTTCATTAGTTGACCGTCAAAATGATTTTATAATAGCAAAGTTCAGTGCCATAAATTATCGTAATTCTCGAAATTGATGTTGTCCCCTAGTAACATCTGAGGGGTTCAGTACAGGCACCACTTAATTAGGTCGAAATTTAAATTCATCAATTACGCTTGGTACGGACGGGAGTTTTTATGAAATTGATTACATTAACAGTGCGTGCGTTAGGCCGTCACGATCGGGACGGGAGAACCACACCGTCCGCCGACTGCGAAAAGTCCAAAGGAAAAATCTTTTGGACATTCCGACGTGCTCTTTCGTCCATACTGATGACGTCATCGACACGATCGGGATGGCCTTCCCGAGGTTACTATCACTCTGCTACTGTAAGGCCCGCAACAGCCTACACCGAGGAATGCATTGCGAGAAATGAGGAAAGAGGCCGGGGAAGCTGCGGACACACACTACAAAGAGGTTATTCGATGTCTCGAAATACCTTTATGTCCCACAAGCCGAGAGAGGTGGCAGCAGTTTTAGCTATGAGATCATCTGCGAGTCCCATTTCTTGTTTTATTAAATGCTCTTACGTAATTTTAACTCGTGAAACCCTTATTTTGTTAAATTAATCGTAAACCATTTGTCGAATTACCTAGAGAGAAACACACTACTGCATTGCATACAAATAGTTATTTAATGTAAAAAAAACAACAACAGGAAATTATGTGACGTATAAGGGAGAAATAGTACATCAGCAAATTTTCTTGAGCTCCGTAATCTCTACCCCTCTCTGGTTTACTATATTTGTTGGTTGAATAATGAATGATCAAATAACTCATAATAATATTCACAATTAGTAAATTCATTCATAAATACCAATTAAGAAAAGTAATAAATTCATTCAATTATTTCAAAATACCTTTTCAAGTTTCGTGCTTCAAATTTTTATTTTTATATTACCCATTATGAGCGGGTTTCATACAAATAAGATATATAGCACAGGGAAGTCGCAATATTATATATATGTATTTAATAACATATTATATACACTCCTTTATATGTACTCCTTACTTACTCCTTACTAAGTACTAAGTACTTACTCCTTTATATATATTACATGTGCGCTGTAGATTTGACCTATACAATTATTGTTTAAATAATTACATAATTCGAACATAAATATTTAAATCAATTTTGCCAAATCAAGATGAAGTCAAATCAACGGAAACTAGGCCTTTGGGGGGCGGCGTGGCTCCCCCTCCCTTCTCATGCCCCTTTTCATTGGGGGGGGGGCAATGGTACTTGCGGACACACTTGGTAAAGTTCCAGTTTCAATCTTTATGCATGGCCCTCCTCCTTTCTCATGCCCCCCCCCTTCAGGATCCGCAAGTGGTAGACAGGAATATTATATCAAATCGGTATCTCATTTTTCTATGCAAAATAGTTACACGGGAGCGAACATTTCAGATTTTGTCAACTTATCTCATTGCGATAATTTATTCTGAATCCAACTTGTATTATTAAAGGAGTGGGGATAGGTAATCCGGGGCTCAAGAAATCGTGTGCATATAATATGGAGCAAGGAGCCAAATTGACTCCGTAACTGATCGAAATGTCCATTCCGTACAGATCTAGTATGCATAACCCACACAAAAACTGCGGTCCGTGCTGTACCGACTTCAATTCCTGCGCGCTTAGTTTTAATCCCTTATCATAATGAATCGATCCGACGTCGTGAAATCGTGAACGAAAGCGAAGGAGTAGCGGGAAGGAGGGCATTCTGTTTTTGTAGTTCGAATGACAATTGTAATGATGCGTTGCACAGGCTTCATATATTAATCGCTTATGTCGGAGCCTCGTCACTCAATTTCGTCAGGCGTAGCGAAGCGTCAAGTTAAATGTCAAACGAAATATCAAGTTCAAAGTGTTCGGAAAAAAGTTCTGTCATGGAACATGGCATTGTGGCATATACTTGGATTTTTATTTCTTGGCGCGTGGGGGCGTACGGTACGGTAGGGTCACGGTATTTCGCGTCGTTATCGGTTGTGCCGCTAGGAGTCACATGATCGCTAGCACTGCACAATAAAGTCACGATTATGCGACTCCTAGCGGCACGATCGTGAACGACGCGAAATTCCGTGAGATATTCCATCGTGATGACACGCCCCCACGCGCCAAGAAACAAAAACCCAAGTATAAAATGCGTTTAAGTACGTTTTTCGTCAATTCCGAAGACTGAAGCCTCGTCGTGTCCCTGGACACGCATAGGGAAAGTTACTGCGCCTTTAAAGTTTGATAGTAAATTGATGCCATTCCGCTTGCGCTGCGATATTTTTCTCGCGGAAGTAAGACGATTCTTTCTCATTCATTTCGATACTGGAGGGATTAAGAAAGCTACTTTGTGAGAAGTTCTACTTGGCCCCGAAGTAGGGGTGGGGGGAAATCAATACTAAATCAATCACACAACATAAAACTCTCACAAATTTCACATACATAATGTTTATTTACAAGTTGCACAAATGTTTTGGCATGCAGGGACCTTTTTTCATGAACAAAATACTCAAAATCTTTGGATGGTGCTTTGATGGAGTTTGCATTTTTGCCGGGGTATACCCTTATAAACAATTCGGTTTCTATATTTCGGCGGCTCATTGTAGACTTTTGATATTCGCAGCCTTCGTTTCCCACTGGCTCCGAGGGGTCGATGATGTACAATATTACTATTTTAAAGTACAATATTTCATCTGGGTGGGCTGGCCGTCTCAAGTGCATTTTCGTAGGTTTCATGACACTCACCATTATTCCGTCGGTTTCAGTGAAATTTTTGCGTGGTCATCGCTCAATTTGCCGAGTGTCTGGGTCAATCTTTCTGAAGCGACGGGGGGGGGGGGAGGGAAGTCGCAATATTATATGGGATGTCCTTTTTTTAAATGATCAAAACTATGTGTGCTCATTCTTCTATATTTTTCAATAAAAAAATCTCTGGGTCTCCCTTGAAATTAAACTACTTAAACCTTGGTTTGGCGCGACAAAACTAAAATTCTTTCAGTCCAATAATTGGGAAATGAAATATTTACTGTAAACTTCCTTAGATATTTGCTCATCATAATTAAATATCACTGCAGTGTCTCTGACCGGGAGGTTCTAGTGTTCGAGTCTCGACGGTGACAGGATTTTCGACATTAGCTAGATCGAGTTCAGTCGCTGTCTAGAGAAGAATTATAGTGGCCGGCTACTCTGATCGGTAGTTTACCGTAGTTTCTCCGGTGAACACCAGGCGAATGCTGCTGCAGAATTCTAAATAAACGGAGCGCTTTCACTTTCCTTCCTCTTCTTTGACCTTTCCTCACCCCTTACACACTAACACATAAACGCACTACACATGCCGGACGACCAGTCGGGAGTTAAGTGCTTGCCCCGGCTGGAGCGGTGGCCCGCTTGTGGGAGACACCTGATTCTCCTATGGATTCCAAGAGTTCTTTCCCAATAAATTCTTGGCCATTCCCCAGTTATAACAAAAATTATAACGCATTATCACGTACGTCGTATAGAAAAAGCATTGTAATACTACGGAAGGAATCGGCGTCTTTTCGACAGAAAAACTCGTATTGTCGAACCATGGTAACGAGATCGTGGATAAATCTTGTTCTCTAAAATATGTGCTCTCAGATATGTAGGAAATTACTTTCTCTAAGACGTGTAGTCAGATACGAATTCGAAGCCCCGCGGATTTGAAACAGATATTTTAATTTTCCGCCTTGCGCAAGGAAGAGAAAGGAAAGATAGCGCGCGGTCCGTGGCCCGTTTGTTAGGGTACTTCTCCGGCATTCGCCTGGTGTTGATCGGAGAAACCACGGAAAACTACCGATCAGAGCAGCCGGTCGCTAGAATTCTCCTTCAGACAGCGACTGAATTCGACCAAGCTGACAAGCTAGTGTCGAAAATCTTGCCGCCGTCGGCACTCGAACCTAGACACTTCCTGGTCAGAGGGACTGCAGTGACTTCAGGTTGATGCACTGAGCCATCTCTCCCGGTCCGCGCGTTGTTGCCAACACGTCACACTACATTACTCGCTTGCTCAAGAAGCGTCAAAATCATGGCTAGCTTTCTTGGTAATGGATGCATAGATGCTACGTGCATGATATATGCATAGAGACTAAAACGTTTGATCGCTCACAGTACATTATTATTTTTATTATTATGTATCGGCCATTCCTGACCAAGCTATACGATTAACGTGAGAAATTGTTAGGATCAGCTTCTCAGCTGTATCCTTCGCTACGACAAGGTTGCTAAGGCTTGAATTGTGAATTATGATGTAATAGGATGATGAAGAGGGGTGAAGGGACAATCACACATAAATACAGCCATGCCTACGCAGGACTCGAACCTGCAGCCTCCCTGGCGCAGACGACGGCTGCCGCAACCGTCTGCGCCACGGCACCTACTTATACTTCTTCTTCTTATTCCTCCATATCACGACTACAGATGTTATGAGTCGTCTGAGTATAAAATCTACTCCAGGTTGCAACCAGCTACCTAAGGAGCAGATCTAGGGACTTGTCGGTGCCTCTACAATACTTTGCGCAAAATGTGAGCTGTGCCAAATAAAGCAATTTCTTGCACTTCCCAGTCCTTTGAATGACCTGGAAGTTTAGCCAAGTTCTTACACAAATTTTGCGGAACAAATCCCTGAGGCGGGACCTGTGCGTTTACGCCCACATTTGGCTGATCTCAATTTCCAAACTCTTGTATTTACGATGTTTCTCTGCCTCCTTGGTTACGACATTTGATCGCAAGGCACACAGCAACATTTTTTCTCAAATTCACGATTTTTTCTCAAATTCCCAGATAACAATATGCTGTTTGTTTGCTGCTATCGTGCGATTCGTTTGAATTTGCTGGTCGTACAATATTGTACGGAGTCCAACCGATGTCACCGGTTTTGGGAGTGTTCGTACCACTTGGGGCATGCGTTTGGAACTTCGAGGGCGGTGCAGATCTGCCAGTAGAGGTACTGCAGACCCTGGCGTGTCTTTTTAAGTATTCGGTCTTTGCTAGAATTGGACAAGATGAGACAATATGATCAATGGTTTCTACTTGCTCCTGAAAATGCGGCAATTGTCATCTTGGGAAATTTTGAGAACCGCTTTATCATAATGTCGTGTTCTCAACGCCTGATGTTTGAGCAGCTACTAGAACTGCTTCCGATTCTGGCTTCATTCTTCCCCTTTTAAGCCACATAAATGATTGATCTTTTTGATCTGCACCTTGTCCATTCTTTTTAGATATTGCCCATGGAGGGTTTGTCCCTCCACGAGTTCTTTAACATTTTTGTGTCTCACATTTCATGTTAAGTAGTACCAGAAGTTCAGTGTCTGTGTTATTCGACGTGTCTTGCCTAGTTTCTTTGCAATGCTTTTTGCTACACTAACAATGCCTCTGTTTCCCATTCTTCGGTCAGATTTCATGACCTGCCTCATTAGAGGGTCATCTTGATGACTGACTACATACTTTCCCATTCCAACTGTTGCATTGTGCCAGGAGGCCTCTTGTCTTAGGCCTCTTCCTTCTTCCTTACGTGACATATAAGGTACATCAGCTGTGGGCGACATGATGCATTGTTACCAGTTTTCTGGTTTTGCGATCCATGATGCGAATTTCTTGCTCAGTCCAGTCTACTTGTTTGGGACTGTACTGGATTACAGGCACCGCCCAACTACTAATTGAAGGTATTTTATTCTTGGAGTTCAGAACAGACTGCAGGACAAGTCTCACTCTTCTGTAATACTCCTTGCAAATTCTCTCTTTTATTGTGTCGTTCGAGATGGTCTCACATTCATCAATGCCAAGATATTTGTAAGTTTTACCTGGCTCAAGATCTTGAATCACAGTGTGCGTATCAACTTCAATGCTCTCAGACGTTGTCAGTTTGCCTCTTTTTAAATTGATTTTTGTACACTTGTCAAGACCAAACTTCATACAGATGTCATTGCTAAAGTCATTCACGACAGACAGCATTTGGGAGAAAATCGCTACATTCTTAGCAAACACTTTCAGATCATCCATGTAAAACAAATGTGATACTGGCCTTTCATCACCATGAAGTTTGTAATCAAAGTCAGCTTGCGACAACTGTCTAGATAGTGGGATCAAACTAATGCAAATCAGCAGGGGGGATAGTGAATCTCCTTGATAAATACCCCTGTTAATCTGAATACTATTGGTTTCTACTGCTTCCTTTTCTGCTCTGTATTAGTAACCTGGTACTCCACGACGTCATATGAGCCTTGCAAAATTCAATAAGTCTAGGATGAAATCGATAGATCTCCAGGGTCTTCAAAATTCAACATTGTGGTACACTATCAAAGGCTTTTGGTAGTCAATCCAAGCCATGCGATCCGGGACTTCCTTTGGATTTTCTAAAATTTTATAAATAGCCTTTGCTGGATGCGGATGTAATGCAGTTAATTTCTTCATCCAATAAATATGGATCTTATCAATCCCGGGAGATTTCCAGTTTCCCATGTTCTCAATTGCTTGGAAGAGGTCCTCTTCCGAGAATTCGTGAACATCGTCTACTGTTTCCGCTACTTCAGATTGAAGCCAAGATGTGTCATTGTTGTAGGATCTTCTCTCTTCCCAGATTGTTGCCCCAAATGCCTCAACATCATTTTTTGAAAGAGTGACAGCATTGCCATTCGGTTTCTGGGTCATATTGCGATAGAATCTCCTCGCGTCTGTTGCAAACAACCGATTCTGCAAACAGAAATATATTCTACGTTAGTAACGTCTAATTAGTTGAGCCCATGCTTGAATTTTCTCTTTTAGCTTCTCAACTACCATTAGCCTGCTGCTGGTCAATTTGGTATTTTTGCTCAACATTGAATATTTTTCGTTGAACTTTGTGCGTGATTTAAAAGATGCCTCAGCTAATATTGATACTTCGCGCCGGGTGTCAGCTATCCGTTTCATAATTCTCTTCATCCATGGGGGTACAGAGCTGTTTACTCTGTTTTGCTGTCGGCCGTCGGTGTTCTTGGCTGGCCCCAAAATTATCTCAGACACTAGATATTCAGTTGCATAAATAATGTGATTGATTTCAGTAATATTTAGATCTCTATCTAGGGTCTGTACCACCTCATTTAAGACAGAATTCGCTGTCTCTATCACTCTGTAGGCATTTTCGTATATCCTCAACGGTGCACGAGATTCAAACGCAAGTTGACTTTCTTTCTATCTCGCGCCGTAGGAGATATCGCATCATGCCCTTATCGTGTAATTCATTGCCAGAAAAAGTTTCACCATTCACGTGTGATTCATTGGAAAGAGATGAACCTTCCACGTTCCCATCGTTTTCAAGTTCTACATGTTCGTCATGTCGTCGCCTTCGTCGTCGTCTCCTTCTACGCCGTCGTCGTCAGCTTCTTCGTCGTCGTCTCCTTCTCGTCGTCGTTGTCTCCTTCTCGTCGTCGTCGTCTCCTTCTCTTCGTCGTCGTCGTCTCCTAGTCTTCGTCGTCGTCGTCGTCTCCTAGTCTTCGTCGTCGTCGTCGTCTCCTAGTCTTCGTCGTCGTCGTCTCCTCTTCGTCGTGGTCGTCGTCTCCAATTCGTCGTCGTCGTCTCCTTCTCTTCGTCGTCGTCGTCTCCTTCTCTTCGTCGTCGTCGTCTCTTCGTCGTCGTCTCTTCGTCGTCGTCGTCATCTCTTCGTCGTCGTAGTCGTCTCTTCGTCGTCGTAGTCGTCTCCTTCTCTTCGTCATCGTCGTCTCCTTCTCTTCGTCGTCGTCGTCGTCTCCTTCTCTTCGTCGTCGTCTCCTTCTCTTCGTCGTCGTCTGCTTCTCTTCGTCGTCGTCGTCTCCTTCTCTTCGTCGTCGTCGTCTCCTTCTCTTCGTCGTCGTCGTCTCCTTCTCTTCGTCGTCGTCGTCTCCATCTCTTCGTCGTCGTCGTCTCCTTCTCTTCGTCGTCGTCGTCTCCTTCTCTTCGTCGTCGTCGTCTCCTTCTCTTCGTCGTCGTCGTCTCCTTCTCTTCGTCGTCGTCGTCTCCTTCTCTTCGTCGTCGTCGTCGTCTCCTCTTCGTCGTCGTCTCCTCTTCGTCGTCGTCTCCTTCTCTTCGTCGTCGTCTCCTTCTCTTCGTCGTCGTCGTCTCCTTCTCTTCGTCGTCGTCGTCTCCTTCTCTTCGTCGTCGTCGTCTCCTTCTCTTCGTCGTCGTCGTCTCCTTCTCTTCGTCGTCGTCGTCTCCTCTTCGTCGTCGTCGTCTCCTTCTCTTCGTCGTCGTCTCCTTCTCTTCGTCGTCGTCTCCTTCTCTTCGTCGTCGTCTCCTTCTCTTCGTCGTCGTCTCCTTCTCTTCGTCGTCGTCTCCTTCGTCGTCGTCGTCTCCTTCGTCGTCGTCGTCTCCTTCGTCGTCGTCTCCTTCGTCGTCGTCGTCTCCTTCGTCGTCGTCTCCTTCGTCGTCGTCGTCTCCTTCGTCGTCGTCGTCTCCTTCGTCGTCGTCGTCTCCGTCGTCGTCTTCCCACTCTTCGTCGTATTCGTCTCCTCGTCGTCTCCGTCGTCGTCGCTTCCTTCTTCGTCGTCGCCGTCCCCTTTTTCGTCGTCCTCGTCTCCTTCGTATCCGTCCCCTTCGTCGTCGTCGTCTTCTTTGTGTCGTCGTCGTCTCCTTCCTTGTCTCCTTCTTTGTCGTCGTTGTCTTTTCCTTTGTCGTCGTCGTCTCTTTCTTTCTCGACGATGTCGTCACCTTCTTCGTCGTCACCTCCTTCGTCGTCGCCTCCTTCTTCGTCATTGTCTCCTTCGTCGTCCTCACTTCTTACGTCGTCGTCTTCATGGTCGTCGTCATCGTCTCCTTCGTCGTCCACGTCTCCTTCTTCGTCGTCGTCTCTTCTTCGTCGTCGTCTCTTCTTCGTCGTCGTCTCTTCTTCGTCGTCGTCGTCTCTTCTTCGTCGTCGTCTCCTCTTCGTCGTCGTCATCTCCTTCTTCGTCGTCCACGTCTCCTTCGTGGTCATCGTTTCCTTCTTCGTCGTCGTTTCCTTCTTCGTCGTCGTCGTTTCCTTCTTCGTCCTCGTCGTTTCCTTCTTCGTCGCAGTCGCCGTCTCCTTAGTCGTCGTCTCCTTCGTCGTCATGGTCCTCTTCTTCGTCGTCAGCTGCTTCTTCTTCGTCGTCATCTCCTTCTTCGTCGTGGTCGTCTCCTTCGTCGTCGTCGTGTCCTACGGCGCCGTAGTCACCTTCGTCGTGGTCTCCGTCGTCATTTCCTTGGTCGTCGTCATCTCATTTGGCGTCGTCTCTTAACGTCTCCGGCGTCGTCACCTTCGTCGTCTTCTACTTAGTCGTCTTCTACTTAGTCTAAAAATATAGATGAAAATTATTTTCGAAAGTATTTTTGTTTGTTTCTTTTAATATTTCAATTTACAAATTTAATATTCTTGTTATTTGTTTATATTAATTTTGGTTACCAAGATTCAATACTATTTATAGCTTGGTTTATGCTTAGGATGAGTAATTTATTTAGGAAATGGCTAACAATACCCTCGTCTATGAGAGTACATAAAGAAATAATTTGGCTCAAAGTTTGTTACTCCAGCAGCAGCAGCAAAGAAGGTTCACTATTACAAGAAGAAATTCAACAAATGCTGACTAAATACAGAAAACCTGAAAATTGAAGTAAAATTTATCCTGAGCCCCAAAGTAAAAAGAGAAATAGGTATATGCTTACATGCAATAAAGGAAACAAAAAAAATAAATATGTGTAAAAAGTTTGATACTTTCCTATGTTTACGCAATCATACACAAATTTTTGAAAAAAATATCTTTAATGTAAGCAACATTGCTATTGATAAGAAATAAAGACAGGAAATAATTATGACTCCTTGTCGTCGCCTCCTTCTTCGTCATTGTCTCCTTCGTCGTCCTCACTTCTTACGTCGTCGTCTTCATGGTCGTCGTCATCGTCTCCTTCGTCGTCCACGTCTCCTTCTTCGTCGTCGTCTCTTCTTCGTCGTCGTCTCTTCTTCGTCGTCGTCTCTTCTTCGTCGTCGTCTCCTCTTCGTCGTCGTCATCTCCTTCTTCGTCGTCCACGTCTCCTTCGTATCCGTCCCCTTCGTCGTCGTCGTCTTCTTTGTGTCGTCGTCGTCATCTCCTTACTGATTTTACATAATGTTCTGCTTTCTTGTTCTACATCAGTATGTAAAATAAGTAATCATGAAAATAAACAGTAAATACTGAAATTTCATTTCAAATACTCCGCTAACACTTCCAAGGCAATAATAAAAAAACAACTTTCCTGCAATAGATCCAAAGATTGATCTCAAAATTTTAAAAAAATATTGCATGGTTCTATGAGACCCAGGACAACTCAATCCATTCTGACAAATGGTATGCCTAACAAAAGAGTTAAATAAATTCCTTTCAAAATAGTTCATAAACACTTCAGCAATAATGGAGACATGTTTGAACCCACAGCAAGACCCTAGTTTTTTTTAAAACTTTTGTCATAGAGTTTGAAAAAATTATCTTCAATGCGCAAGTTCAATATTTTAATTAGATCTATTTTGATTTTAAAAGAAGATTAAGAATTCATAATAGTATGTTTTATACAGACATCTTCTTCAGAGGGTGGTATGTTGGTGAATAAATTGTTTGCATCAAAGGAAACTAGTTTGGTATAATTATGTATCTTTTTATCTTATTTTTTTAATAAGAAAAAAAGAATTGTTGAATTTGAACTTGGGGTTAAGTTTCACATGATTAATCCATGATATCTGGGAGTCCATCGTATTTCTAAAAATTATATACTGTTCATCCCAGAATCACATCCACTCTAATTGTTCACCTAAGCCAGTTTTTCATCATATACCAATTGAACACAATCGCCCACTATCCTCATTGTAGAATCACCAAAGCCAAGACAAGATTCCCGAAACATGTGTATGGCTAATAATTAATACAAATCACTGCTTGCCAATTTTTAATTTTAACAGATAGCCACAAATACTGGCTAATGACAAATACTTACATGATTATATTAGATGTTTCACAACTTTTAACAATTTTTTAACACTTATACAAGATAATTTTGTTAAAATTTATATGCAGTATCATCGATAAGTATACTATATGTATCAAGATGTAATGAAAAATTAGTCTGAGGACTTTGTCTTATTGCAATTTGCCAACACTGTTTTTTTTCTTTGTTTAAACTACAAGCTCCGTTGCCTCCTCCTCCTAAACATTAACAAACAAGAATGACTAATGTCATGACAAAATCACGTATCATTTTGTCATCTAAGCACAGATTTGATAAATACAGTTTTCTTAACATTTAATTTTAATTCATTTATTGACAAGCAACTTTAAAATCATTTAAAAGATTCAGTCATTAGTTTCTACATGAAAAAAGAATTTGCTCACTGCTTATTAATGTATCATCTGCATAAGAAATTACAGAAAAATCAGAGGAGTTTGGAATAACGTTAACATATATATTACTCCTAGCCAGTGGCGTGCATTCCATGGAATGAAGAGAATGAGTCATTCCCCTAAGCAAAGCGCAGCAAAATCCTTTCTATATTTAAAATATTCTTGCTTATGGCCAGAGCAAAAGTGTTTACTTAACTCAGATTCTGAGCTACGTACTAGTGGTTGAACCGTAACAATCGATGTTTTCAAAACGGTGTGTAAATTCGTCTCGTGACGTCAGCGAAGCTTCGTTCTTCGAAGGTGCAGACACTCGATTTCGTCATGCCTCGTGCAAAGTCGGTTCGGTCCGTGAGGGCGCGAGGATAATGAATATGAGAATCCGTTCCGTTGTGGTAGCAATTTCAAGTTCGAAAGAATTTATTATTTTGACTTTTTGAGGGTATTTTACGTACGTGCTAACTACATTATAACACAATGAAAGTATAGAGCACCTAACAATATCGAGAACGTTTATATTAAATTAAAGAAAGTATTCTAAACAAGCTAATTCATTGCGTACTGTTCTGCAGTTCTCCCTTGCGAGAAGGGAATGCAATCGGTGAAATCATTCCGCGCAGTAGTCATGGCATCTAGCGAGGAAAGTGAGAACAACCCGCGTTGACAGGCAGCGCCGACCGTGCGGTGCAACGTCCACGGATCTCTTACAATAATCTCCGTTTCCGGTGGTACATTCGAAGTAGGCACAATCAACTTTCATAAGAATAAAACATTACTGATATTTCGACACATGAGAATTGCAGACAGAAGTTTGGAACGTATTCCCTTGTGCTATTATGAGATGAATTCTACCAGGATTGTTACCAAAAATAATACCAAAAATACCAAGTTGACACCAAAAATAATACAATATTTGCACTCAGAGAAAAAACAAGAAAGAAGATGCAAGAAAGAGAACTAACAGGACGTGAAATTTGTCCGAAGAATTTAAACCGCAGAGCATCCAGAGAATGTGAAAAGTGCAAGAAAACAGTAGAATGGACATCAAATCCATTGTATAGGTCGTGAAAAACATTATTACTGAACTCTGTAGATACATTTTCAAATTAACATTCATCATGTATTAAAGTTTACGCACTTATTTTTCATTTTATGAAAGAAAAAATATGCTTTAATGTATTGATGGATTTTAAAAATTTGTTAATAGCTTTAAATAACTAAGTACTCGATAAATAAGGGTAAGATGTAAGTCACATAAATACCGAATTATATTTGTTTATAATGCTCGAAGGCATTTAGCCAAAGAAATTTTCCCTGGGTCTGTTTACTCCATTTACGTTCGTATGCAAGACGCCCGGGTTAATATTCACATTTTGTTATTCATCATCTTTAACTGTTTTACGTTTTTTATACCTCGGACTTCAAAAGTGCTTCCCCTACTAAAATTATCACCGCACGCCACTGCTCCTAGCAAAGGTCCAAGCACAGATCCTTGTAGCAGAACCTGACAGTTAATAGCAGTTGTCACTAAAAAAATTGAACCATTAATGACTATATATTTTGTGAATGTAAATAATACGTACAGTAGTATCACAGAAGTCCATGTTGTAAATTAGCAGTCACCTTCTAATACATTATCACAATTTTGATCTTGTAGGCAATAGACATTCATAGTATCTGCAACAATCAACAGTAAAGAATAAAATTAACACAATAGTACCTCCCCACAACAGTATTTGAAAATATAATTAAAAAGTAAATAGAAAGGGTTTAGAGCAGAAACTTTTTGTAGGTCTACATGACAGTTTGTTTGAATATTTACAAAACACGTGACATTTTAGCCTCAATTTCAACAATGAAAATTCTGAATATTTATAGTACATAAGAAAACACTTTTAAATGACTTCTGATTGAGTTCACTGAAGTATATATTTTTTTGGTACAGCATCAATGGAAAACCACTCTTCTAAAAATATATTATGAAATATTGTTTCATAAACTTGATGGAATAGTGGGCATTAAGAAGAAATTCACACTACCCAGAGAAAATTTGAAGTACATCCTGAATCATCTACAAGCCTACCACATATCTTTGGGATTATGCCTAACACTGGGAACCCCTAATTTGTGTGATTTTAAGTTATTTACATTCAATTATTCAATTTCTAATTGATATTAATGACACTTTGAGACCATGTTAAAAATATGTCATAAGATTGGTAAAGCATTAAACTTTATTGTAAACAGTACAATTGCAATGCCCAATTGTGTATTAAAAACTAATCATATAACTTATTCTTTAATAGTACTTTTTTAAAACAATTAACCAAGTCCTTTGCAGGGAATTCAATGTTTATTTATTTATTTGGTAAAAAAACAGTAAAAAATGTATGTGACGCCTGAGGGAGGAGATTACCTGCACGTTTTCTTGAATGCAAAATAAGAGTTTGGAAACTGAGTTCTCTATAAATACTTGAACAGAATGGCATTTGAATTTCTTATATAGCTTAAAGGACAAATATTAATTAATGTTTAATGTATTTCATATAGTCATTTTATTAATAATAATAAAGTAACAAATACAGAAAAAGTGAAAAAAACATAAAATATTAAAAAAATATTTCCAATTATAATGCATTAAATTCATTAAATTATCCTTTATTTTAAAGCAACATGACATTGACTATGTCAACAATATAATATTATTTGTAAGAATTGTTGATCATCACTAATAATTTATCATAACAAATTTGTTTTTGTAAATTATAACCAAGTAGAAAACTTGAAGAAATTCACCAACATATGTATACAATTATTTTAACTGGTGATGTAAAATTATTTGGTTTATCATGTTCAACATAAGCTTTTTGGGGAATTTTACAATTAATTTACTGGTAACTTTGATTAATAGGGCTTAGTAACCTAAAAACATGCATTTCTGGGTAGGCATATATACATACCTTCAAAATGTTGATCCATTCCATTGTGGCACCACCTTCGAAGGGCACCACTCTCTGACAAACTGTTGTCATTGCATTCAACGCAGCATATTTGCTGCATTCTAGAAAGAGAACTCTTGTTCGAAAAATGAAATACGAAGCAATACAAAGTTAATGGTCACCTAATTCGAATATTCCGTTCACGCCCAATGAATAAAGTCTTTCACATCAATACGTAATTCTGACTCTGGAGTCTACTAAAAAATTACCACCAGATATGTAATCCACACTAATAAATAGGGCCTTCCCTTATAATATTCTCTGCTGGACAAACACGAGCCACATATAAGCGCGGGAACCAGGCGGGAACTGGGCAGATTTTTTACCCCCCTCCACGGTGCCCCGCTCCCACGCACTTGTCACAGCGACATAAAGCTGAATGCCGCTGGGTCCAGGAGAAGTCCACATGCCCTTATAACAAGGAGATCTGTGCGGAAACATACAGGTATCCGTACACTGCAACATAAACCGCTCAACAATCACGAGCATAATAGTTCAGCAAGCGGGATTTTTATTTTACTTATTGATATTTGTTGATCTTACTCGGTATATGCCTCACGAAGCAATGTTTCCATTTGGTGCATCAAGGTTTAGTTCAACTATTGAAACCTTGTTGTGATTTATGGTCTCTTTTTTTTCAGTGCAATAATATGAACCAATCGCGTCTAACGTAAATATTAACGTGAGAGAGAAGACAAGACATTAATGTAATTTTTGAAAAAACAACAAAAGGATTTGGGAACAATTTCATTTATATCATCATAAGATGATATAAACGCTATTCTATAAAGAGTACATTAACACTAAACATCCCACAAGTTTAAAGAAAAAATCTGCTGCAGTTTTCGAGAATTTTTTAAAAATATTGCACGCAATATTTAAAACAATATTAGACGCAATATTAGAGGCAATATTGCGCGAAAAAAAAACAACTGTGCATGACCTAAACGAAAGAACTAATTAAGGAGAAAAATTTTACTTGAAAGAAAAACTACTAGTTAGTTTTCTAATTTTGTTGGTCTGGGTAACCTTCTATTCTTGTCCCATCCTCTTGCCAGCTAGCATCTATCGCCGCCCAAAGTACATTAAAAAAATTCTTTCCTAATGGTAGAACCAAAGAAATTTTTTGTTGAAAAATGAAATAGAATAGATGGCATTAAATAGAAATTTTTTGTTGAAAAATTTGGAACCATTTTTAAGAAAATGGTGTTGAGCGTTACTGAAAACGCAAACTTTAGAGCTATTTTTCACAGAAATCTTTTGAGTTTTCGAAAAGCTCCAAACTTTTTGTACGGATAGTGCTAAATTAATAACATCCAATAATCATCAATTAAATAATGAACAAAACTGAAAACAGTGAATATAATTGGAGCACAATTAACTTAAACATTAATATAAATGAATATTTTCGTGATTATAATAGCGCCCAAACGTGCCCCCCAATAAAAGGTCCGAAATCCCGCATCTGACTGCTACGGCTGAAAAAAGAAACCCATTTATATACTTACACATTCAACAAATAAAAACATCAAGCTGATTCGCACGAGGTTGGTTGCACTGCCGATTGATTTCTCTGTGTACCTCTAGTTCTTTAATGAGTGTCCAAATACACTATGAATAAATGCAGTGATGATTGAAACAGCGTCGTCACTGCATGCAAGTAATGTGTTTTTGCAAATGTGTCTGATTTAGTTGATCTATACTTTTGTATGGATCAGTGCTTTCCAACTGATAGCCCGCGGGCCGCATGCGGCCCGCCGGATCTTTTTGTGCGGCCCGCGACTGTTTTGATAAATTTTATTATACCAACCGAATGCACAGTTCATTCTTATTTTATTCACATCCAACAATTGCACAATTCATCTTATTTTTATTTAATGATATATTAATATTCTCCTTGTATGTACATTCATCATTAAGTATGTTGAATAAAAGTTGTATCTAATATATGTTTGTTTCAGTATAATCTTAAATTACGGTGCGGCCCATGGCATAACTAAAATTTGATATGTGGCCCATAAGCCCTTTTAAGTTGGACAGCCCTGGCATAGATGTTTCTTTTTCTTTCTCGCCATACCAGGGACTTACATATTGTAATGCTACGGCAACAATCGACGATTTTCGACAGAAAAACTCTTATATGGGACCCTGATGTCGAAAAAGTGGATAAATCTTACTACATCAAGTGAATTACTTCCTCTAACACGTTGTGGACTCAAAATCCCCGATTTGTGGGCACTTGATACCGACTGTTCGGGCCCACAGCAAAGCAGGAATAAATACGTTTATTTCCACAAAGCAAGGCAGAACAGCTAAGATGCATAGTCGGCAGCAGCGCGGCCGTTGAGCAGGCGAAGTCACCCCATCGCCTTCGCATTCGCTCTTCCGCGAATTCTCCAACGGGCGGAGATGCTCGCGCACGTGCGCGCCTCGTTATCTCTGCCCTCCCTTGTCCATTGCAGAGAAGCAACTGGCGAAAACCAGAATGTTCCAGACAAATCAAACGGCAATCCATAATTGGCCATCGCCATCCCCACCTCTGCCACGCGAGAGAGCCTATTCCTAACGTCTTTTTGCCGTAACCGAAATTCGGCAGTCCAGTGAAAGACACCGTGAGAAATGCACGCGTGTGTCGAGGACTCCGGCAAATGCATGTAAAATAATGTATAATCGTGCAACTTGAGCTGCAAACAGCTCGCACACATTCATTAATTCAATCGTGGCAGTAAGCATCTAAATTGTGTCTGTCGCTCTTGCCTAAGTTTACGCCCGTAATTGTTAATTCAACTGTGTAACTCGGCTGCTTCTGGTCGGCATTAAGGTAATTACTACAGTGTACAAGGTCCCTGCAAAAAACGTACTTGGACAAGGTGTGAATTGACGCGCCAAGTGAAATCTTTATGTTTATGTGCTGTGTTCCTGTAAGTGACATTCAACAAACCTGCTTATTAAATCTTGTTTGTGCTGAAACTTACTTTGTATCCTGCAACTCCTGCGCCAATCCCACGAGCTGTCAACAGGTTTCGGGACTACTGTACCTCACCATTAATCATACAGTCCACTTATAAAATAACGCATTATGAGTATAGTAGCCCCGAACACCGACAATATGGTTGATGGACAAACGTATGAGATCAACACTGACATTAATCATACAGTCCACTTATAAAATAACGCATTAAGAGTATAGTAGCCCCGAACACCGACAATATGGTTGATGGACAAACGTATGAGATCAACACTGGCGCCTAATTCGTTCAGGCAACACAAGGCGCCTTCGAGCCGGATTTTGAAACTGTAACCTATGGATGGAATATGAACTAGCGTGCTCCGAAGCTGCAAGTGTTGATCGTGCTCTGCGAGTGTCATACCACTGTTCTTCAATGCCGCCAACTTCAACACGTGCTTCAAGAAACAAGTCTTCAGTTGTAAAAAATTGTGCATCGATTAATGTGTTCTTCAAGAACATTGTTTTTTTCCTTCCCCATTTATATGCTGTGGTGAAAAGTAGTGCAAAAGAATGCCCCAATCAATGTGTTTTTCAAAGTGAAAAAATTTTAATGTATTCAGTAAAATTTCTTGCTGTTCAATTTAAAAGTTTTGTGCACAAGGTGTAGCCTACACAACTAAATAATTTTCTATAAAATCTTGTGGGCAGAATATAAATTTGATCACCACTGTAATCAAGTTTTTAAATCGGTGCAACTATTTAATTGCTCAGTGACAGCAATTCTTTTCTTTTTTCAAATTTCATGAACAGCAAATTAACTTGTTGTTTCTGTGTTCTGCAGAATCTGTGAAGTGTTTTTTGTCTGTTTTTGTTTTTCTTTTTCAGGTATTCCATTGTGTGAAGTGTTTAAGTGCCACTGCGTTAATCTGTTAGCACACATGAAGTCTGTGTTTACTGCTTGCAACTTGTATTATAATTGTGTTAGTAATATTTATTCATTTTTTAGCAACATAGTCATTAAGGAATTTAATTTAATTATTTAAATGCAAGCAGCAAATTTCAAATGCAGTGTGTGCAAATCAATTTTATTTGCCATTGTCATTTGATGGCAATTCAATCAAGAGTTTATTTTACGTGTGATCAAGTGTCATTACAAATAAGTGTTGGCCAGCAGCAGTGAGCTGTTCATGTCAATGTAAGTAGGAAGCAATCAGCTGATTCTGCCTTGCAAAGTGTGCATGCTCAGTGAATTCCTCTCTGCGCCTGCGCCAATCCCATGAGCTGTCAAAGGGTTTCGAGACTACTGTACCTCATCACCATTAATCATACAGTCCACTTATAAAATAACGCATTATGAGTATAGTAGCCCCGAACACCGACAATATGGTTGATGGACAAACGTATGAGATCAACACTGGCGCCTAATTCGTTCAGGCGATTTTTTTCAAAATTGTTATTTCCTGATCATTCTGGCCGAACTCGAAGCCCTGTGAATTTGGAATTTTTTGGAACTCCAAGCCCTGTGAATGGATATTTAAATTTTTAGGGATTACATGAAACCCTAACAACAGGTTTTAAATTTTCTCAAAAATTGCTCCAAATTCTTTTTGACTTTTCAGTAAAGCTTGTAGACCAATTGAAAAATTGTAAAATTGTTCCTGATTCTCAATGTATGTTTCTTAATAATAAAACTTATCCAATTTTATTGATGACAATTCTTTATTGTTCATATTTACACACAGAACACAACGTTTCGTAACTTGTTTTAGTTACATCATCAGGCTCCTAAATTACGGGATACAGAAATCAATATGTCAAATAATTTGACATAATTACTTAATTAAAGTTAATACACTGAGTTAAAATGTTTCGTGTCAATTGAATAAAAATGAATCTTAATATCAAGTAAGTCGACTTCCTAAAAGTAAATACTTCTTCATTTAAACTTGTTGAAATAATAAAATGTTAAAATTAGATTGTTATAATAAAAGACAAAACATACAAAACACAAACAATATATCTCAATGAGACACTCACATTAATAAAGGGAACTGTTGTCCCATTTTTAACCGTCAAACACTCGAGGACACATAGTGAACACTACAGCAACCTCTCCAGTGGACTCAAGAATATAAACTGTCCCTAGGATGACTAACCTAACGTAGGTACGGCGCAGCATAAGCAGTGTGGCAACTTAACAAATTAACATTTAGGCATTACTCATGGTGTTTCTTAATTTTGTACAACACATTATCATGTGTGTTGGTAAAAACATTCATTTCTACATTGGTGTGATTTAATTTAATTTGAAGGGTTTCAGAAATAAGTCTAGGGAATCTCCTGACCTCGGTGTCCAATTTGAAGAACTATTTACTTTTAGGAAGTCGACTTACTTGATATTAAGATTCATTTTTATTCAATTGACACGAAACATTTAAATCAGTGTATTAACTTTAATTAAGTGATTATGTCAAATTATTTGACATAGTGAATAATATTGATTTCTGTATCCTGTAATTTAGGAGCCTGATGATGTAACTAAAACAAGTTACGAAACGTTGTGTTCTGTGTGTAAATATGAACAATAAAGGACTGTCATAAATAAAATTGGATAAGTTTTATTATTATTATTTGACTTTTCCCTCAAATTGTGCAAAGATCTAAAAAAAAGGGCCTTTAACTTCTTGAATTTTCGAAAATTGCAAAAATTCAAAATTATTTTCTGCTTCTACCTACAACTACAATATTGAGGATAAAGATTTTCTTCTAAACAATATCTGTTCTTCAAAGACAGATCCTGAAAGAAGGTCACAAACAAATTTCCAAAAAGATTAATAGATTTCGCGTAATTTCTGCTTGGTATTGACACAATTTATAAAAGAAATTCTCAAAAACGGCTCCAAATTCTTTTCTTTCCTTTTTTCCAACGAATACAACAAAGGACGCTAAAACATCTTGCTACTGGCGCGTAATTTTGACTTGAAGTGAAGGCAATTTAATTATTTTTCCCCTCCAAATTTTTCCCTTCTCGGATAGAGCAAAGAATGCTTACAAAACGGTGCTGGTCTCATCTTCACTGAATTCTCTGAAATTTCGAAAATTGGAACAAATATAAATAATGCCAGTAAGTATCTTCTATGGTAGCACAACTAGGTTGCTTGAAAGCTTCTGCAACAGCTAAGCTTTTACGAGAAGATTGTCCTAGACGATCCCAGCTGCAACAGGTGACTGTAAAAACCATTTATGGGGAATAATAATATTTTTCATTGGAGGTTTATAGCGGTTGGGTAACCGATAATCCGGAGTCCTGCATTCAAAATGCAATAAGGTTTGGAATTTCTTTATAGTTTTCATTTGGGACAAAAACGTACTTGTCAATAAATATTTTCTTCGCGATTACATTGAACATTTCAATCTAATAATTATAGCAACAATGATATTCACATTTCCAACAAATCTGCCTAGCATTGATCTTGTTCTTATTGTTATTTCGTCCTTCTGCATATATTTATTTCTTATCCTTTATATTTATTCAATCCCATTTTTTACGTGCATTTTTAAAAGTCACTCAATAGTAGCGTTTTTTCTTGCTACATGCCACCAGGATAAAATATTTCTGAACATCTTTTAACATTCTTGGTTGCAGTATGGAAGCGGATTCAGTGTTTTCAAAACTTTCGTGGTTAGAGCACATCGATAGTTGTACTCTAACAACGCTTGTTTTTACTAATATTGAAAACAATGAGTTTTGAATAATAATTATAAATATTGAATGGTTTCTTTGAAATTGGCAGAAAGATATTCAGAAGACGTGTTTGAATACGGTTCCAGCCTGAAACGCAATTGAAAATCAACATATTTATTTAAAGCAAAACTCTGTTCTATAGAAAAAAATGCCCCTGGAAACATTTAACTAAATTCTTGGTCCACTCGTTTTCCTCTTTTATTCTACTCGTTAGTCTCATCGAAGAGTTCTATTGTTTTTGTAGATCATCTCGCTATAGTTTCCATCACTAAATATCCGTTGTTTCTGGTTTTGGTGTAAGGAAAGAGGATACAATGGTAATGAGAAAGGCAAGAATAAATACAAACGTTTTTGTTCTTTATTTCTTGAAATGACACAAACTGATTCCAGTGAAAAGCCAATGGAAAATTTCCGATTGTTTCTTAAAAAGAATACTCTGTATGAAGGTGGTGTCCAAATGTTGGTATAAAAAAAAGAACGAAAAAGATCTAAAATAAGTTTTCAGCTTCTCACTCCACTCTATTCTTGTGCCGAAAATTGTGTAGTCAGAGGTCACAAGAACGGGACAATCGTGGCCAAATAATGTTTCTACCAATGTCAACAAACAAGTAATTAAAAAAATTCTCAAAACACAAACTCTAGGAACCCAGTACGTCCAGGGCGAAACTGATTAAGTCGTGTATTTACATAAGACAATAGCTGCAAACGCAATATCACTTTACAACGGGTTAGTTTACGGATAAGCTTAGGGTTACCACATAAGAAAATAAATGTAACACTGTTTTCTACACAAGCAGTTTTAGTTCATCCGTTCTCCTGTCACTTGATCAGCTTCTCAGCATACAATTATACACAACAGGTAAAAAATGTCAATTGCACATTAAATTGCTACACATGTTTGCTCTGGAATATTGTTGATATACATATCCAGGAAATACATTTTAATTTCGCACAGTGTAGATGAACGTGTGCCAGATAATGAACAAGGGAAATTTGCTGTTCGAGATTAAGGCGCAGAACTTCTTCCAGAAACATGAAGTCGTACTTATTCTTCAAAAGTTTTCCTTCAAGATTTCTGTCCAAGTTGCTAGCCACATACTGCATTATTGTTTTAGTCTTGGTATGTTAATGTCAAGAATGTTTAATGTAATTTCATCTCACGATAATTTCACAAGAGGAAACGAGAAGAAATTTTATAATGACTGATGAACGTGGATGTACCGTTTAATATCAAATAAATTCAGTAACATATTTGATGATTTTTTATTATTTCTACGTAGAGGAAATATTTACTATTAATATCCGAATACTTATGACGTAAGAAATATGTTTTTGACAGCTGCGAGATGTGGGTTTGGCTAAAAACTTAAATATTGGTCAATCATACTTGATTGATATAGCACGTCATCTAAGGAACTCCAGTTCTTTGGATTTCTCGCAGGAGGACGAATTGGAAATGAAGAGTGAGTGTACCCATAAGTACATTTCAGTCCCTGGAATTCTGAGAAAATCAGAATCGGCAATGGAAATTTCCCTTATTCTAGAACATTCTTGACTTCAATTTGTAGGTGACGCCTAATAAGGCCAGTCAGGCGGTGGAGGGAAAAGAAAACAAGCAATGACGTTTATCGTTGCCGGAGCGGGCTCATGCAATGTGCAGACGCTGCCATTCTGGGACGCCAGCAAATCATGAGCAGCGACGCGTCATCCGCTGGCAGTCATTGGCGGAGCGTCCGAAGACTTCTCGTCGCGCGGAAGAAGGGTGGGAGAAGCCGGCGGCGGTCCCGCGGTGGCGATGGCGGCGGCCGTCGTCCACCTCGACGCCGGCCGTCGCTCAACGGCGAAAGGGCGCGAGGCAGGCAACCCAAGGCGTGGCGAGGAGAGGAAGCGGAAGGCCCGAGCGGAGGCGCCGCGGAGACAACGTGGCGGCGTGCGTGGACGCCGCGGCGGCGGCGACCAACGGCAGCGCGCATGGCGGGCGGGCGGCGGAGTGGGGCGGGGCGGAGGCGCAGGGCGTCCCGGGTGGGGGTCTCGGCGTGAATGAGGGGGTGGGGAGGCGGGCGTCTTATAGCGCGACGAGGGCCTCCTTGGGCTACAGACGCGCGTCCGCGCCTTCGGCCGCCGCCGGCGCGCGCCGCCCCGGCGCTGCCGCCGGCGGCGGCTCGGCTCGCGGCACCGGCCGCGGGCCCTCGCGCGCCTCTGCCCGCCGCCCGCCCGCCCCCGCCCCTGCGGCGAGGGCCAGGGCCACCAGAGGCGCCAGCAGCCGCAGGGCCAGCCACGCCGCCCCGCCCTCCGCCGGCCCGCCTGCCCTGCTCGCACCCGCCGCCGCCGGCGTCGCCGCGGCCGCCGGCCGCTTGCGCGCGTCCAGGGCGCGGGTCCGCGTGTTGGAGAAGACCGCCGTGCTGTGGGTTGGTGGGCACCGCCTCGTTGCAGTAGTTTTCGTCGCAGCACGACACGCACACCTGAAACGAAGCGGAAGGTGAGATGCCGTGCCGCGGTGCCGACCGCGCTCGCGCGCGCAGTGCCCCTTGAGCGCCCCGCAGCCGGAAGTGGCGCGTCGCGGAGCTCGGCGGCGCGTTTCCGGCGGCGGGGCGCTCGCGGGGGCGGAACCACGACACTGAGGTGGACGTCGCGGAAAGAACATGGCGACGGCCAACGCTCCTTGAAGAGAAGCGGACTGAGAGAAATTCAATTCCTCGGTAGTTGGTTGCGTTTTGTACCCTTTATAATCTTACGGTGTCGCTTCTTTATGATCTAAGGATTTTTTATCGCACAGTGGTTATCCTTAGGACCATTTGCACGTACGCATGCGCAGAGGGGACACCTGAGGGGTCCCTTACCAAATTTTGAACGCGACGAACGACGAACGTGCGATAGCACATTCGTAGGCCTGGGCGGGTCCCTTTCCAAAAGGGCGTACGCGGCCGCCAATACAATAAATTATTTTATTTCCGTAAATAAGTTCAATCCCTGATTTTCCCCGCTTTTAATCTGACCAATTATATTTATTATATGTATCATTAATGTCATAATTCAATTATCCGTAATATGTTTTATTTATTTACTAGTAAAACACAACAGAAAGTCGGAAAAGGAGACCCAGAAATGTACTTATCTTCTCACGTTTTAGGACGCCCACGTCTATAGTTTTGTGTTTTCATTCCTGGCAAAAATGTTTACAATTCATTCCAGACGGTCGAGAATACTCAGACCAAATCACGATCGATACCATTATACCGGAGGAGAGTCGTCATCCGCTGGCAATGTCGCTGCAAAACTCGGAATTTCGAATTTCTCGTGTGTTGAATCTCGAAGTAGAAACGGACTCTTAAGATGCACATTGATTGACAATATTTAGCGAGAGAAGTGTCTCGCTGTGGGAACGCGTCCGAGAATATGTCAGACAACTTTCTTGCAACTTTTCTTGCATTGTCTGTAAAAGTCTTTGATACGTATGCGCTCCTATTGCAAATAGGAGTAGAGGCGCCTGAACAGCTAGGAGGGAATCGGATTAATAATGAATGATCGCTACCATTAATTTGTGAGAAGAGTGTTTTATTGCGAAACCGCATTCGAGAAGTAGTTACTTGGCTGTCCGGGAGACGCCGCGTCTGAGGCACAGGTGACAACGTTCGGCCGCCATTTTGTGACCTTCCGAAATGCCGCAGGGCGAAAGTCGCAGAAGGGCGACCGAAACGCTTGCACCTGTGGTTACGACGCGGCGTCTCCCATCCGCTATCCAGCCAAGTTATTACTGACTCCGGCCGCGGAAACCTACGCTCGCGTTCGAGAATATTTCAATTCGATGAATATGGATCACGTTCCTTGCAATATGTGCTATGGTCTTTGACGCGTATACGCAATTGCCAATGGAGGCGCCTGAACAGTCCCTCTCCCATCGCCGCAGAAGGATCTATGTCTACGGCAATCGTTCGTCAGCTAGAAGGGAATCGGATTAATAATGAACGATTGCTACCATTAATTTGTGAGAAGAGTGTTTCATTGCGAAACCGCATTCGAGAAGTAGTAACTTGGCTGTCCGGGAGACGCTGCGTCCGAGGCACAGGTGACAACGTTCGGCCGCCATTCTGCGACCTTCCGAAATGCCGTAGGGCGACAGTCGCAGAATGGCGGCCGAAACGTTGGCACCTGCGCTTAGGACGTGGCGTCCCCCGGACAGCCAAGTCGCTACTGACTCTGGCCGCGGAAGCCTACGCTCGCATTCGAGAATATGTTCGATGAATATGGAACAAGTTTCTTAAAATGTGTGCAATACTCTCTCAGGCGAATACAGAGAGAGATACTTCACTGACGAACTATTTTCAATGAATCGCTCATTTAAGTGCAATGCTCATTCGTACTGATATTTTCCTGCGTCTAATAATTTTGATTCTTTGAAAATCTGACCTCTGAAGTCAGCTCGACACTACTAAAATCGGGAAGTACTTGGTTAATTATTTATTCAGAAAAAATAAGATACTAATTCCGAAAATATAATTTAGAGGATTCGCCGTCGAACACCAAATAAATTCTTAACACAATTCACAAAACACTTAGAAAATCAATAATAAGATCAGTGTCATATTTTGAGTTAGTAAAATATCAGTCTTTCAGCCAGGTACTTCGTGATATTAAATAATATCGAGGTGATTACTACAATCCCGACTTTAATAATATCATATATAAGACGTAGCGGAAATTCTAGTGAATGTAGGAAAATCCTTTGCTCTCCGAGAAATCCCGCGACCTAGACATGGTTGCCAACGTTTCGATTGTCATATTGCAACTTTCTGGAAGAAATGCGAGCACGAACGTTGCGAAGAACGACAAAAACGAGAAAAATAATGCATAGGATGCGGGATCTTTTGAGAAACAAAAATGTACTGGCCACTGCCGCGAAAGCTTCCGTCTTCATCTATCTAAATGAGTTCAGTGATGTGCGGTCCACTGTTAATACTTCGTCATCGAAGAAGTGTGTGTAACCTCGTCAGAGAGAATTTCCAAGACATTACCATAAAGTTGTTCCATCAATATCTCATTCTCTTATGCGATTTCGAAGTGAAACTCTCCTTTTCCCGTAACACGTATCGTTCCATGTATCCCCACAGGATCCCCATGCTGAATGTATGGCAATAAGATAGAACAAAGTTCACGAAGAGTCGAAAATAATGCTGATTCTGAGAAGAATAGCGTTTTAGAACCTCGTCAGCCTATTTGGCAGACAGAAAACAATGACTGAAATTCGCATTAATATTTAAGATGTCTAGTGGTGAGCGCAAGAGAATCGCGGGCAATAAGTAAAGAAAACCTGAGGGTAAAAGTAATTACTGTAATTGAATAATTATCTATTTTCCGACCTTACCATCTTGCAATCATTTGTATTATCTCACTGATTTCGAACGATGTGAGGTCCTGCGTATATTGTCGTTGATCGCGAATAGGAAACCGTTAAACTCTGTCACATTCCGGGAGAATGTAATTCACGACTGGAAATAAAGTACGGAAATACGAGCGAAGAAATATATGAACCTTTCCTAACTAGGCAAATGATCTTAACCGTTAATCAAATCAATCGTGGCCTGTTGTGACGCAAGGCCATCCGTGATCGGGAGCAGGAGAAATGACGGAGGGGCTCCCTTTTGTTAAATGGCATAGCGCAGGGTTCCCCTTTAGTAGGTGCCTTATCACCTCAGGTTCCTCTCTTGGTAGGATGTGCCTCATCGTCTGGTAGGACCCAGCAAGTAAATTAAGCTTCTTCAGTAGAAAGATCCCGTTTCGAGAGGTGGGGTTCGGGCTGGGGACTCTGTAACCTGCCTCTCAAGTCCGTGGCGGTTGTCTATGCTAGCGTATGCTAGGCAGATGAGCAAATAAGTGAGAATTTCGAATTACGAAGTGTGTAATGCGATGTGTAATATGCAGTGTTTCGTAGAATTTGCGAATTTTAGGCGACTCTTGTCATGAGAAAACTACTGAAGACATGAAACAGTGAGTTCTCCAGGCGGGGTTCTATTTTCTTCGTCATATTAATGGTAAATATGGACATATCGGTAAATATGTTCATATACACAGTGGTAAATAGACATGATGTTAAATACGGACTCGTAACGTATCAAATTACATTTGACCGGTTCAGTTAAAGCGGTGCTAACACATCTACTGAAATGGTCTGTCGATATCGCGACAACTTAAAACTGGAATTCTCAAGAATTGGTTAGCACCAAAATACTATATTGAATTTATAGAGAAAAGTTGGTTAAGTCAAAGGAAGTCAACATTTATTTTTGATTCCATGAAAAATGTTGTTTTGGTTTATTATGTAGCTAAGAAAAGTAATTTTGACTGGAAAATAATCATGTGAATATTTTCGTTATGAATCGAAATAAACTCACTCTGCGAAGTTTCTTAATAGAAAATTTTTCTTTTGAGTAACTAACGTACTATGAAAAGAAGAACATACATGAAACGCCATGTGTATCAAAATTATATTTATGTGCCGAAAATAATTAGTCAGAAATTTTTCAATTAAGAGTTTTCGGAAACGTTCGTATGCCGTTAGCCGGGCAATATAATCGTAGACGAAAAAGACTCAATGAGCAATTTTTGTAGATGAGCTCCACCATTCAGCATGTTTGGGGCATGTTTGTGGGTACGCACCGTGCAAAGTAGTAAATTTCAGTAGAATGCAACTGAAACAACATCCTAAGATTCTTACTGAGCTACTTTCGCAGATAACTCTCATCTTAGTGGCGAATTCTCAGGGGATAAAAAAGGGGAAGTACCCTCTCGCTTCTTCTTTGAATACAATTATCAGATAAAATATTTGCTTGGATGTTTGGGGGCAAATATATCATATTTTAATTCATATATCTCTCCTCAATCCCTCTCCCCCTCACCCCTCTCTCTCCCATGTCCTTCTCTCTGTCCCCTCTCTCCCGTCTCTCTCCCCTCTATCTCTCCCGCCCCCTCTCAGCCATTCCCCTCTCTCTCCCGCTCTCTCCCTCCCTCTCTCCCTACCCCACACTCTCTCCCTTCCTCCCTCTTCCTCCCTCTCTCCCTCTCCCACCCCCTCTCTTGCCCTCTCTCTCTTAGCCTATCGCAAGCTGATGTATATGTATAATATAAATTGTTGTAGGCTATTTTCATGGTACTTTCACTACTACGAATGCAATGCAATGATTATAATATCATGCAATTGATATTATGTGCAATTGATATTGAGTTTTTTTTGTGAAGAAACATACACGAGCCGCCGCTCCTCACCTTCTGAGAGTCGATGTCCAGGCAACCCACATTTTGGGCGGAGCATTCCACGCGATCGGAGCACTTCTTGTTCACCACTACGCTCTCCCCGCGCGAGTCCATGATATGCAGCGTATGGCAGAACTCTTGCCCTGAAAGAAAGAGACACAATGTCACCAAACAAGAACAGGAGCCAATTTTACCATATGAAAAAGACCAGACGGGAGCTTAGAGTTTTCTCGGCTAGGGTGGTGCTCTGTTGAGGGAGGTCGGGGCTGAATTTCACGTTCCGGCGGGGGAAGAACACCGCCACCTCCAGGGATATAACATGCACTAAACTTACGGTACACTTTGCACTGAGAGTAATAATCGCTTACTTGACTAAATAGTTGACGTGTACTTCCGGGGAAGTATACTCGTATACTCTACTTATCAAAATGTACAAATTGATTATTACAAGGATCCTGTTGGCATATTTTCCATGTATCCTTATACTCTTGTAATGATCATGTTAACAGATTTTAATGTGATTTTTCGCACAATGCGTTGCCCAAAATATCTCCCTCTAGCAGAGTGAACCCAAAATCTTTCCAGGAATTTTTGAACATTATATTCAACAATATCCTATTGTGTAACGGTAATCAATGTCGATGACAGACAGCGATGCTCGTCTGCTCTCTTGGGGTTGTGAAGTGATATAGGATCGATAAATCTCCGATACCACCAGAAATTGAGACAAAATGATAGAACCATTTACACGTTTTTCTGAGGTAAGCACATCGAGTGTTCTTAGGCATCTGATAAACTTATTTATCTTTCACGATTGCGATTCTAAGGCGATTTCTTTTGTGGGAAAATCTCAGTGATTTGATAAGAAAATAAACCTTTGAACCGTTTCCACTTTTGAAACACCTGTAATATCACAGGTATTTAATGCTTTATTCTTAACGACTGAAAACAAAATATAAAAGAGCCAGTAGTATCTGATTTAAATTTGTTAGAAACTGAAAGAAGACAATAAGACAAAATAATTTTAAGCAGTTGCAGTGTATGAGAATGTTTTCTTTCTCAATTGACTTCCTTTTACCTCATCAGTGTTGTCACCTCAACAGGCTAGCACCTACGCCGCATCTTCGCTCAATTTTGGCAAATCCTTCGTTTCGTGAAGAATCGACGGCGATAATTGTTTGTTTCTATTAGAAATGGCGCTACGTTTTTGTCGTCATGTAGTACTCGTATAAACCGAGTTTGAGATCTCAAACGAAATTATTATTTTTTAATTAAATTCTCAAAAAGTTTTTCTCAGAGGTGTCGTAACTGGGAATCCCAAAAAATATTCTTACTTCTCATTTTCGATATTAAATTTACTGTACAAATGTTGCAACTGCCATTACATCATTTTGGCAGCATTCGATTCTTGTTTTTAATCCGTATTGAAGAATACTGTATATTGATTTACACTAAATGTTTGTGCTTATTCTTGTTGTAGTAAAGTCGCTAATTCAGCAAATGTTGGAGCCATATCTTTAGTACGCAGTGATCAATGATACATCGAATTTTAAATATTTTAAAGTGTTTCTTAAGTGTAAAATATCAATGAGGAAACAATACTTGTTGGTAATGTTTGTGAAAATAGCAGTAATTCACCGAATCCGAGAACATTATTTCTAAATTTTCTCGTTTTTTTCTGGATTTTCACATGAATGAAATACATCAAACTGGTTGCAATCAAAAGGAAGAAAATTCTCATTTATTACAGATTATTTTAATTTTGGTTTACGGCTGTGGGTTGCGATGCCAATAACATATAAAGCAACATTATATACGCTTATAAAATTGCTTGCCTATGTACTATATCTATATTAATTTACTCGTTTTTTAATTTTTAATTAGGTGTTGATTAAGTATTTAATTTCATATCGTGCTTATTAAGCTATGGGTATTTAGAAAATGATGAAGGGATGACAATTCACGGAATATAAAGACAATCTGTCTTCTGTACCATTCACTTGGCATTAAAAAGTTGTAGGATGTGAAAAATATGATTTTTACCTGCCTTATAAATTTTGGGTTCTCTCAAAAGTTGTGCAAATACGCTGGCATAAAAATGATGGTGAAATAGCATGAAATTTACGCGTTTCTGCGCAACAGAAAAGCAGGCAGGTAATTTTATTACAATAGTTATAATTTTTATCGAGGAGTTTTTAGAGCATACTCACGTGTTCTGGTTACGAATCATATTTATTGCTACTTCAAAACTTCTAAGCTCCCCATTTTGGCAGCAGATGAAAGAAATATACGTTTGCATTTTCGGGTATAAAAATATGATTTGAGAAACATATCTTCTTAAATATCTTTATTTATTCCGCGGCACAATAATTTTTCATTAACAACAAATTATTAGAAAAGCTTAAAGATAAAAGTTACATTTTATGAACGTACGTTATAAGAAATTCGCACACATTTTTACAATTCGGGATTACGGTGTATTTAGATAAATAGAAGTGAAAAATAAAGATATAGGTACCTTACTTTTGTAGTTTCTTACTACAAATTGTGCAAAGAACTGCCTCTCCTAAATGGTGGCAGGATGATGACAATTGAAAATGAAGTTTCTTACTTACGTCAACTTATGTTCTTTCCGCTTTATGGAAAAGAATACACAGCGAGACACCTGGATATAACTATACATACTTTACCATTGTTAGTTTCCATTTAGTGCCTTTTCCCTAGTGGTCCAGTATATCTACGCCTATACCTCAGGCATTCACTCTTCTTCGAATCTCGTAAACATGTGATCTGCAAAAGAGGAATAGAATAGCTATTTTAGAATCCATAACATTGAACAAAGTGTATAAATTACTATTTTTAATTCACATGTTTTGAGATATGAAGAAGAGTGAATTGTTTCTCATTGACACTATATTTGACAATAAATACATAGGGAATTAAATAATACTAGGTGTCTCAGAGTTACACCCGAAACAAATATTGAAATGTAAGTAATAATTTGAATACCAGATAATTTGAATACGCATTGAAGAAATTGGTTACCGTAACGTTCTGCACGAGGTGACGAGCAGTGATGAAAGATCCATCTTCACTCTCCGTTGTGTCAATGTTGCTTTTGAGTTCGTTGTTCCTCTAAATGAAACTGAAGTAGCAACTTGTTTCTCTTCTTCCACTGTATCAACTACGATCCCGGATTAATTCCATGTTCCAACTGCAGTGCTATGCATATGTGATTAATCATTGTTATACGAGTGATGCTTCCCTATCAGTTGCCATCAATACATTATAATTGTACGACCACATCTACTTTTTCGGCCCTTCTCTAAGGGAGTTAAGATCTAGTTTTGAGAAACTATCGATTCTATTATATTGAGTACTAGCCACAACGCTTACTGAAATTGCTACTCTTTAGAAAACACTATTTGCCCTCTACGGATGATTTATTTCTTGAACCATTCACTCGCTTCATGTGAAATTTTATTACGAAGGAAATATTAATCGATTACAAGATAGTTACAGTTTTTGGACTAACGAAACAATAATATTTTCATTATTTATGTATTTAAGATGGAATTTTCTTCGATGTGAAGTATTTGGTATAGAGAAATTTTGAAAAGAAATGGCTCGTTGCAGTACCTTACTCATTGGCTGCGGAAATAAAGAAATAAAATGTCATCTTATAATTTAAATGTTAACAATAGAATATCGTGGAGAGGATTCTTTGTTTGGAACAGTAGGTTGACAGTAATATCTTTATTATTGATTTAACTGCAGGAGAAATTTTCACATGTCCACTAGGAAGATGAGTCATATCTTCTGCCTTCTAGTAGTAGCACATCAACCATTAGGAAGCTAGACATAAACAAGGGTATAAATTCTTTACAATCAAAAGTAATATATATCATGGAAACGAAGCTAGTCAAGATATAAACTCCAAAGTTGAGGAATGAATGTTCATTATTCAGATAGATGGATGAATATCATAAATCATGAATATCAGCAGTCTATAGACTACTTGCACTGATAGTTAGCTGATTCTTAATTCTAAAATACAGCGAGCTTGGGAAAAGCGCCAGGGCAATTTGTCATTTTATAATTGACGCATATCGGAAGCATGCTAAAAAGCTTCTGTGTAGAATAAATTTGGGTTTTAAATCACAAAATATATTCTCTGCTCGACAGAATGATCTGTTACTCAGTTCTTCGCGAAGAATGATCTTTACTCATGTTCTTTCATTTTCTTTGTGTTGACTTAACTGCAATTGTGCTTAGGTTGATATTTAACTACGAAACTTTTAAAGAACGATAAACGAATGTTTTATAATCTTATAGATTCTAACGTTATAATTTTCTGAAAATGTTGATATTTTCATGTGAATATCGGTGAATGAATACCGAATGATATCGAAGTACTGGTCATATTTCACATTGTTTGATTAGAAAGCGCATTTATATTTAATAAATCCACTGATCTCGCACAGAAATGTAACAGAAATGGAGTATATCTAGTACATCAAACTGGAGGTCACGTTTTGTCACTTCAGATTGGTTTACCTCAATAGAACGACAGATTCTCATCCCAGCTTCACAGATTCTCTTCACATCTCTTCACAGCTAGTTGGGTTCTAAACAAGTCTATCAATATAGCAGATAACCTTTGAAACTCTTTGGCGGAAATATCCTGACCGGCTTCTTTTGGTGACGATCTAATACGACCGAAGAACAAACCCACAAACTTGCATTTAAGGTGGGAACGAGAAAGAAAGTGAATAGTGTGAGATTAGTTGAATATGACGGTAACCTGTTACTTTCTCAATATTATTCCTCTTGAAGATCATACCCAGTGAGGTGCTAGTATTTGCATTTGTATTTAGCCATTTCATGCCCCGTGAAGGGCAATTGGTCTCGGCGTCCTTAGATCCCGGGGTTCCCAGTCGGTCACCGAACCAGGAACCCGCGATGTCTCGAATTCACCTTAGTGACTTTACGTAGTTAACGAATTCGCTAGCGACGCCGGTTTCGCGGCCGTGGCCTTTCAGTAGAATCATCCCAGCATTCGCCTGAACGACCGAGGGAAACCACGAAAACCCCGGTCAGAATGGCAGAATGGCAGATTGAACCCGGACCTCCCGAATGCGAAGTCAGCGTGCTACACCTAAGCCATTTCACTGGGTCGTGATAGTATAGCAACAGCCAAGTTCACTGTGGCCAGATCGTATACAACGTGGTCAAGAATGTTCAGATACAGGCGTTTGTTTACAGTTGCTCATTGTGGGAGAAACTCCATGTGCAGTCCGGGAGGCATAAAATAGTTCAAGCCCCATCATGCCTTCTTCAGGTATCCTGTCATGTGATTTGGGACCTGTTTCCAAATAACATATTCTCGCTACACATGACGTAGGAGCATTTTTAAGATTCCTATTATGACCGATTGAGAAATTTCCCATTGTCAACAGACCTACTTATCCGGTCGCCACAAATGGCCATTCGTTCGCGTTAATACGCATGGAATACTGCAGCGTAAAAGGTGACATGTGCAGACTAAGAGACTCATTTGTACCACGCATTCCTTCAACTTTTGTGAAGTCATGTTCTGAGAAAGGCCACTTAGCATAAATGCCGCATTGGTTGACCAACCACTTTGTGTCTTTTCTCCGAATAAATTCACCATTTTGTCTTACTTCGTGGGTTCTGAGTCGCCGTACCCGCTGTAACTTTTAACAGACTTTCTCTCGTTACTCACGAAATCTTACACTAGCCTTCAACTGCATTTCACTGAACACTGACAGTTCTACTTATTCTCTCGTGCAATTGCTTCTTATTGGGTTGGCGGGGTATTGTTTTCATATGTGTGGAACTAATGTAACGTTTACAATTTCCTGTCTTCAATGTTGATAAAATTCAAAGAAAACCAGATATTTTTGGTCAGTAAATTTTTTTATTATAATGTATTATATATGTAATAACTATGAGGTAACCATTTGGTTTTATAGCTTAAATTATAATTATAGTACTAAAGAATAAATCTGGTTGATCCTCTATAATTTTTTGCTCTGAAGGTTAACCGAGATGTTCTTAAAATTAACTTACATTCAGTCATCTCCATCACAATCTATTCAAGATTACCACTTTCCTCTGTTACTTTCAAGGGAAATGTTTGGTAATGAGACAGTAAACAATATTCTGAACATTTTGAACATACCTCACGTGACCTCATCATGCGACTACTTGCGTACATACTAACTTGAAAGCATCCAGTTCACAGGGAATTTGCAAACGAGTACAGCAAAATTTTGTAACGAGAACTGCACTGTGTACGCTGAGAAACATGTATTAGACAATTCGGCGGCCAGTCTGCATTCGGAGAAGCGAATTCCTCTCCGCCACCCTTGGTGGCGCAGGAACGGGGAAGAGTGTTTCAGTACACTTGCGCTCAAAGCTGCGGATTCCGAATCTCGCGTAATCCGTGGGTATTTTCACAACATGGTTGTGGGGTGGCTGGCTTCTCATATCGCCACAAATCACGCTTCAACCACAATTCCAATCCATAATCATTCACAACTTGTCATTTAGTTTCCATGGGAAACCATGGGAAACCTCAACTGTGTTCATTTGCGCAGGAAACGAGATGCCTCTTTTCGGTTCTAGTCATCATTATCAATTCCTCTACAAAATGCTTAGAGCATTGGCAATTGTTCACAGGGGCATTGGTTCAGAGGAATCATGATCCCCAAAACTTAAGTACATAGGAATTGATTGATTGATGTTTCCGGTTATGTACTGCTATGGTCATTAATCCTTCTAGTGAAGTGAATGTTTTATGTCGGGAGATGGCGGTGTTCCTCCCCTGCAGGACGATGAGATCCGGTCTAACGTCGGTTTGCGGGATTTCCCCCTCGAAGTATCTCCGGCATCGGAGCACCGCCTCAGCCGGGACAAGCTCTAGGCCTCCGTCTGGTCTCCGGGCATGGTAGTGCGTGTGAGTAAGGGGAGAAGATAGGAAAAGGAAGATAAAAGAAAAATCGCGCGCAATCCGTGTCCCTTTTGTTAAAGTACTGTTCCGGAATCGGAGAAATCCCGGAAAACTACCGATCAGAGCAACCGGAAGCTAAAATTCTCCAGACAGCAGCTGAATTTGATGTAGCTATTTAGCTAACGTCGAAAATCCGCCATTGTCGTCACTGAAACCCTAGGACCTCCCTATGGTCGCTGCAGAGAGTGTGCCAATACTGGCCCTGAGCTAACCTCAACCTGAGCATACTTGCACAAAGGACTTGAGTTATGTAAACAAAAATTAATTTAATGAATTTTAAAAATAAGTAAACAAGTACGGTGTAAATTCAATAAGCGTAATGATCTTGTGTTATTCACTGAATTACAATGTTATGTGAAGTCCCATCAAATTATCTACTATTATTATTTCATTGGATCACCGCAAGCTCATGATCCGCTCTCCCCAAACGACACGCCCAAATCCGGCCCCGCCCCCCAGAGGTTGACCGCAGCACGCAGCCGCGAGGTGTCGGAAGGCTTTCGGGCTTCAAACGTGCGGAGGGTGCGCGCCGGCGCGAGGGTGGCGCCGCGGCGGGGTGGGCCGGGATCTCGCGCAGTTGTCGCCGCAGCCGCCAGATGCCAGCGGGATCGCAATTTCGGGATGCGCTCGGGAGCTTTCGCTTCGCTCCGCCCGGTGGCGCCTACGCTTCGTGCCGCGGCGCGGGGCACGCAGAGGGAGAGGCAGGCGGGGGGTTCGCTGTTTTCGGCAGCCGCGGCGACGCTACGGTGGAGCCCGCAACAATGCGGTGCTCCGGCATTCAAAAGCGCAAACTGACCGTAAAAAGCAAACGGCCTAATTAAGCGGCTTTAGTACCGAGGCAGACACGCGTTGCCCGGGCTTCGCTGCACGACAGCACGTGAATAATGCCGGAGGGGGGAAAAATCGTCGCGGTGGTTCGGTTTGGAAGAATGCGAGGAGCCTGAGAATGGAATGTTCCGCGTGAAAGTGGTTAGAAGCGTGCAAGATGAATGAGCGCTGCCCATTTTAGATGGGCTTTGCAATAGGCTCGAGCGGCATGGCTTTTGATGTGCCTTGTAGTGAAGTAAATTTCATGAAATGGCCTTCTAATACTTTGATTTAAATATAGTTTCCCTTGAAGGTCACGCGCTGCAAGGGGAGTGTATCACATTCATCCAATCGGGACCTTTTACACCAAAAATTTACGTTGTAACGAAGCACCCGATTGGACGACAATGTTTCCTCCTTCCAGCTCTGACCTTGAAAGGATGCCAAATTTTAAATCGGAGTATATACTGCGATTTTTCTAACTCTTTCCCTCAAGGCCACTTAAATCCCACCTTCGCGATGGAATATGTCACGGTATTTCGCATCTTTGTCAGTCGTTCCGCTAGATCTCGCATGATCGCGACAGTATCAAGCAGTGCTTGCGATTTCTACCGGCAACACCGAGAAAGACGCGAAATATCGTGACATATTCCATCGTGAAGATGGGATTTCCGTGGCAATGAGGGTCAAAGTTACAGAAATCGCAGTATAACTCTTCGTCTTCTCTCCATCCATCAACGAGAGGTCGAGACGGTGGGCGGGTGCTAAAATGATTAGCGCTCTACAACAGTAAAATGATACCTCGCAGTTGGCGCCTTATCTTTGTGAGAAAATGCCGCTGTCGGAGCATCTGCTGTCTCTTATAGCGAACACAGCGGGAAACCACGTTGAACGACATAGGGGAAGTTACCCAGTGGCAACCGATGGGATGGTGGGTGCATACGGTCCGGCATTCAGACTGACTGATATATCGTCACGTTGGCCGTCGCGTTGATCCGGCGACGTGTGTGTCGGTGCCGGATGTCACGTTCCAATAAGGGAGGAATGCCGCTATGTCTTAGATTATAACATTACACGTTCGCATTCCGTTGCCCTTGACCAATTTCTTTGAACATAATGTTCCACTGCGTCACATAGCAGACCGTCACATAATGCTTAGCATCTCGTCAAATCGTAGGGTTTCCTGACTTCATTGCTTAACGTTTCGTTTCGTCCATACCGTTTCATTATACAAGAAATGCAACATTCCTGGAGGGTCCATGACTTATCTTGGTCACCTAGAGGACAATAAATATAAACTTTTATGCTGTTTCTAAACGTTTTGTTGCATATATCTCTTTCCTATTTCGTTGTAACTTACCGCCATGACATAATGGATGCGAGTGAATTATACTATCACGTCTTTTACATGTGGACTTCAAATCTCTCTCGCTTTTGTTACAAAAAAATCAGAAATTCTGGTAGCTCTATAGTACTACTTCTTAACCTCTTTCAATACATAGCTCTTGCTGTCGATTTATTTGCAACAAATGCGTGGAAAAATTAATCAGCATTGCCAAAACTAAAATAATTATTTCCCTGAAAAGCGAATCGACAAAAATAATAGACGAGAAGTGACATTACATGTAACAAAGAATTGAGACGTCTGGGGAAATTTACGGTGCACTGAAATTACAGAAGCACGCAATATGCCTGTTACAAAATGGCTATTGTCTAGTGCAATCAGCACATTCGTGATGTTAGGCATACCTTTGCTTCCGGGATCCAAAGCAAAAAATCCATCGAAATTGTTAGTGAAATTAAAATTTGAATCATCTCCGCGAAGAGCTGCGTCTCTTCGATTGCACAAGCCCGCTTGTCGGCAGCTGTTCGCACGTACGACCGCGATCTGTTTAGAAGAAGAATCATCGAGCGCGTCACGGCGGCGGGGAGCGAACGTATGACAATGACAATCTCCGCGCGGAATTTACAGTTGGACGCCAGTCGTCGCGTCGGCGGCCGTGCATCGGCGCGCGTGGGCTGGTCGCCACCAGCGCTGACACAGCGCGGCGAGGCCGGGCAGCGAGTTTTACGATCGGCGAAGTCGAGTGTTTGCGGAGACGCGTGATGGAGGCGGTCACGTCCCTCGCCGGTGGTGGCGCACGTGCGCTCACGCCCGCGCACTCACGGGTCCCCCGCCCCTCGCGCCGCGCGCACGCCGCACGCGTGTGGACACACGCCGCGCGCGACGCGTCGCGTAGCGTCGTCACCCGGCCCTGAAGCCATCCGCTGACCCGGCGGACGCCATATGTGGCCTCGAAGAGTGATGGTCTCCTGCACGGACCGAGTACGGCAGTTGTTTGGGCACCCCACCGTCTTCCTGATTTATTTTTCCGTTCATCGAATTACGTCTCTTTCATTCTCAGTTGCCTTCTCTTTTTTTATTTTAGTCACAATCCAGACACACTCGCATGCATGTGTGTCATGTTGTTAACCGGGAGGACCTAGGTTCGAGTTCGAACTATAGGTTGAATTCTACTGCTGTCTCGACGAGAATTCTAGCGGCTGGCGGCTCTGATCGGTAGTTTTTCGTATTTCTTCCTATCAATATCAAGCGAAGGCCGGAACCACCTACTGCGCGCCATCCTTCCTTCCTCATCCTTGTCCCCTCCTCTACCCTTACACACCTCTACCCTGACGCACACACTTTCATTACCTGTACATGTCAGGAGACTAATTGGATGCTTAAGCCTTGTAGATGCGAGAACAGTGTCTTGCTGGGAGAGATAAGTGTAGGAAGGAATCCAGCGAGAATAGTTCGAGGGAATCCTGCGTCGAAGTAAGTTCCAGCGGGAGAGGAGCACTGCCAACTCATGCACATAAGATACCTCCTAAGTTGACGTGTCCGGAAACAACAAATAATCACTCTTTCGTTCCCTATCGCTTCCCTGCTGAAACGTCCGCCTAGAGACTCACTTCACGTTTATACTCTTTTCCTTTATCTGAAGAAGTATATTACTTCAACTGCAAGGTCAATAACTCTCGATCAATATTTTTTGTCCAGTTTTCCTCAATACATTGAGCAAAAATATGGCCCCTTGTTTTGCTCCTGAAAATAAATGTAGCTTCACTGCGTGCACGTTTTGTTGAGCTCTTCTTTTGGTAGTTTTCTTTTGGCTGCAGAGATAAAGTTTGTTATTTTGTCAGTAACACTATCAAATCAAATATGTGGTTCATTTACCGATAAAGATATGTTTTCGCAAAACTCACGAGCGAAAATTTCTAGTTTGTAACTGTCTAGAAAAAGGGTGGGCACGGTTTGTAAAATTCTACATTACGTGTGCAGATTATACTTTTCCCCCATAGAATGTGATTCACAGTTTCCAATTACTTTTTGACGGTAAATAAATCAATCAAAATCAAATACAACTCCCTTGATTACCTTCCTCTTTATCAAATAAATACGCTTCTATGATTTCTGCCAGTCGCCTCACCCTGTGTTCTATCTAGGGTTGACAATCGTCCTCCGTTTGGGAGGACAGTCCTCCATTGACGTCAATTGTCCTCTAGTCCTCCTTTGTATGTCCTTCTTTTAGTTAATTTTTAGCATTTGTTGTCATTTATTTTATCACGTGACTAATATCTGCTACGCTGTATTGTTTAATTTAGAATAGGAAACATGAAAATCCTTTTTCGCTGACCAACGCTCATGGCACACACATGCATGATAGTGTGCCTGGCTTGTGACCAAAATAAAAAAGAGACGCTAACCTGATCATCTTCATCTGCATTTTGTGAACGAATCTTTTGACTTGAATCGTAAATGGAGAGAAGATATAAATAGAGCTGGTGTTAGCCTGAATTAAATATTGACAAAAAGAAATGTGTTGATGCGTTTTTTTGGCTTATCGAGTGTCCTTAATTTCACATGAACATTTTTGGTAACCCTAGTACTACCCCCCTTTCTTGCATTCTCCTCTTTCTCCGCTACAGCTCTTCCCCCAGCCACGCACGGCCACGCACGGCCACGCACGGCGACGCATGGCGACGCACAGCGAGCACGCGTTTGCGCGTGCTCTGCGAATCTGGATGAAATTACGGCCGCTTTGAAAGCAATACCGCCAGAATATTACGCGTTCTTTGCACGTACGCGCTAAAGGACGCAACAGGGGCGGTTGTGTCATGGCGGTTGTCGGCAGCGCGTGCTCGTGTAAGGCAGCCTCGTTCTCTGAGTGATGCTGTTTCTCTCCGAGTAGCGCGCTTTGATGCCTACTTTTCACCTAAGTTACTGCTATCTACTTCTAAATTATGTTGGAACTAATTATCCGTTCTCTCGGTGTATAGAGCCATTTACCTTTTTGGCCTACCCGATCGATCTGCCAATGTTCTTAACTACGAGTATTTACCCCTTGCCATAATGGAAAAATGTAAAAGCACATCCTACTTTCTGTATGTAAACGAACTAAAATGTATGTAATGAGTGTAATCTACGTGAAATTTTATTATAATATAACTAGCTATGTTCACTTTGTTTAATTGTTAGGCAAAACCTGATGAAGAGAAACCTGATAGTCGGAACGTCGAACCAATAGCTCTAAGATTTAATGTATATTTAATTTATTTAATATTGCTTTAATACTTATATTTATTTAATATTAATAATTGATACTGTATTAACTATTATGTGCGTTTTTAATTTATGGTCGTTAACGAAAACCTTTATTGTAAATAATACAGACGTAAGCATACAATATTGTTATATTTTTTAATTATTTTTGACAAGAATTTTTCATAGAACTATTTTAGAATACTGTATTAAGTTTTTAATTAAAATTGCATTTTCCTAGGTATATTCCTCCGTGATTATCAATAAAACAATTTTTTAAATAAAAAAGAAAAGAAATTGTGTAATTCAGTAATGAATTATACATAGCTACAATGGAGGAAGGAAGCTTATTATGGTTTGAAATGTAGGGTATCACTGTTAATGCGTTTCTGATAATCTACGAAAAAAATACATAAGTAGGTTACAAAGGCCATAAAAATGGCATTCACTTATGCAACTAGTTTCGAATAAGGTCAAGTCAAATTATCTGTAAGCATATTTGCTACAATTAAGGCAGCGTTCCTAAAATAGAGATTCAAGGTATAAATGACACTGTAGCTAATGTAATCGACTAAGTTGAGGGGGATCTTCTCACAATCGCCGCTCCCTGCCCAAGTCGCCGATATTACTCGACGGCCATGAGATTGCCTGCAGTTCGCCCCGTAGCAGTGCCGGAAATCGCGGCACCCCACCTCTCCGGTGGCCTCAGCGCTGCGGCGAATTTCGCTTTTGATGCCATCTCGTTCACCGCCACCACCAACCTCCACCTCAGAGCCCTCTCGCGGTCGGCGCCCGCGGGCGGGAGGTGGGCGAGCCACGGAGGCGCCGGAGGACGCGAACGAACGAGCGCGAAGGTGAGGGCAGGTGGGAGGGAGGGTTGCCGAGCGGAAGGGAATGCGAGAGGAAGGGTGAGTGGGCAGGAGGGTGTGGGCGGTGGCATAGATGTATAGGAGGTTAGTGGATATGTTAGATGGGAGGGTGAGTTGCCGGGAGGGTTAATTAGAGCGAGAGGGTAGGTGAGACGGAGGGTGAGCGAAGAGGACGACCAAGGAGAAGAGAGCGAGAAAGTAGCCGGGAAGAAGGGTTGCCGAGCAGAAGGGTAGGCGAGAGGGAGGGTGAGAGGGCAGGAGGGTGGGCGAGAGGAAGGTTAGGGGGCAGGACGAGAGCCGAGAGAGAGGGTTGCCGAGTGGGAGGCTAAGCGAGAGGAAGGGTGGGCGAGAGGGAGGATAGGCAACAGGGAAGATAGGGAGACGGAGGGTGAGCGGACAGGAAGGTGGGCGAGTGGGAGGTTAGGGGGCCGGACGGCAGCCGGGAGAGAGGGTAGGCAAGTGGGAGGGTGAGCGGACAGGTGGGTGGGCGGGTGGGGTGGTGAGGGGACCGGACGTCAGTCAGAAGGGAGGGAGGGTTACCGAGCGGGGGGTTAGGCGAGTGGGGGGGGGGAGCGGTTGAGCGCGCATTTCCAGTTACTTCGCACCTACACGTTCCGTCACTCTCGCCCCCCGCCCGCAAGCCGCCTCGCGAGCTGTCTTCTGCGCCCTTCCAGAGGCGAATTTGCATGAGACACGCGCTGTTAGCGAGCGGCGGCTACGCCCGCCGTCGTTGCCGCCGACTCTGGGGTCAGAGTTCTCGCCTCTGAGGACTCCGCGCCGGGCGAACGACGCGAGTGTGGGCTCGCATCAGCGGGAAATTCAGTGGTAGAGTTCGGAGAAGGTCGGAGAGGGGGAAGCAAGGTCGTCAAGGTCAACTTTTTTTGTAAATTTACCAAATTCATTCAAAATCAATTTCAAAAGGAGTGATAAGCACATTAGGCAAAAGCAGGCAAAGTTTCGGAAAAAAAAATCACAATTTTAAAGAATATTTTAACGTCTGTTATTTCATTAAGTTATCTAAATAACCTAACCTTTTTAACACAGACACTTCAGTATTATTATTTTTTGTCGTTTATAGTTTTGATTCTTCGATGTGTGACACTTATGTAAACTCTGATAAACCTGTAACTAATTTTACTGGTAGACCAAAGTGGGACTTGACTCGTGTTTTTTATAATATCGACTTTTTTATATACAAGTAGAATGCTGTTTTAAATTTTTTACTTAGTATTTTTAACAAACGTAGACCCGAGATATGTATGCCACAATTTATTTTATTATTTTTGGTTTTAGTTTCTGCTACTCTACTATTTTATTATTTATGACTTTTTCAAATCTTATTTATTTAACCTCCTTTCTCTTCAGATATTGGTGAGCGAGAAGCATTTCGTGACATGTTAATCCACACTGAAAATACCATGGATTTAAATCTCGCACAAATACTTCGTGTGTCTTGGAATCTGATTTTCTTCTATTGCGAACTGGAAGACATGTCAGCAATCTCTAGATCAACTATATTCCTCTTGAAATTCGAGTGCAGGTTGTAGAGTTGATGTTGATAAAAAATTGAATTTATGCCAACTATTGCTTGTTTTTCATTGCGGACGTTATTGGTGCATTATCAACTAAAGTTGGCAGAGTGCGTAAATCAATGAAATATCAAAGGTCAACAGACAGTAGTATAATAAAATAAATTGTCAGATTTTGAGACTCGCTTATCGTATTCATCGGAGTTCCGCCCCCACGATTTAGATACATTCATTTCCTACCAATATAGATAATACCATGGGCAGTGGTGAAAATATTCTAGATTCTACAAGGTCGAGCTTAGTGGCAATAAGCTTCGCAATCACTACAGATATCCATGGAGCCAGCAATTAGGATAAGAGTTCATACATATTTATACGATTTAGATCTCCTTCTTAGTATTCCACCTGTTACTTCTGGCGTACCTCCCAATACATATTAATCCCTGTTTTGTAAATCTGCTTACAACCATTGTAAGAATACAGGCTTACCTTGAAAACGTGCCCGATTCTTAAGCAGCGAACTTTATCTGTGAGGGTTTCAGAAAACAAAATTATTTTCAAGCACGATTTGTGTTTAGTTCCAGCTACGTATGTGGCCTAGTTTTTGAAATCTAATTCCTCACTTTTTAGACTTTCACAGCGTTGGAATGCCGGAGCATGAAATGGATAAGTACCATTGATGCAAAAACGCGCTAAATATACGGTGCCAAAAAATCTCCTGTTTCATACTTGTAATCTTTTTGTTTCCAACTTCGTCAAGTTACGTTGCAGGTTTGTTTACAAATTTGAGAGGGAACAGGACTGACAGCACTACTTGCTGTCGTTATCAACGAGTGTCCAGCGGACCACCGATGGTCCGCAAAGGAGTCGTAAGTGATTCGCGAGACAGATCATTATTTAAGTGGTGCTCCAACAGCACATACTTTCTCAAACTGCTCCGCAATATTAGATGAACCAGCAAGTGTTTCCTAGATCTTTCAAAGGACGAAAAATCTGTTTTTGTATATAGTAAGATACTTCTTCTGACACGTATAGTCAGAATCCATGTTTTGTGTGTTCGATTGACAACGAAGCGGTAATTGTCTGTCTGTCCGTCTGTAGTCAACGCTAGTGCCGTTCAGACGATTTTCTCCGAAATTGAAATTCCTGGATCGTATTAAATGTACTCCAGAGCCTGCCTGTTTGAAAAGGATAATTTTATTTTGAGGAGTAGTTATATGAAGCCTTAATAACATTTTCAAAATGTTCTCAAAAAAGGCTCCAAATTATTTCTAATAAATTTCGTCCTCGGGTAGTGTAAAAGACGCTTAAAATAACGGTGCAGGTCTCATTTCTTTGAAATCCCAGATTTTCCCAAAATTTCGTACTAACTATGCGATATACTATGTGATGCATTACGATTTTAAATTAAGGAGAATCGCAGTATTTCTTGGTCAGAGTTCATTACAGTATACGTGTTTAGGTTTTAGTATTTATAAAACATTTCAGAAATATGTTTAACTGTGTAAATGGTGATTGTATTGTTTCAGAAATTGTAAACCCCTCTTCTGTCATTGATCTGCGAGAATAAATACTGAACAACATGAAACAATATTTTCGGATTTCGATTTTCCCTTTCGTGGTTATGCACTATTGATAGATTATCGTAGAATTGATAAAACTTTGATTCAACTACTGTCTAATTTTCTAACTTTCCTACAGCTCTTTCTTTGGTGCGATGTGATCGCAAGAGTTCAATGAGTATTTTTTATTATCCAAACTCAATTTTCGAAAACATAAATTTGAAATTATGTCAGACGTTTTCGATTTCTTGATCATTCACAATTTTCCTTTTCAATCTGCAAGTCATTTAATAATTCAATACATTTGTTCAATTTTCTTCTCGCTGTTATTAAACTTCATCGCTTTTACATTTTCTGCAGCTAGCTTCATTAACTGCTGTCTGAAGAAGATATTATGCAATTCAGAAATACAATTATTTTATTTAAATCCACCCTTAAACTCTGCAATTTTTTAAATATCCTTAACTTCTATTTTCTCTGCTTTGATACGTACGTACTATGTACTTGTTAGAAATACGTACACGTTCGAAATCAAAGACGGAAATTACGGGCTATTTTAAGTTCGCCCTCTACACTTCTGCGAGAATGTCAGTCGGCCGCCACTTCACTGATCCCAAATGACGTGTGCTGCGGAGCGAGATTTCCAAGTCGTTGCTAGCCCCTTTTGATGTCCATTTTACGTTCACGTTTGAAGCCTAAGACTCACTCTTTCTCATTCGAAAGTTAATCAGAGAATTAAACGTAACGTAAAGTTCTTCTCCACGGAAAGAAAAATAGTAACGAGCTGTGTACACTTATAAATGCTTTTTTGTTTGCTACTCATGAAACGTATTAGCATTTGCACCAGTTCCACTCATGCTCAAATTAAAGTTTGTACTTCTCCCACATTAATTACATTTTGACTAGGCTTTTCATCGAATTTTCGTACATAACACATAACATAATAAATATACTGGGCAATTAAAGTTTACTCCGAGTCCATGAATTCAAGAATTTAAAAAATCTATTTTCCAGAAAACATGAACATTCGTTTACTTGAACTTCATGTAGGTACGCAGCATATAGGGAAAAGAATATGTTAATCAAGCGCTTTTTTCTTATTCTTGGACGCATTCTGCAGCATCATCACGAACTGTTTCGTACTTTTACCGTGAACAGGCCGCATTAAGCTGATAGATGGCATGAAGACTCCATCATTTTGATTTTAGTTCTAAAATTTTCCATTTATTACGCTATTGGTGAAGCACTTAATTCCTAGATATACTACGTGCATCCAAAAAGTAAGTTTCCCTAGCTCGTTAACTACAAGAAAACACAATTTCATGAAAACATTTATTGTAGCAGATACACTATATATTGCTCTATTTTACCCCATATTCACCAACTGAATTTGTCATATCGTGAGATCAACTTTTGCATCTCTGTGTTGTAGTTCCTTCGACTGTATCAGCTCCACTGGAGAGTGTTTGACCATCCACCCTATAGTTTGGATCTCACTCCCCAGCCATTTTCATATTTTCTTATATTTCAAGAAATTCCTGCCCGGCCAGTATTTCACGTATTACAGCGACGCAGAGTTCAGCACGTAGGATGAGCAACGTAGGAATACTGATTATTTCGTGCTTCCAGGGATGTCAAATTTCAGTAGTCCCGTAACTCTAGTGCATGGGTTTATCACGAGAGGTGGAGGTGATTTTCCCCAACTGAATGGTAAGATAAGGCGTCGTCCTTCTTGCCGTCAGTTAGCGAGATTTTCCACACCCAGGTGTCACGCACCAGCGGGACACCTCCCCCAGCTGCGCAAGCTCTAAGCTCCCGACTGATCTCCCGACATGTGTGGTGAAGTAGTACATGTAAGTGTGTGTACAAGTAAGAGGCGAGGATAGGACAAGCAAGAGAAAGGAAAGATCGCGTGCGGTCCGTGGCCCGTTTTTTAGGGTATTGCTACGGCATCGCATAATGTTGTTCCGAGAAAACATGGAAAATTCCTAGAAGAAAGATGTTGGACTTCGTTCCAGATTGTTCTTGCATGACATTTGGTAGATGGCGTTTGGTACAAACAAATATCCTCAATCTGCGTTTATGGATTTTCCGCTGTGTAGAATTTTGTCAACTTTCGTGGGAAGAAGGTGCTTAATTGGATTACACGACGACCGCGAAGGCAGGAAGCTCCTTACTCTCAAAGGTCAAAGAAGTTCTTGAGGAAGTCCACCCTAAATAAAATGTTGACTTAGGAAATAAAGCAATCCGCAAGCCTTTTCCAGCTTCACTGATCAAAAATAAATTTATTTCAATAGAGCTCTTTCTCCATACAGGTCTTTTAACCATACAGGAAATAGATGGTAATAGATGAATCGGATGGTCGTACGTGATCTGTTTCGGATGGTCTTACGCGATCTTTGCGTTAAATCTCAGATAGAAGAAGTTCATTGAAATATAAAATTAGCTTTTAAATATAATATATTGCAATCACAAGATATGAGGATTATTTTAAACTGAAAAGAAAATAAATCTTTGTTTTAAATGTCTACAAAGTACATTTTGCTCCGATACCCCTTCGATAATTCCTGAACCAGCGGAATTTCAGTAATGTTTTTGCATGCATTCATTTTAAGCATGCAGAGTTTTTGAAGACAGCAAAAAACTGTTCATCATACTTGCAGGAAATGATATCCATCCGTAAAGAATTGAATTTATTTTGAATTATGTTATTTCTATTAATGTAAACAATTTTCAATGCAAATCATATTTGTATGAATTTGAGGAAAATAAGGCTCAGTTACATTTTTCACTTTCTGAGGTAATTCAATTAAAAATTTAACCTGAAATTTAAAAAATAATGTTAATGTTATTATGAAGATTCATCACAAACCTTTATTAAGTTTTCGTCTTAGTTATCTTTTTATGTAATTATAATTTGGCAATTGCTTTGTGGTTTAAAATATTTATTTTTTAAGATTAACAGGCTACTTTGCACCGTACAATGTTAGAGAATATTCGCAGTCATTCTGCGCAATGGTGACTCCATTTAATTACGATCAAATTAATACATGAAATGAAAGATAAAAATGTATGGCTAAAAAATTCACGTTGCATTAGCAGTCAGATACGTATACCATTTTTTTAAGTTCAATATTACAAGTTCTATTCGAGAGTAACGCAAAATTTAAGTCAAAAAACTGACAATACCACCACTGACACCACGGTCACCACGGACAAATAATGATATCTTAATAAATAAACTGTTTCCAGGAGACCTGTCGGAGTTGTTTCCTCGACGTGACTTCTCTAGGCCACAGGTTTAAGTTTTTTTAACATCCGATACGCGTTGCGAGAAGAAACTTTCCCTTAGGGAAGGTTCCAATAGTAATCGTTCTAAACGATAATACCGATAATTTAAATAAAGATGGAGAGGGGAAAATGCATATGCAGATGTCTACAATCGTAATAGGGCTTGGAATATTTTTTACTTTCTCGCTTACTGCGTACTTACGTAATAAAAACATGTGATGTGTGGTTTCTCTGAAAGGGGGAATTTCTTCTTCAGAAAAACTCGTATTACGGCGCCCTGATATCGGAAAAGTGGATAAATATTGCTTATTAATGTAATAAATTATTTACATTAACACGTTAGATAGTGAGAATCCACGTTTTGTAGGTCCTTGATACCGAAAAATTGACGCTAAAAAGCCTATCTCTCTGGCAGGCCGTCTACGGTCAACGCCAGCGCCTCTACCTTTCACTCTATTTTCTTCAAAATTGATATTTCGCGACAGATCTATCTGAGTTCGAGGCCCTGCGAATTTGAAACGTATATTTTGATTTTTGGGAATGTACTTAACATAAATCTTATCCTCAACATCTTCAAAATTAAAAAAAAATACTCAAGATTTTTTTATTAACGTTTTAATATCATAGAGCAGACGACGCTTAAAAATATCGCGGGTCTCATTGGCTCCTTTTCGTTGAAGTTTCTGAATTTTTGAAAACTTCAAAAGTTACAGATAATGCGAGAAATTGTGTGCTGTTTACAAACCAATAGTTTTTCTGATGTTAGTAATGATCTAGATTTCAAAAATTCACTTAACTTATTTTTCTTCAAAATGTCACTTGGACCCTTTTCCATTGAGCCCCACATTTGGAATAGTGAGAAATATTTACAACTTGTTCGTGACAATACAAAAAGTATCAATTGAAAATATTGGATTGTGTAATACAATTTCATTGAAGCGGCTTCGTTAGGCAGTGAAAAAAGAGAACAAGTTGTTAGCTTTCATCTGTCATTTCCGTGCTTCCATCCGATTAATTGCGATACGCGAGTCCCATCTCGACAATGAACCAGAGGCCGCGCTCCATACTTTCTTCCTGTCCCCCATTTCATCATTTGTATCGAGCGGAGGGCTGATCATCCCCCTTATTAGGCAATTCCTCTTCGACCCGTATTGATGCACCGGTTTAGGTGACTCAGGGCATCAATTGATGTCACTGCAATGCCTCTGACCGGGAGGTCCTAGGGTTTAAGCCCCGACAGTGACCCGATTTTCGACACTAACTACATAGCTAGGTCGAATTCAACCGCTGTCTGGAGGACAGTTGTAGTGGCCGGCTGCTCTGATCAGTATTTTTCCGTGATTTCTCTGATCAACACCAGACGAATGCCGGAGCAGTACCCTAACAAACGGGCCACTGACCGCTCGCGATCTTTCCTTCCTCTTCCTTGTCCTATCCTCACCTCTTACACACACACGTACATGCACTACACTACCACACATGCCGGGAGACCGGTCGGCGGCTTAGAGCTTGTCCTGGCTGGGGCGGTGCCCCCGGTGGTGGGAGATACCTGCTTGGAGGAAAGCCCCGCTAGTCGACGGTAGGTCGACGCTGGATCTCGTTATCCAGCTGGGAAATATCACCGCCACCTCACGATGGAAGAACATGCACTACACTTACGGGACTAATGCTCCCAGTAGTTGACGCGCCCCGAAATCACGAACAATCAATCATCTTTCACGCCATACTTCCTTCCGGGCGAAAACCTCTCGAGGGGAACTTTCTGGGGGGCGCCTAGGTAAGACATACTTAGTATTTTCGGGCGCGTAATTCCGGCCGTTCGTAGGCGCGATGTGTGGTTCCCGGCGGCGGGGGCGAGAGGGGGCGTGAGGGGGTGGAGTGGGTGCGCAGAACATCCGGCAACGATAACGTTATCGCGATGCAGTAATGGCCTGGCTTCGTTTACGGTTGCGCGCGTGGGCGCGAAAGCCGGCCGCATGCGCCCGCCGCGCCAGCGCAAGCGGCAGCAACCGATGCGAGCGCTGAACGCGGGCGATGGGCGTCGAACGGCGTCCGTCACTACGAGCGATGCCCACTATACACCGCAGACGGGGCGCGAGAGGCGAGCTGCCGTTGGTGTGGGGCGATGCCCGTGTGTGAAGCGGCGAACGCGAGTGCCGGCCGTGATCTGGTATGTGGATCGCGCGAGCAGAGAGGAAATATATTCGTAAAAGATCGGTGAGGGCGGGTGAGATGCGAAGCGCGATAGGTGACGTGCGTGTTGGATGAGGGAGTGGAGTAGGTGACACGTGCAATTATTAGATTGATTGTTAGTGATTCCGGGCGCGTCAACGGGTAGTCATTAGTCCCGTAGGTATAGGCAGGTTTTTTCCCTCGGGAGGTGGCGGTGGTCTTGCTCCGCTGGATGGCGAGATCTCCCATCGGCTAGTGGGGTTTTCTCCCATCAGGTATCACCCATCAGTGGTTGTACCGCCCCAGCCGGAACAAGCTCTAAACTCCCGACCGGTCTCCCGGTATGTGTGGTAGTGTAGTGCGTGTGTGTGTAAGAGGTGAGGATAGAACAAGGAAAAGGAAGGAAAGATCGCGCGCGGTTCATGGCCCGTTTGTTAGCGTACTGCTCCGGCATTCACCTGCTGTTGATCAGAGAAATTACGCAAAACCGATCAGAGCAGCAGCAGTTAGAATTCTCCTCCAGACAGCAACTGAATTCGACCTCAGCTATCTAGCTGTTGTCGAAAATCTTCCTCCCGTCGGGACTCGAACCTAGGACCTCCCGGTCAGAGGCCCTGCAATGACATTAGTTGATGCCCTGAATCATCTCTCCCGGTAAATGGATTCCGCAAAGATCGGTGAGCGCGAGTGAAATTCGCATTGAGCGGGGAACGTGTGCGTAAATGAAGGTGCGGGATATGTGGCAGGTGCGATTGTTCGGGCTGGGCGCTGGCACAGGAAATCTGTTCGGGCGAGGGTGGTAGAAATGGTAGAAACCAGGAGAACAATTCGCGGGACGATGCGAACATGCAAGATATGACGGTAATATGGTGGAAGGGCGATGGAGGTGTTGGTAAGAGGTGGTCAAAGGCGATGAAGTTACGGCGAGTAGCGCGAAATGCGGTGAGCGCAGACATGAAGGCAGCGGGCAGGCTGTGTCGGTTCATTCCTTTACACCAGGCTATTCCAATGCAGCCGTTAAGGGCACGGACACGTGCGGACAAGCGCTCTGTGGGCTGTGGAGGAGGAGCTGGATATCTGATTAGTAGAGACCGAAAATATATGATATAAAACGTCAAAATATGTACATAAATATGTAATAAAAATAGTAAGAATATGTAATAAATATGTAAAATCGGATGTAATATTAAAATTCTCTAATTAAAAACTATTTACATAGCAAGAAATTACATTTAGAAAAACTGCTCACTTTACATCATACAACTTTCTCGTCAGTAGTAAAAGCTTCATCTATTGTAATACAGTGCCGTAGTTTAGCAGCCAGACTAATCGCAAAAGAAGCCATCACACACACTGGCGAGATCTACGACCAGGAAACATCCAATGTAGCATCTTCATCGAAGTGTTAGACGTCAGATATCGCAAATTTTTCTCGGAAATAGAGATTATAGATCACAAAACGCGGTGTCAATGATGCTTTGGACACCTAGACTTCCCCAATAATGTAGGGAAAATGCTGATTTTTTTATAAATACATCTATTCATAAAAAATATGGAATTAAATAGAAGAAAATTGATAAAATAAGAAAATATATCGTGAATACAGCAAAATATGTAAAATATGTAATACAGTACTAAATATGTAAAAATATGTTACGAAAAAATTCGATATTGTGTTAGGAGGGCTATGATTCGCCAAGATTACAATTTTGAGAACGGTGGGTGCAAAGACAAAAATGTAATTACATAAAAATCCGGTCTCTACTGATTAGTGATTACGTAGAAGTGTATGCGAGTAGATTCTGGCTGAACGAAGGAATCGCGCTTTTAGGGAGAGAGAGAAGTGGTGCGAAAAGGAATTTTATTTGTTTAACGTTGGGAGTGATGGTCTGACGAGCATGGGCGACTGTTATTGCGAGTTCGTATTGTGATACGATGGGTGGATTTTAATTAAGAAAAGGGCTGTTCTCGGAAACAACAAGAGCACAATAATTTGTTGCGGTTTTACCACAATCTATATTTGGAAGTGTTCCTCAAGTTTAATAACAATGCATGAAAATTATGTATATATACGAGTCAACGTATTATTACAAACAATTCTCTCTGTAATAAAAAATAAAAAATTACTGCTAACTGGAAAACATGTCAATAATGTTTAGAGTAGCAGTTGTCTTCTCGGAAATCACACATAATTTATATAGTTTTTGCGTATGACAAACTGAAACTACGTCATCTTCTTTCAATTTCATTTTTTTATTGCGGAGGATACACGACTCTTGTATTTTATTGTATTCTGAGAGAAATGAATAAAAAACTGTCTTGATGCATAAATGAACGAAATATCGAAAGTGAACGCACAGTGGTACGAGAATAAATTAATTTTCCATTTAGGTCTCGCGTACCCTTGTGATTTTAAGTATTGTCTTTGGGTTACCTTGAAGCCTACGACTTCAAGTATTGTCTTTCCTGACATAAATATCATAATTTTCAGTACATTTCCCGTATAGCCAGTATTCAAAACAAGCTCTTTCAAGCGCGAGAGTTGTAGGCCTCGGCACACGGGAATCGCTGCAGAGATGAAAGAGCAATGAGGAAATGTGTTGATAACAGCTGACCCTGGCAAGCGTGATACGGTCGCGATCATGTGACATCTAGCGACACGACCGAAAAAGACGCAAAATGCTATAATATTTTTGATCGTGAAGACGGGCCTTGAGAGGACATGTTTATAAAAATCGCTTTATACTAATCGCAAATGCTAACGGCGCAGTGGGGGGGGGTCCCGAACAGGGACAAGGGTAGTACATAGATGGTACTCAAATTCAATCACTGTCTGGAGAATTCCAGCATCCAGCTGCTCTGATCGATAGTTTTCATGGTTTCTCTGATGAATGCCAGGCGACTTCCAAAACAGTACCTTGACAAACGCGCCATAGAAAGTTTAAGGCGCGCGAATTTTCCTTCCTCATCCTTTTCCCCTCCCCTTTTACTCTCAGACACTTACATGCATCGCATACCTGACACGTCGGAAAACCAGTTTGGAACTTAGAGCTTGTCTTGGCTGGGACGGTGCATTGCTGGGGAAGATATCTAGAGAGGAAACCCCCGAACGTCGACTTGTAAGTCGGCACTGGAAATCACGTTTCAGAAGGCGAGGAACACCGCTGCCACTCTCGATTAACTACACTTCCGAGAACAATAATCTAAATAGTTGAAGCGCCCGTGTGTTTCTGTGTTTTCTCCGATCAGTTCAAGGCAAATGCCAGAGCATTTTCGATAAGCGATTTTTACCTTTCACCTTAGCAAATCGGCCACGAACAGCACGCGTTCTTTTCTTCGTCATCCTTGCCCCCTTCTCCACGTCCCCATTGTTTCAAACTCAGCCACCGACTCGCGCAGGGAGCGGCGGGGTCGGCGCGACGCGGCGGTGGCCCGAGGGTGGCGCTGCGTTCCTCCACGTCCCACGCTCACGCCCGCACCGGCACCCGACACCCGCACCGCGAGCCAACAATGACAGAGAATCGGAATTCGATTCTTCGGCCGTCCGACGCGCCCGCCGCTGTGGCCGCGCAGGCCTCCTCCGCGCCACCGACATCGACCCCGCGCCACCGCATCGTCGCGCCGCCCGCCGCCGCCTGCCGCCGCCCGCCGCTGCCCGCCGCCTCCCGCCGCCGCCTCGGCCTCCGCCGCCGCCACCCACCGCTTTCTCCACCGTCGTCTCCACTGCCGCCTCCATCGTCGTCTTCAGCGCCGCCGCCTCCACCTCCGCCGCCTCCACCTCCACCGCCACCTCCACCTCCACCGCCACCTCCACCGCCGCCTCCAACGCCATGTCCACCACCGACTTTACCGCCGTCTCCACTACCGCCTCCACCGCCATGTCCACCGCCGCCTTTACCGTCGTCTCCACTACCGCCTCCACCGCCATGTCCACCGCCGCCTTTAGTGCCGTCTCCACTACCGCCTCCACCACCGCCTCCGCTCGCTGCGGAGCCCTCCAACAAACGCCGAGAACGAGCGAGCGCTGCGCCGCGCCGCGAGATGGAACGGAGGCGCGAAAAGGGAGAGAGAAAGAGAGGTGGTGCGAAAAGGAATTTTATTTGTTTAACGTTGCGAGTGATGGTCTGAGGAACCTGGCCGTCTCTTATTGCGAGTTCGTATTGTGATACGATGGGAGAATTTTAATTAAGAAAAGGGAAAAGAATTCGAAAAATTGCTGAAGCGTGAGAGTGGTATTTCGGAATATTTAGGCACTCTTCGTAGTGTTCAACCTGTTTTCAACTAGCACACTTAAAAACAAAATAATGACCCCTGATTCATGAAATTGCATTCATTCATTCCCGGTATCGACAATCTACAGATCTGCCTTCATGACGCCCCCTCTGGTGCCTCTGCCTCTCATCCAATTTTGATGCAAGAGGCTGGAACAGCAGATGTATTTTCGCGAATCCGAGAAACTTAGCATTGAAAATTCTCCCTGGAGTGTTCAAGATTCTACTTCACTACCTCCGCGATATTTAGATTGAAACCGCGGCGTCATAAACGCATTTTATGCATTTTATTTTTTTATTGAACGCCAGAGACAGAAACTGTGTGACGAATGGGACAGAAATGCAAGTCCACTAGTACCGAGGATTAAAAGTGCAAGTGCAAATTCAAGTGCGGTGATACCGAGGATAAGGACTCTAACTATTCATTATCCTCTATCGCTTATTCGTATACGTTCTGTTTTGCAAACCGGGATCACCCATTCTGGTCGACAATCTGAGTAGTTAAGTACGAAAAACAGATGGGATATTAACCAGTCGAAGAATTTGGGATTAATAGATCTAGAATTTTGCGTGAATGGTGGGACATCGCACTGGCCATATATTATAGGAAGGATTTTCAATTGCGGGAGGAAGACTGAGAAAGGAAACGGAGTGCCAGGGAGATGCGCTTAGAAATCTCGACGGAGGTAAGACGACAGCTAAACTCCTGTGATAAAAACACACACTACACTCAAGGAGCTAATGACCATAGCATTGTTGCGCTCCGAAACACGAAATAACCAATATTTTGATCGATCAATCAAGGGCTTTCTAAAGAGTATCTTCCAACTCAACACACGTGTTTGTTTTGGAAATTGTATTTTGTATAAATATCTTTGAGAGAAATGTCATTTCTACGCATTTCGCATTTTAAAATATGACGGAAACATTTGCAAATTTTCAAAATACAGTAAATTCTCGGTAACACGAATTCCAAGGCACCGAAATAATTGAAGTTCGTGTTAAGAAAATTCGTGTTATCCGAGTATTATAAATTTCCATGTTACCGTAATCCCTTGCCGGGACCGAAGTTTTGTTCGTGTTATAGCAAAATTCGTGTTAAGCGAGTTCGTGCAAACGAGGGTTTACTGTAGGATTAAATTTGTATTTCCAAGGCAGAAGAAATGAGGATGTGTTATTCCTATCTCATTAGAAATTCATTGGACGTTGTTGCATTCTATTAATAAATGCTTCCTTTCTCCAAAAATACCACCTTTAAAGGCTGCCAGGCGACCAGTACGTGAAAATTCGATTCTTTCTTTGGAGTTTTTTCAATTCTTTACACATCTGTCACCGCAGTTGTAAGCACAGACACTGCGTTCGAGTGTCGTGGCGCGTGCAATCTATCACGAGCTGTCTCCGAAGAACACCTAGTCCGAACTGATTTTTGTTTTATTTATTCCCCGGAAACGGAAATGCATTGAAAAAGAAAACACACTTTAGGATTTTCAAGCCTCAACCTTCGTTATCCAGTATTGAAAATTTAGTATTAAGAAGAAAATATATGGCAATGTCCGTCAGAAGTCAGAAACAATGACACCATTGCTCCGTCATTTTCGTTACTTTTTTCCAATAGATTCCATAGTTTCGAAAAGTATTATGCACGACATTAAGAACAATGTGTTTCTTGGGTGGCGAAATTGATAGTAAAAATGCTTTAAACGCACAGGGAATGGCGTTGGTTTATCTTCAACTGGAAATTATAATAACTTCTCAATGTGAGTATAAATCGGAGGGATGTAAAATGCCAAGTAATGTGAGATACTGAGTCATTGGGGATATATTTTGATACCTTTGGCAAAGATACGACGGAAAGATTCATTTTTCTCATATCCATCCATAGTTAAATTGTTTCTATCTAAATTCCACAAATATTACGTTACATCCCATAAATATCGTCTACTTTATTATTTCAGTAGTGTACCTTTCCTTTGCGGCTCTCACACGCCACCAATCTTTATAAATGAGATCTGTAAAGAAAGAGAATTTCACGGAGACGTGACGAATTGCACTTCGACTTTACAAATATGAAGGATTTGTTTAAAAACGTAGATTAATATTCATGAAAAATGCAACCCGCAACGCACGCCAGGATTTTTTAATCTATATAGTTAAATAATCCAAGCGTTCTAGGGCCTTAAAAACTAACATTTTCTGGCCAAAGGCCTCAAAGAAACGTTCCTCACACACTAATCTACAAAATGAGAGCTTCTTCATCATTTTATGTATGTGAAATCACTAATTACTTGATATTCTAGGCGATTGAAATACACGGGTTTTGCTCAATAATAAAGTTAAATGATAATCGTTTGTATTGATAAGGGTATATTGTATTTTTATCAATTACAAGGTGACATAGAGAACGAGTGACGAACGATAAGAGGGTCTTGAAGAAAAATATATATTAGACGCTTATTATGGAAATGGATAAGGAAGAGGGTGGGGTATAGCATGAGAGAGTTCTCGCGCGGGTACGTTAGTTACCTTTAAATTCGCAATGTTCCTTATGAATTGTGTCAATGAACAATCTAATATGTCATTGTTAATTACAACGGCGGGAAAGGTAATTGTTGTGGGGATGCTACCGCGACACAACATATATTAAAGTTGCCATTAATACGAGCAATATCCCACCTATCGTATATTAAATTCAGCAAATTAACTTGTTCCACGCTGATGAGAAGCTTTAAAGGCAAAATCAAAACTGATTATCTCTAACCACGATCCTTTTAGTGGCGTTGCTACGTGCAGACAGGTGAAACTGACCACATTCGATGACAGTCAATAGGGTGACACCAGCTGATGAAACCCATCTCACACGCTTGGAGAGAAATTAAGATATACGTTATGACGAAATTACTTACTGAATAAGCTTAATATCAAATTCATACTACTTTGAAAATGATCGTCATAATTTCATAATCCGTCGAATGATTTACATTATTTTAATAGAAGTGGGTGGCATCAGGGAAGCCGCAAAAGTTTGCGTTAAGACTAATCGTAAGTAGTCTACTTCTTTCTGATTTACTCTTTTTGTGTATTTCTGAAGAAAAATTGTGAAATGCAGTAAAGATGTGCATTGCATGTGATCTCAAAGGTTTCGCGGCCCCCTCTGTGCTTACATCAAACGTGAAGCCGGAAAGAGGAAAAATAGAGGACGCGTCTACGTGCACGAGCAGAAAGCGTTCATGCGCTTACTGGAAAGCGAGGCGGCTCGTTGCAAATCTATTTCGGGGCGGCCTCGGTTGGGCGGTCGGCGCGCTCTTCCGGTCTGTGGACGACGTGGGAGGCCGCAGGAGAACGCTGGGAGGACGGGGAGGACGCAGGGAGGAAATGAGAGGACGCTGGAAAAGTCGCGGATTGATTTGATTGATTAAGGATTCCAAGCACCTGAACGGCTATGGTCATAGTCCCTTAAGTGTAGTGTATGCCTTTTCTCGAGACGTGGCGGTGATCTTCACCTCCAGGATGGTGAGATTCGACACCGACCTATCGACGGCTAACGGAATTTTCCCGAACCAGATATCTCCCACCGCCGTAGCCGGGACAAGCTCTTAGCTGTCGACCGGTCTCCCCGCATGTCATAGTGTAGTGCCAATAGGTATAAGTGTGTTTAAGTACAGTGTTAGGATATGGCAAGGAAGAGGAAGGCAAGATCGCGCGCGGTCCGTGGCCCGTTTGTTAGGATTCTGCTCCGGCATTCACCTGGTATTGATCGGAGAAACTATCGAAAAACTACCGATAAGAGCAACCGACCACTAGAATTCTCCTCCAGACAGCGAGTGAATTCGACCTAGTTAATGTCGACAATCCTGGCACCGTCGGGATTCGAACCTAGGACCTCGCGGTTAGAGCTACTGCAGTAGGGCAGCTGATGGGACGTCGCGGAGAGAACGTGAGAGGTCGCAAGGAAGACGCAAGAGGATGGAGGGCGGACGTGGGAGGTCCTAGGGTGGTAGAGGGGTTATCTGGAAAATGCAGATAGAACGTGAGAAGGATGCGAGAGGACACAAGAGGACTCGGGTGGAAGAAGTGTGGTTGTGGGGAGGGAGAAGGGGGAATGTGAGAGGATCAAGGGTGGACGCGGGAGGCCGGAGCAAGCTCTAAGCTGTCGATCTGCATGTGTGATAGTGTAGTGCCAATAAGTAAAAGTACAAGCAAGAGGAAGGAAAGATCGCGCGCGGTTCATGGCGAGGGCCCGTGTCGGAGAAACTATCGAACGAGACAACGTGGGAGAAGAGGGAGGACTCGGGGAGGACGCGAGCCAGAGATGCAGTCGGGCGCGCGCGGACGTTAAGCGGCTGTCGGCCGAGCGCGAGGGAGCGCGGGGACAAGTGAAGAGGTGCGGAGAGGCGGTGCGAAGTGCGGGGGGAAGGGCGAGAGGGAGAGCGCGGGGGAGGCAAACGAACCTCTGCGGGATTGAAGCGTCCGCAGCGGAGCGCAGGGCGCGGGGCGCGGCGTGGGGCGGGGCGGGGCGCCGATGAACCGAGTAATAGCGGCGGCACTGAATCATTCAGCAACTGCCGCAAGTCGGCCGGCCGCGTCCCCCGCGCCGCTGCGCCGCTGGCCCGCGCCGCCCCAAGCGGCCCCGGGAGGCCGCGGCCGGGCGCCGCGCGCGGGCGTGCGGAACAGCCATTCGCTTCTACCACTGGAATACAGGACAGCGCTCGCATTTCTAAACGGTTTAGCTCTCACGAGCGTTTCGACGATGTTCTCTCTTTGATTTGCTTCTGCTTTAAAAATATTTGTTAAAAAAAATTTGCTTCGGTGTAGATCAAACTTTGTCGGCAGAATAGGCAAAATTTTGAATTTAACCATATCGGAATACTTTTCGTTGAGAGAAGCGTTCAATATTTTGGAAGTGAAAGTGCGATGGTTTCAATCACGTCATTTTCTCTCTGCATCGTTCGTGGCCTTTTATTTTTATTTATTACCAAAGACACTAAAAATCGTATGTTACATTTGGGAGAAAAGTATAATCTGTGCTCGTATAATCTACTGTCTTCATATCTGACCTTTCTCCTAAATTTACTCTCGATTATCGTCACGTAATGGTTATTTTTGTTGACATATTTATCAACTATTTTGTTTCCTTCATCTCATCCTGTAACCCCTTATTTTTATTGCCTCACGATCCTCTTTCTCCTTCCACTTACCTGAACTAATGATCTCCTATCTTCATCTTCTCCTATATTCCTAAATAAACCTTTATCCGTGTAGGCTCCTCATAGAGATATTTCCGCTGCATTATCATCTTCCATCTATATCATTCCCTTCTACGCCCTGAGTAAACATGTATATAGTTATTTTGTTTATTCGCTGACCCCGCCGTTTTGCGCCCTCCCATCTGTGCGTTAACCTTGAGGCCACAGGCGACCTGGCCACCGGGCGTCTGTATCCCGGCGAGAGGGTAATTTGTTACGCAGGCATCGCGTCCGCGGCGGGCGCATTGGCGAAGTACGCGCGCCACGTGTCGACTCAGCTGCCGGCCACAGACCGAGGGGCGCCGCCCGGATGAAGCCTTCAAGCGCAGCCGTACGCTGCAGCGCTTCGTCGGTGCGCTAGGAGACGCTCTCTCCGCCTATATTCTCCCCTCGCTTCCGCCCTCGCCACACCCCTCTCTCCTTTTCCCCGACTCCATTCGCCTTTCGTTTGCCTCGAGGAGAATTCTAGCGGCCGGCTGCTCTGATCGGTAGTTTTTCATGATTTCTCATCACCAGGTTCATCATCACCAGGCGAATGTCAGAGCAGAACGCTAATAAACGAGCCGCGGACAGCACGCGATCTTTCCTTCCTTAATCTTGTACCCTCCTCTCACCCCACATTCCCTCATAATTGTGGTTACACTAATATATTCACACAGTCGTGAGTCCAGTTGGGATCTGATAGCTTGTCCAACTGGAGCGGTACCCGCTGGGGAAGATGCCCTGCAAGCCAACATATAGGTTGGCGCAGGATCTCACAGGCGGGAGAGGAACATCACCACCACCTCCCGCGATATACATGGAAATTATGACTAACGGAACTAATAGCTATCGTAGTTGATGCACCCAGAAACACTAAATGATCAATCAATAAATCAATCTTATTTATAACAGAAGCTGAATAAACTTCGGTCCACCAAGTCATTTGAATCATACTTAATAATAAAAACGGGAACAATCAACGACTATTCGTCATATTTCAAATACAAGCGGATTGGAAATTGACGTAAACCCAACAGACTTATACGTGGGAATTTCGTCAAACGTTGCACTTCCCGCTCGCCGCTCGTCCCCCTCGCCCGCCGCACCGCTTAGTCGCCGCGCCGCTTAGTCGCCGCGCCGCTTAGTCGCCGCGCCGCTTAGTCGCCGCGCCGCTTAGTCGCCGCGCCGCTTTGTCGCCGCGCCGCTTTGTCACAGCGCCGCTTTGTCACAGCGCCGCTTTGTCACAGCGCCGCTTTGTCACAGCGCCGCTTAGTCGCCGCGCCGCTTTGTCACAGCGCCGCTTTGTCACAGCGCCGCTTTGTCACAGCGCCGCTTTGTCACAGCGCCGCTTAGTCGCCGCGCCGCTTAGTCGCCGCGCCGCTTAGTCGCCGCGCCGCTTAGTCGCCGCGCCGACGTGGGGCTGAGATTGCGTGGCCGCGCGGCACACGAGTAGGAGCGAGCGACGGCGGGCGCAGAGGTGGGCAGGTGAGCGGTGCGTGGGAGCGGCCGCGGTCGCGCGCAATCCCTCTGCAATCACCGCCACGTGGCGCTGCAGCGATGCCTCGGGCTCCTCATCGCACTCTCTCGGGCTACTGGATTGAATCGCGCGCCAAGCGCGTCTAAAACCGGCGTCGTGCATTCAAGAATTTGAGGCCACGCCCAAATGTAGAACATTGACCAAAGTCTTGTTGGAGCTTCATTCTCGATGAATCCTTTAGTAATGGTCGCATCGAATCGGCGATTGATCATATCGTAATAATAGTAATGTAACCTAACATTGCTACCGAACATGAAGATAGCGTTGTGGTATTACTTTTATAAAAATAGCCAATATTATTCATGCAAAATACTATTTTTGAAAAGCGTTGTTTATTGCGGTTTTTGCAAAAAATATACCCTCTCGGAAAAATTGCCCTGAATTCGAGGGATGGTTGTTTTGGAAACATCATGATGTTAAAGTGTAAACATCTTTTCTTATTTTCCCTTGTAAAATATTTTATATGCATTCTTGTTCAATGATGTCTGAAAATAGGGTTGGTCAGAAGGAACTGGAAGTATTACGACGCCAGATTATGCTTATGCACTGAAATAGATTTCGTAAGAACCACTACTCATTTTTCCACGAAGCAAATCCAATTTCTGCGTGTTATGAGACGATTCTGTGTTGGAGTAATGCATGACATGTAGAGTCGTATCACTGCTTTTAGTATAGGAAATGGAAATGGAGCGAATACACGAATGTTTCATTTCGAACACGCTCGAAACTTGAAATCATTGCCCAGAACGCTTTGTGCCTTTTGCCTTGGTTAGTATGTCGTGCAATTCACGATTAACGTGGACTCTGCCAACATTCGCTTTACAGTATCATTCTTCTTTTATTTCTTCTGCTTTTTCAACGAAGTTACCCGAAACTCATGCCAAACGCAAATTCCTTTGTGAATGAACGTTACAGTGAGTGCCAGTACTGTAAAAAACAAAAGAAATGTAATACTTGTCTATTGGACTTCATGCTTCTCGTATGAGATTTTGTTGGAGCGTTTAATCATTAAAACACAACGTGGATGCCCTTAATATGTCCTCTATTTTCTTTTTAGATATGTTTGAACGTTAAATATTGATACTGCCGTTCCAATTGAATGCATTTCTGTGAGGAGCCAAGCTACCTCACAAAACTTACGTACGGAGATAATTTTTGACATTTCAATTTGCATTGTCTTTTCTTGAAATATTACTTATCTTCATACTCATTATTGGGTCACTGAAAGTCAATTGAAATACCATTTTATTACTTTAAGTCAAGGGCTTTGGCTATTATTAAAGTTTTCATTCTTTCAATAGCATACACTTTATATGAGGGCGCGACCTGACATTTAAAAAGATTTATCTATTCATCATAAGAACACACGCAAGTGTTTTAACTGCTGTCTATTAAGAAAGATATAAAATCAAACTAAACTTGTCATTTCTCATTGAATCTGCTGAATAGCTTCATTACCAACACTTACATTCTTCAGGATTACATCATGCACTGCTTACTCATTTATTCCCATTTTATCATTTCAAAAACTGTCTTCCAGCAATTTCGACTCAATAGACGACAGTGATACTGAGTCATATTTTTAGATATTAACTTTTGTTTGTTATTTAACGCTATTTATATCATTCATCACATAGAATTATTTGAAATAGAAATTTTTCATTAATTAAAATTGGTTTTAGATACCAATAACCAGTATTGCCAATTTATTTCAAACAACTTGATATTCTGTACTGCTAAAACAACAGATAAGCACTTCTTGCACATAGTACTTCATCTTCTTCACAAACGTGTTGCATACAGGTAGTTACGGAGCATTTGGATATTTTACGTTTCATTAAAAATGTGGGAGGAGTGTTAATAAATTTCTTCCTTGAACCATGAATTCATTGGCACCGAGTAATAATTTTATTGTGTGCCAAATTTACGAAACAAGCTTTTGCATGTTCTCTTGAGCATTGAAAATCAGTTGTTTAGTAGTGAAAAGCTGCCAGGCTCGTCAGAGCTTTATTTATTTATTTACTTATTTACGTGAAAAATAGTTAAAAATTGCGTGCTCATTTGAAAGTTCGTGCAATACATCGAAATCTTCGTGCAATACACCTTCACGCAATACATTCGTCAGACATCCCCTTGCAGTTCTCATCGAAAGGCGTTGAATGCCTAGTTCTTCCTGCCTGTACTCCAAATTTCATGCTTCGGCCTATCTTTGAAAGAGCAATAGTGGCGCGAAATTTGCGAGATGAAATCCCCGCAGTGCTTTTGGGAAATGTTCCCAAAAGAGAGAGTCCTTTGAAGTGAATGCTTCCTCATAGGTAAAAACAGAGGTTTGAAAGTAATAATCTCGAGCTTCCTCATCCGATGGAGTGGTAGCAAAAGAACGGGCGAGGTGTGCGGATAGCAGGTCATTGCTCCGTCTGATAACCTGCGCGGAGATCAAAGCGGACGATCACCCTGACGAAGCCAATGAACACAACGAATCGATCCTTCCTTTTCATTTCGCTTCCAATATACATCGTTCTCTTGCATGGCAGAGAACCTGGGAGTCGCGTCGCCGTTCGGTTCACGATGAACAATTCCCCGCGCGCCGACCCCGCCTCCGACCCCGCCCCGGCTCCCGCCTCCGCCTCAGCCTGGCGGACGCCGGAAAAGGTAAAGAGAAGATACGCGGAAATGAAATTCTTCCTCTTCTTTTCCTTTTAACGGGTGCACGGTCCCTGATCTCTGGTTGTTTGCGACAGCCTCTCAGATCTTGCATCCGACACGGGATTTTACCCCAGTAAGAGTACACGAAATGTTTCTTTGATTTGTGTAGATCGAGTTTTCTAGTAATGATTTGAAACACTCTGGTTAATTGAAGTGCTTTAAACAGATTCAGAATACATCCTGCAATTGCTCAGGGTGTTTTGCTGTTTTTAAGAGCATTTTTCTACATTTGTTAATATTTCTGATCACATGAAAGTTAACTACAAGCCTCTTTGAAAAAAATGTTTGGTTGATTTTGAACGAAATGAGCATGTAATTTATGAAGTGAGTTCTTGGTACCATTTAACACTGTAACAAAGTCAGAATAAATATTAAAAGTGCACGCAATACATTTTGTACATATTCTAAAAATACCAGTTAACGATCCATTCAAGAAATTTAATTCGTTTCGTTTCCTTCATCCCTCAACAACGCGCCTTCTTAACATTATCAGCCAAGGCGAGTTATTTCATATTTTCCTAAGATTACTGTCTATCGGAAAATCTTAGCATCTCCGCATCATTCTTGCCACTTTCTCCTCAGTTCCAGGCCGACAACGTAGGATTTAGCCGGCGTGGTTAGCCGAGGTCGTTAAGGCTAATGAGCCGTAGCAGCCTCGGGTCGAAGGGTCGCGGTTTCGAATTCCGCCTAGTGCGTGGATGCATACGTGTGTTCCTGTTGTCCTAACGTGTTCTCCTTATAGTTTCCCTTGTAGTTTAAAAAATCCGGTCGCTCTATGGCCAAGACGTTGAAAAGCGACCTTTTCAATTTTGTGGTGAGGGATTGCATATTTGTGGAGTTCCCATTCAAAGCGAAAGCGTTTGAATCATTCCGCTGCCGGGATTGCATTGCCACCACTGCAGCGCCTTTCTGCGCTAACCGCTGCCACGCGGAGCCGTCTTCGTCGCCGGAAGATGTTTCGGGCGCTGTGAAGGAGAGCCACGGCCTTGACGTCGGACTCGGAGCCTCTTCGTCGCGATACGCCAGCCTCCTCGGTCCACTGGGGCGTGTTTCGAGATTAAAGACTGGCCGGGGAATTTTTTTTTTAACTCGACGCCGAATGCTGGCTCCCACGCTGCACAGGCATAGAGGTAATAAGGGCGTTTCCTTATCTGGAATTGGACGGCGCTTGTAGGAGCAGTAGAGATTACGAAATAAATGCTGCGTTGCTCATTCCCTTGGAAAACAGGGTTGCGTATCTCGTTAACGTCTCGATGCTCCGTGTTGATATGGAGACCGCTCGGCCGCCGCGAACTTGCCGGTCGTAGGCGCTGGACAAACTACACCGGAAGAGCAAATCGGCCACGACAACACTACGAGAATCTGCAATTTGTCTTTCCGAGCCTTGTTTCATTAATTAATAATGTATATCAAACCGAATATGTTGATGGTCGCTGTGCCGAAGATTAAAAATTACGTTGAATTATACGTTTTTATGAGGTACAACTGAATTTACATCCAACCATTTATATTATTCATTGCTGTAATTGCATTTATTAAAATAATATGAATGCATATGAATTTTTACAATTATAGGTAAAAGAAAGAACTTCAATTTATTGGATTATTTAAGGAGATATATTCGCGCACATGGCAGAATGTTACGAGATGCTTCTTCAGTTGATACTTTGGTTTTGGAAATAAATTCGGCTTGATTTATTTGAGTAATTACCGTGCTTTTGTAGATTCCCTGAGTTTCGTAAATACATAATTCAATCAATTAATGTCAAGTCGTTTTATATAATATGCTTTTCACATCCGTTCTTTTTTCGAGTACACTTAGAACATGCGTTGAATTGACGAATGGGTATACACGCAACTGCAGAATACCTTATCCTTTTCACAGTGCTGAAGGCTCACTGAGAATAACCCCGCAAAAAAATTGCAGGAAAGGAAGATTTTTCTCCGTTGCGCAAAGAGTAGACGCGTTGATGATGAAAAAGCAGATGATTTGTATGGCGAAGGCACGGTATGGTACCCCCTCGCTCTGCCACTCTAATTAACAAATAGCTTGGCGCGCCGTGCGCATTCATTCTGGAATCCGGCCCGTTCATTACGGCGTGCCGCTGCAAATTGAAGCCTCTAGCAGGAAGTGGAAGAAATGGCTGGCTAGGTGCGGCGGTTTCTTTCAGCTCCTCCATATGCCACAGGAATTTCCTTCTCACTCCGTACAGTAGTTGCCATATACAGCGTTGAAAAAGATCACTCATTTACTTGCAGTCATAAATCCTGATAAAAATTATCATTTAAGTTATTATTGAATGAATAAGGTTTTGGAAAATTTAAAGGTTCATAAATGATCGGCATTTGGATTACAGAGTTCGACAAGTGGACAAACACAGCGAGGCATGTGATCGAACCCACAATAAATTAAATCACTTCTGACACTGGTCTCTGATTAACACTACGCATGTATACGCTATATTGCTATCCACTAAAATACGAGAATTTCTTTTAAACATACTGCATTCTGATTCCGCGCTAAATCATTTAATACTATTATACCAATTTCCATTATTTTGCTTTGCGTTGACATGGCACTGATTCTGTATAATATTGAAATGAAAACTCCAGTTGCGCCGTGTAATAATAACTTAATATATTTGATTTGCAAAACATTACTCCGCACTGGAACAAACAGCAGTTGGCGTCGCCGCCAAGAGCGGGCATGAGGAGAGTGGGTGCGCAGCGGGGGGCGGCGCTGCGGGGGCACTTAACGGGAGCGTGAAGCGTGTTGCCGCGGGCCCCACGAAGAGCGCCCGTGGGCAGGGGGTAGGGAGCGGGGGCGTGGCGGCGGCGGGGAGCGGAGGCCTAGCGGGGGAAGGGAGGGGGCGGGGAGCGGGCGCAGCGCGGGGGCAGCGTGGGAGCGGCGTCGGCAGCGTGCCGCGCCGCCCGACTTACCTTGAGGACAGGGCCGGTCGATGGCGAAGCGGTTGCACATCAGGTTGTCCGACACGTTGACGCAGATGTAGCAGGACACGCCGGCTGCGGGCAAGCAAACATCACCGGTTGGCGGCCACCTCGCGAGGGTCGCACGCCCACGCCCCCCACCCCCGTCCACGCCCGTGCCCTCGCCCCGACCCGGACCCCGACCCCTCGGCCCTGCCCCCTCGCGCTGGAGGGGGCAGGTGGTATGGGGCCCCGGGGGCGAGGCGCGTGCCCTCTACCGGCGGCCGGGCACCCCTCCTGGGGCTGCAGGGCTCTGCGGTGGGCAGCGGGCGGCGGGGAGGGGGGTGCCGGTGGGATGGCGTGTGGGCGGTTGTGGATGGAGGATGTAGGAATGAGAGACCGGGGCGCTGAGATTGGTAGAGGTTCTAACATACGCAAAATTCAACCGAGTGTCTCCATTATACGGGGCCAACCAGCGGATTTTCAAAGGTCACGTGGTTCGACGAACGTAACTTTCTGAAAATCTCAGAGTCGCAACCCTTGTAGTTCTGAGTGACAGGAGTGTGAGGATTATCAACTGGATATCTATGGTAATATGTACATCGCGTTATAACATTCAAAATCGTATTCAATAAATTATGTAGATACACATAAATGGAAAATCTGTGTTTCATGACCTCCAAACCATTTCTCTATTCAGCTTTCGCGGGAATGACCACCTGGTGCATACGAGGGCAAGAACTGACACGTTACTACGCAGGCCCTGTTGTGGCTCCGGGCCAGATTGGGCAGTAATCATGATACGTGGTTTCTGTGCCAAGGGATGCATGATAATGGCTAGAAAGGAAGAATGAGGCACGATGAAAGAGCATGAGTCAATGAGGAAGCAAAGGGATGCTAAATCGGGAGACGGCCCGGTGACTGCGTCGTTTCAGATGAGAACAAATGCCTACAATATTTATCATGTCAGTTGTACTCAGGGAACTTAGAATCTCGATGGCGAATGATGTAGGGAAAGAGCGCAGATGATGTTGGTAATGTGGGGAAAGCGAATGTGAAGTACGCCGATTTGAGTGTCGCCAGGATAATACGAGACGCCCAGACTGACTGGATACTCTCGGCGAGCCAATACAATGGCCTGACGGTTTTCCCTTTTCATTTTCACGAGATGTTTTGCTACTAGTTTGATGAATGTATAAGCGGCTAGGCTTCATAGCCTTTTAGCCCCTGTATCTGCATTGGGAACATCTTGTCGGGAGAGCCCAATATGGGAAGATGACCAGTCAGGATTTCCCTAGCATTTTAACTTATAATGATACAATAGCGTAATATAATGAATAGATATAAAGACGATTTTCCGCGCATCGTTGTATTCCATTTGTCATACCTACCGCAAACCAGTCGACAACAACTGACTAACCCATTTCCAGTTCATATTTAATGAATAGTTTTGTTATTAAAACAACACGTATTGTCTTTAAATATAGTTGGAGTAAGTTTCAAACGTATTTTATTCTAGTAATGTAATGAATACTGCACGTAGCTACATAAAAACAAGTACATCGTTAATGTTAGTGTGATATATGAACTATATTTTGGCTGATTTATCGCAATCATCTGATCATGGTATGATTGATGAATATCTCTTGACGTTCTTCGAGATCATGACGTCCACAGGTTCATTTCATGATTTACCATTCTCCTTACTCGCTTTGTTTTGATTGAATATTAGCTATTTTTATTTATGGCTGTGTTACATACGGCATCTGTTTTCCACTAAGAGAAGACATTACTCGTCTGAGCGTAATGAAGCGGTCCACAACCGACATCTCTGAAGATTGCAAGGGTAAACATTGCCAAGAGCCGCCATCTAGAAGTGCAAGGTGTGCACCGGATGCTTTCAGCAACGTGGCGGTCTCGCTGTTTTGACCGGATGCATTCAGCGTCTCAAGTCCCCAAGCCTCGCCAGGCGTAACAACAACCAAGAACGATTTATGGTTCCGGTCGTCGCTGCACGCACGGTGTTGCGAGAACAATTGCTGGGCGACACACTCTTACCGACAGTCTGCCGCCGTGTCGACGCAAAAACAAAACAAAACAAAACAAAAACAGCAGTGGTGGTGAAGACGTGTGAGTAGGCGTTTGAGAAACATATGAAGGTTTCTCCACTCATTAAGAGTTATGCTTTCAAGTCCGTGGGAATAAACGATGAACGGTTCAAGCGGTAGAAGCGCAGATGACACAGAGCGGGTGATCCGTGGTATACTGGTCGCATCACTCACCTTTCATCTCTGGGTACTGGGGCACAAAACATGATAATGGAATTTGAAATGAGCTCCGCTAATTTTTTCCAACCGGTCTCAGAGAAAACGCTGCGACCACAGGCGTGCAGAGTCTAAAACAAGAAGGGGGAACTACTACATTTCTGAGCCCCGTTCTTCATTGAAACTTTTTATTTACATATGACATATTTTATCAGTAAATGAGTACAACATACTACAAGCGAAATGAAATCAGACTTTTAATTATACAATTAAAAAACACAATTGATATTGTGTTAAACCATTTATTGTTTCCAGATAGATTGGAGAGACTCTTTTCCAAATGTGGAACAATAATTTCCCACAAGTCCAAGTTAAGAGGAGAACATTCTGGGTCGCATCATATTTGTGGATATAAAATGTTTTATTACGTAAGTCTACGGGACCCCTTTCAAAGTTTTCAGAGGAGGCACGGCCTCCTTCCCCAGTCCCTGTGCACATGCCTTTGCTCGTGGTGGTTGCCCCCTCCATTCTCAGTTGAGGACTTGGCTAAGGCGTATGCCTTCGACTTTGAATTCGAACTCTGAGACAATTCATATGGAATTAGGGGTGGATAAAGTTAGTTCTCGCCAGGTTTTCGCGAGATACTTCCTTTTCCCCTACCTCGCATTCCATCATCCCTCAACCTTAGTTGACGGGCATCTAAACCTCAATAAATGATCAACTAAATGAACTCTCAGCTACGGTCTCACGCGACGTCGCTGAGAAGGTGAGTTCTCGCCAGATTTTCTGGAGATATTTCCGTTTCTCCTGCCTCGTATTTCACCATTACTCCTTCACCAGTCATCGCATCATTGTTATCGCTATCTACTCAATACATCACTCATTAATCTTAGTAGCTGAAGGGCACCGAATCTCCAATAAATGACCAAATAAATGATGTTTGAGCTATGGTCACGCGTTCCGTCGACGCTAACCACCTCGCGCTCAGAGGCCAGCAGTGCTTGCAACTGCCTCCGGCCCCGCCCCCCTCCGCCATGAGCACGCAACTCGCCTTTTACGACCGGTAAAGTCGAGCACGCGGCGTCCTATGACGTAAGACCTCCCGCGCGTCTTGGCAGGCCGCGTCGACGCCCGCGTTTGCTTTCGGGCACGTTCGTCACGGGGTGTTAATACAAGCATGTGAAGGAGCAATAGCTGTTGGGGAACGTGCTTCCACGCTTGTAGATGGTAAATGACGTGGAAATGATGTTGGCAGAGTCGAAATCGTCCTGGTTTTGTACCAGCATAGTGGTTTTGAACCATAGTTAATTTCGATGGTCGCACGCAACCTCTTTTCAATCAAATTACTAGTAGCTGAAATTAGAGCTTTGTATCGGTTCTCCTTTGGAATGATAAAAAAACGAGCATTAAAAATGAGATTTTTTCATTATATATGTGTTATTTATCTGGCATGTATTTCAAACAACAATTCTCTTCTCATTCACTAAACATTCAAAAGTACAATGTCATAAAAAATGTAAACTTCATTTACATCTATACAAGGGTGACATGATGAAATAAAAAGCAAATATGAAGAATAACGACTAATTTTTAAATAATTCTAATGTGATTTAACTAACTGAATGTGGCTTCGATGACGCCTTAACTGTTTAAAAATTATTTCATATGTTAAAAATGTCTACTATGCAAGTTATAAATAAAAAATAAAACCTATAGGTGTCTAGTTCCTTCATCCTCGGGCTCAGTACATACAAATAATCAATCAAGAATACTATGATTAAAATATACAAAAAACTGTGGTCGCAACTTTTCTTGTCGGATGTTCTTTCGTTCTACGGTCACTACCCACCCAAGAATGCGGTATTGGAGAACGGAATCCAAACGCTTCCAGAGGAATTGTTTTAAGGAGTACATGCTTTCAGTGTATTATCAGTCCACCGCAGATCCCAGCGCTAAAGAATGCAAAAACACACGTTTTTGGAGATATTTATTAGAGCCTTCTGGATGGATCCAAAAACAAATTATCAGTTCTCCACAAGGAGACAGAGATATGTCGAATGACACCTCATCTGTTTCGATTGGTGGACGGGAAGTTGTCTAACCGTGAGTGACCAATGGGCGTAAAGGTCGCAGATTACTCGAATACTATACAAAGATTGATGTAGCGGGATATCTCTTCGATTATCTTTCACCTCTGAGTCCCGGGATTTTGAACTCAGCTTCTCCATTGCATTTGAGCAAGTTGACGGTGTTGCAAGCTTACTCTGGGGAACCTACTTCCTTTATACTGTAATTTAACCTACAACTTATTTATATCAATTATTTCATTCTCTATTCCAACAATGAACTCTAGAAGGTAGAAAGTATCTTAAACTACAATCTGCTCCGTGGTGTGTAGGAAGCTAAGCATGCTTTAGGGTAGGGAGCTAATTATTCCCGTGGGACAGCTATGTTGTAACAGGATTTAACATGAATTAGCGACGAAATACGTCGAGAGAGGTACAATGAGACTTGCTACTTTTACTTTGACAACTACTGAAACCAACGTGAACATTAGTCGACTTCCACATTTTCTGCTGGTGGCTGCGGATCGATGTGCAACATCAATCTCTGTCGTAAATCTGTCCCCACCTGCTCTCGAACTTCGGACTTACCAGTGTCCGAGTCATGCGAGTTATCCTCTCATACAATGTGCGGGTGTGGTTTCCTCTATTTGTCATGAGCGTAGTGGTGGAGAAAGGCACAGTTTGTCTTCATATGGGAGAATATGAATAACTCTGCCACGTAAAGGTAATTTGTGGCTCTCACTGCTTTAGAAAGGCGACTTCCCCAGGAAGTTTAGTGGGCTCAGGCAATTCATAACTCAACTCTTCATTACGTTTTTTTAGTAGGTGCCTTAATGAGGTGTCGGACGTGTTCACACCTCGCCTGTCCCAGCAATAAAAGTTGTAGGCAATGCCGACCTATTTCTATTCACATATTAGACTTTTAAGTTTTTTGTCTTTGGATATTTATTGAACCTCATGGACACAATCTGAATGAGAAGAGAAAGTATTTTAATTTTTGCAGTCTTATAGTTTATTGTTTTGGATTCCAAATTAACACTAGTAGGTTTCTAGTAGAATGATAAGAATTAATTTTGGTGGTTAGTTATTAATCTTCTAACACTTGCACATACAAACATTTTAGGAACTCGTGCGTTTCAAAAGTGAGTGAGGTCAAACTATATCTGTCAATACGAAACCAGCGATGTCTCTTCTATACTCTTCTATTTCAATTCATGAAACGACTGTGATTTTATACACTTGATGTTATTTTTCTTTTGCTAGATACATAGTCATACACAGAAGGGGATTTCTCTGAAAGTTTCGTAAGTGACAACGTAACCCCACGTAATAAAACATTTTATTTCCGTAAAAATGATCAATTCCTGATCCCCCTTCCTATGTTTAAGCTGATACTTTGGGAAATTGATACACGACATTGAGAAAGAAACTATCCAAACCATCTGGCAACTTAATTGTTCAGCAAAATATCAATATTTATTTATTTATTTATTTACGTCAGAAACAGTTAAAAACTGCGTATGACGAGCTATGGGGAGAAGTGAATTTTGTGCACGTTTTCATTATTCTGTGGTCTCTATCCTAAACCATATTCTAGTCGAATTTTGAATACAGAAAAGAGAGTTTTTTTTCGAGTTTTGTTGACAAAATATTCGCTCCTATATAATAAAATATATAGTTTTTGTTAATTGCGTCATTAAGTTAACAATTTCATTATCCTTGTAGTAAGTTTGATTTTTTAAAACCTGTCATACGTAAAATAAAATAATGGAAAAAATGGGTCCAGAAATGAATTTGCCAATGGCTGGCTGTAAAAACAATGAATTGTGAAAGCTTAATCCGTGACTGCCGTCGTTTATGTTGCTATATTTGCCACCAATAAAGGCATTTATTTATTTATATTGTACGCAACATTTTAGGCTTAAGAGCTCAAAGAATCCTTTGCGCGAATATTCGGAAGATTGCTGAAGAAGATTTTTTGTGTGATTTGGTGACGCAATACTAATGATTGCGTTTGACTTCCTTATGGCTTTGATATCTTGGCGAATATTTCTTCGAGTCCTCATTCGTACGATGGTTATTTTATGAGTTCTGTATTTCAGATAATTATGATAAAATTTTTATTGCTTTGTCCTATTTTTGCATTAAAAAACTGATAACATCCATGTTGTAGCTTGAGTGTTGCTGTAGCTTGAGTGTAGCTGGAATTGAAGTTGGAAGTCGGATGATCATATACAACGATATTTCGACTCCAACCTCCCAAGAATAAGTACACTGGACATTTGTTCTTGATAATAACAATAGCGGTTTCCATACTAAGCAGTTTCAGAATGAATGGTCTTTATATCTCACTAATCCACCTTGGAACAATTTGCCGGAAACTCGGTACGTACTTAACTAAAACTAGTCAGTATCGTACATTGTAGTCAGTGAAATAAACTCGCCTCCGTGTGCATGCGTTGAAAACCCATTGAAAATCGGAAGTTCCTGAGGTGCATTGATCACCGAATTAGATTAAAATAATAAAGATCTCTCTAAGCGTTTTTAAATCTCGATAAGCCTGAATGCTTAGAAAGAGAAACGAGATTTCACGTTTCCCTTATCCGTCGAGTCTTATATTACAATCGTAAATCACGAGGTTCACTGGACGCTTAATCGTCTGGTCACCAGAAAACGCCTGTCTGTTTTTTATCTCGACGTCGAGTAATACATTATAGTATTACGACACCACGATCGTATATGTCTATTCTTAACCCATGACTCAACAAGTTCCAGACAGTTCTACAGAAACGAATCAGTTCTGCTCGGTCTGTGATGCTGATTTATGTAGTAGCTGCCTCAATTTGATTTGCTGAATTGGTAAACAAATATAAACATCTGACTGAGGAACAGCATATTCTATACACTTTGTATTGCGAAAGATAACTAGTGGTGCCAAAACAACACATACTCTCTCGTATTATTTCTAATCGCGAATTGCAATTTTTTTTAAATATCTGATTTCTTAGAACAAATTCCAAGTCAGACAAAAATCTTCATCTTGTACTTTTGCAATGTTACCTTTTTGCAATTTGTGATAATATAAAATGCTCCCTTAAAATGAGACCACCATCAGTTTTTATTGTCTTTTGATACATACTAAGAAGAAATTTAAAACAATGGAACAGGAATTGAGAAATAATTGTTTAAAAATTCTTATATTTCACGTAAAATTATGCAAAAACTGCACATATCTTCGAAAAATTGAGCATGACGTTATTTCAAAATTTGCCTTTGAAGAAAATATTTCATTCCAAATAAAAATCTCAATCTTCAATATTGCAGTTGTAGGAAGACGCCGAAAAATTTTGAACTTTTTCAATTTTCGAAAAATCAGGCATTTCAACGAAAATGAGACCGGCGTAATCATATTATTTGGAGGCATTTTTGAGAAAATTAGGAAAATATTGAGGCTCCAAGTAAAGTACCTTCTCCCCCAAATCAAAATATTCGTTTTGAAGTTGCAAAGGGTCGAGTTCGTTCAAATCAAACCGGGAATATCGGTGTTTGAGAGAATCGGCTGAACGGTTTAAGCGCTGGCGTTGACGACGGACAAGCACGTCTTGCCGTTAATCGTGTTTTCGGTATCGGGGATCAACAAAATGTAGATTCTGACAACACATAGTGTTAAAGGAAATCATTTACTACATAGAAGAACCGGAATTATCAGCTTTTTTTGTTATCAGAGCTGGGAATAAAGAGTTTTTCTATCGAAAAATCGCCTATTTCTAGCGTACGATTAAAATACTTTATTTTCTTACAAAGTACGGCCAGAAAGAAAAAAATAGAAAGTAAATTTAGAGACATATTTTCCAATTTAGCTTCTTGTGGTTCTGAGCTTTATCAGTTCTCTGTTGTATACAAACGAAGTGTAAGGGCACACTATACAATTTATGATGTCAATGGAAGACAAGCGAGGTCTGTGTACCTGATTAATTCAATTATTATTTGGTGTTTCCGGATGCGTCAACTACTAACATTTGTCACGTAAGTATAGTGCATCATATTCCGGGATGTGGCGGTTTTCCATCCCTCGCTGGAATGTGAGGACCTATGAGATCCACAGACTGCTCCGGCATTGGCCTGGTAATGACCAGAGAAATCACGGAAAAGAACCAATAAGAGTATTCAGCCGCTAGAATGCTCCTCTAATGTTAGAATTCGACCTAGCTATGTAGCTAGTGTCAAATTTCCTCCACCGACTCGAACCCTAGGATCTCCTCGACAACGACGCTGCACAGTCAACGGCAATGCTGCTTCTGAGCCATCCCAGCCGGCGGGAGTGTACCTGAGGAGCGAGTCATGCGGAAACGGGCTGCTGCATTTTAGACGGACCCCGCCATTCCGTATTCCAAACCATATAGGCGCTGACGGCGAACCGCTGTGGCGGCGGCGGCTGCCACTGTATAATGAAAGCGCCGAATCGCTAGGGCGGACGCGGGACCAATGAGGTCGGCGGAGGCCAGCGGGGGCGGACGGCAAGAGTGAAAATGGAGTGGGGAGGGGCGAAACTGAAAGCTGCAAAGGTCTCGTGAATGAAGAAGGAACGATGGTGGAAATTAGGGGATGACGGGAACTGGAAATCTACGAAACTAGGAAGGAGTTGGAGGGATAGCAATTCAGAAGCACTAAACTACGACAAGGATGACGCAGGAGCATTAATACGGCAGGGGAGAAGGAGACGTTGGGAATGAAAGGAAGATTTTAGGTTAGCGATGTATCAGAGTATGAAAAATTCTTTTTTGATACAGTACGAAGACACTCGTAAAGTAAGGACGAATATGAAGGCTGAGCCGGACGCCGCGGAAAAAAACAGTCTGGATGCCGAAAGCCAGTTCGAGATGAGGGAACGGCATGAAGAGCGGCAGTAGAAGAAGAAGTTCATTGCGATCGACGCCTCTGGCCGTCACCACTCATCGTGCAGGGAATTTGTCGTCGTGGGCAATATTGAGGGATTTGAAAAGCATTTTGCCGAAGCTGTAGCCGTTGCACCCAAGTTCTGAATGGAGAAGCGCCAACTGAGAGCGCGACGAGCCGGCACGAGCGATCCGGAGCGCGGAGGTGGAGACACGTTGGGGGCGGAGGCGGTGGGGGTTGGGGTGGGAATGGGGTGGGTTGGGGACGGGAAGGGAGGGCGACGAAGTAGCGTGGGGTGAGGAGTGCCAGAGGCTCCAGCAACCGCAGGCTCGCGGTCGAGGGCCGCCCTCCCGCCGGCCCGCCCGCGACCACGTCTTCGCCCGCGGGAACGCTCGCTAATTCAACGTCTGGCGTCGGCTTCGCCAGCGCCTGAAAGCGATGCCCGCCGGATATGAGACGCCGCCCCTGCCTCCGCCCCCGCCGCCGGCATCAGCGCCGCCTGCCGTCCTCGTCGCTGGCGTCGCCCCTACTCCCCCCTTTCTCCCGCCAACGCAGCCCCCAGTTCCAGTGTCCTCGCTCCTGACGCCGCCCTCGCTGCTGCTCCGTCCATTCCCTTCCAGTGCACTCGTCCTCGTCCTCTCCCCCCTGCGACCACGACGTGGCTCCCCACAATCACCGGCGTCCCGACCATCAGTCACCACCGCCCGTGCCTCTACCCCTGCCACGATCCCCCAACGCCAATCGCTGCCCAGGCTTTTACTACTCTTGTTGGAGCCTTCGCCACTCGTACATCCCTGCAACCGAAGAAACGTCACCTGGTCATTTCGCAGCGGCCCTGGATTTAAACACCTGCGAAGATGTAAAAAATGAATATTTAGCAAAAACCAGTTCAATCATTTAATATGATATTCAGGAATTCGGCAAGTTTTTGATCTAGAAAATTCTGTTTTCTTCAGTTTGTTTATATTTTCGTAATTAATTCCTTTTCTAAGCATCCCAGCGCAGTATCTAGATTCACTTTCCACTTCCATGTATTTAGAATTAACTTCAATAAATAATCAAAGCTATCAAAGAACTTTCTTTCAAGCAACAATTTACTAAGTAATCTCGACTTCTATTGAAGTTAAAGATCACTTGAAGTAATTGAACTAGACATTTTTTAAACTACTAAAAATTTCACCAAGCGTTAAAAACCTCGTTTCGTCCGTAACCTATATTTATTCTGGAAGAAAATAATTTTAATTGTGTTAAAACAGGAAACTTTCTTACTTGTGAGCTACAAAAAACTACAAAAAAACAACCGAGTCTATTTTTAAGCTTTTACTGAAGTAGAAATGTTTCCTATTTCTTCAAAGAAGTTTTATAATTCTTTTGAGTACTGTCTTGTATGAAACAAACTGGCTTAGTTCGAGTTATTTAAACCTTCTCCGTAGCTTACCATGGTTTTTTCTTCTCTTTAGAGAATTTCGTATATTTTATTAATAATAGTCTTAAATATCCATTCATTCCCAAGCAACACTATTTACGAAAACGAATTTTTTTTGTTGTATATACGTCTGATTATCAAACGTTCTTCAAATGACCATATGAGTACAATGTTCAAATTCGTTTTGCAAGAATAGTTTCTATTGTATAACATATTGCTTACCAAATATTTTTTTTGCAGATTTGTGTTGATTTATGTGAATTCCTTGGTGTGTTAGTATTCATAGAATTCAACAAGAAAAAAATGAATCTTAAAAATTCAAAAGTATTCGTTTTTCGACAATAGTTTTCATGTGCATGAGAGTTTAATGAGAATGAATGACTACAATAGTTCTCATGTGCAAGAGAGTGTCAATTCAGATATAAAAATAAAGCATTGTAACATTATTCATTAGCAATACAATACACGGTTGCAATGTGAAATATCGAGTTAATTGGTGTGGTGGACTAATGAGGTCACTGTGAGGAAATACGAAGCCCAATGAAATTGCATTGTGCAATCTCGTTCATATTGAATACGTCGAAATTCTCTTATATATTATTTCTATTCGAAATTCTTCCAAAACAAAATATTTAGAATTTTGTTTTTTTATTGTTGAATTAAATAAATACCTTCAAGTGCTGATCATCAAAGTAAAATATTATAGTTTATTATATTTAACTTGTTTCTCTTTAAAGTATTTACTTTTGTTACCTCTTTACCAAAACTTCTTCAAAATTTTTATTAACCTTTAAAACATTCTTAATTTTAGAAGCGGTCTTAATATAGTAAATTTGTAAATATAATTTCTCACGAATTATTTCTAGAATATTAAGTACCATCCACTGGGATCGAAATGGATACGAGTTTATTGTATTCCGGTTTATAAAATCAAGAGGACTTAAATGGATAAATGTGGGACAATTATTACGTATCATTTTGATTAAAGGAATTCAGTAAAGAGGGAATTAGGTATGTAATTCTAAAAATGTGTGAGTGGACATAACAAGTTATGTGAGCGAATGTTCACCAAATATTTTTATGTCCATAATGACTACAATATGACCAATTTGCTGCATATTTTCCCACAAATACATGTTTATCAATGTTCTCCAGGGACAAACACATGCAAATGGGCAACGTAAACGAGTTTTTTAATAAAAATATTTCGATTACCGAATGCGATTACAAAAGGTTTTCTTCCTCTGTAACACATTCCATCAACTGTTCAATTATATGAAAATCAATCGGGAGATTGGGTGGCTCTGGAGGCTACACGTAATTCAGTGACATACACGGTGCATTGTCAACGTGCGCGTTGGAATTTCATTCAAAACTCCCTCCCGAATATCGCGTGAAACGAACCGACAGCTCGATTTCCCATGTGCAACAGCTCTAGAAAAGGCCAGTTTCAGATCCTAAAAAAAAAAAATACTAGTTTAAAATGGATTGAGACGGGGGCTTATGCAAATCATATTAACGAAAAGAATTATGAACAAAAATATATTTAACGGGTTGCGATAGTCAAGCGACTTTATCAATGCCACGATAATCTAATAAGATTAATCGTTGCTTTAATCAAAATGATTCTAATAACACTGATCCAATCATACCATGATATTCTAATAAGATTGATATGAATATTGTACTAACTGTTGAGGACAAGGAAAACTGACAGCAAATATCTGTATATTCTCGACAGAGATTATAATTTGTAATATCAACTGTTTATAGTTTTGTAAAACATTTATAGTGTCGGAGACCCTTACAGAGAAAGATTGAAGAAATACAATGCACTGAAGCTTCTGCGGTCTTTGCTTATGAACTGGTCTTCCTCTAACAACATTTGTTTATTTAATTGAACATTTTTTGATTAATAGTATATTTCTCGTCCCAGAGCCTCTTCCCCGATACCTGTATGTGAATAAATTACTTTACAACAATGACCACAATTCTTATGAGCGTGAATGATGATGAAGTCATGATCTAAGATACGGGAAGTGAGAGAACTACGGGAAACTTTCGTTATAATTGAATTGATTTTGAAGCGTCATAGTTATCAATTGATTAAATAAAAAATTACGGTACAAACATATGTTTATTCGCATTTTTAAAATATTAAGTAAGGGAATTAAAAATGTTTTTATTTGGGTCCCAAATCCCAATTTCCAATTTAATCCCACTCAGGGAGGAAAGCGAGCGGACTAGCGCACTTACCACACGCTCTTAATTCAACGAACGAGAGAATAACGCGGGATACGCCATCCATTGGACAGGAACCACCTTGGGTGAGCAGGTGAGCAGGTGCGTAGGAGCGCGCCGAGCCCCGCCGGGGGGCGCTCCGCCCGCCCCCGCACCAATCACGCGCCCGGCTCCGCAGCGAAGCGGCCGCCGCGTGTGCGGCCGATGCCGCTTCCCACGGCGGATTGTCGGGGCGCGCGGCGCGGAGCGAGGGGTGAGGCGCAGCGAGGCGGGGAGGGGGCAGGGCCTCGCGGCTAGCGGGGGCGTGGAAAGTGTTGATGGCGATAGCCTGCGCCGTAGGCACGCCGACCGCAGACGTTATCGGCGCCTATAATGAGGGTAAATCTGTTGCAACCCCTTTGCGGGCGGTGGAAGCGGCCGGCGCCGTTGCTGCACGTCGCACGCCTCCGTCCACCGTCCCCGCCCCCGCTCCCGCCGTCCCGCACGCCGCAATGTCGTTGCCCGGGCGCCCACGCCCACATCCGCCGCCCCCGGCCCCCCCCCCCCTCGCTCCCGCCGCCCTAGCCACCCCCAACTCCCCCGACTCCCCCGCCACCCCGCCGTCCCGGCGGCCCCCTCCGCTCCTCCCGTCCCTCGCGCCGCTACGTAGTTTCCCGGGCGGCAGCGCCCACACCCGTTCTCGTGTTCACCCCCCACGCGGGGCGCGATATTCGTCTCGGGTTATCTGGCGCGCGAGGGCGAGGGCGGAGCGCTGGAGGGCGAGGGCGAAGGCGAGGGCGAGGTCAGGGGCGAGCGTGGAGATCGCGCGGGGGATGGGAGTTGTATTTCCTGCGATGTTCGCTCTTTGCCACGAGCGTGTGGGCGGTTGGGTGCCATGGGGCGCAATAAAGCGCGAGGCCGGGCGATCTCACACGCGAGGTCGGAGGAGGCCGGCGGAGTTTACAGCGAGGAGCAGTGTGGAGACAGTACTCGCAACTTGACGGAATAGCGCGTGCTTTGCGGGAGAGGGGACAGCGTGATGACATTTGAAGTGTTGGAGGACTCGGAGGAAATGAAACAGGATGTTGTGACGTCGCAAGTCACTGAGCAGTATGGAAGTCGCAGCGACGCAATGGCGAGGGAATAGAGAGACGGCGAGACGTGAGAAGCTGCTTCCTCTAACGGAGAGTAAACATACATAAGATTTAACTGCAATTGAACAACTCGGGGGCAGTAACTTACAATGTACACTAAGAATATATTATTATTATTATTATTATTATTATTATTATTATTATTATTATTATTATTATTGATACGTCGGCAGACCACTGGCCGTGGGAATAATAATAATAATAATAATAATAATAATAATAATAATAATAATAATAATAAATTAAAACTTTACGTACACCCAACAGCACTAGGTGGCACGACACAGCACAACTGTTACGAAGGAAAGTTGTAAATCCAAATATTGAGACTGTTGTTGATATGGAAAAAAACAATTAAATTCATGATGATGGGGGGGGAGATTAGACAAGCATTAGAAAGAAGAGAACTGAACCGTCTGAGCCAATAATCTTCGTGCGTTGGAGCTAGTGAATTCAAAATTTTGGGCATGTTTTAGGAAAACTGAAAATTACATTTATTGAATACCGCTGAGTCCGTAACACTCATTTGCCAGCTGTCGTTTGGTTAATGTCTTCTTTGTTATATTTGAGTAGCCAAATATGACATCTGTACTTCGTTTCTTAAGTGCCTTGAAGTTTGTAAGCGCATAAATCCCTCATATGCTGCATAGTAATTGACATTTCATTGACGTAAAATTTCTTTCACCGATCAATACCACGCGAACGCCGGAGCAATACCCTAATAAGTGGGCTACAGAACGCGCACGATCATTCCTTCTTATTCTTCATTGTCTAATACTTTCACTTACATTATTATTCTATCACGCTGTCGGGAGGCCAGTCGCGACCGGCTGGAGCACTGCCCTGCTGAGGGAGTTATCTCGAAGGAGAAATTCCCCGCAAACCGACGTGAAAGTCGGCACCGGATCTCACCATCTAGCAGGGAAATAATATCATCTCCCGCATGCCGTGATGGGACACAAACGGAACTAATGACCACAGCAGTTGCGTACCCAGAAATATCTATCAATATACAAAATTATATTAATTCTGGAATAATTTGTATCAATATAAATGAGCTATTTTAACATTTCCAAAAATCAATCTTATTTGAGAATAAATATTACAAACTTCTAGGAGAGTTGATATGATCTGCTACACTCCAGTGTATGTTGGATTGCAAATCATCAGGAGAAAGTGTCATTATATCTGTGTAACTTTCGTACCTGAAATTTATCACCACATATTCATTGATAAAAAAAGTCATCACCTTCGACCTCCCTACATGCCCTAGAAGATTGTAACATTTATTCTTAGACACCTGTAGGATCTCGTGTCCTTATAATACTTGTCTAGATGGTTCTAGGACAGATCCAGGCGAATTTTGAAATTCAGCAACATGAAAAATAACTTTTTCAGTGACTCCGGAGTTTGGTTCCGTGAGGAGCGATGATACTTGGTAACATTATATGCAGTGGCGGATCTAAATAATCGTATTTCCTTTCCGGAAAATGAAATAATAAATGAAAAATAAGTAGATAAATAAATAAAAAATATTCGTAAGGTGAGGAAATAACAGGAAAGCATAGGAAAGTGAATCACTCAACTATAAACAATTTCAATGTGATCACTAAGAGCAACGATGCTTCTTGTTTCATTTTAAATTCCGAACAGTGCTGCTCGAGTCCCCACTCAACCCCTGCCCCTGGTCGCGGGGAGCGGTGGGACACCATGAAGCCGAACGAGGCCTCGCGGCGCAAAGGTGAGGGGCAGCCCGCAGGGCGGTGGCGCGGCACAGGCGGGGCGGGGTGAGGCAGTGGAGCGGGAGCGGG
>JAHLJT010008446.1:83861820-83941007 GCA_031308135.1 Acheta domesticus | reverse complement strand
CTCCGTCGCTTTTGTTATCCGGAGGTCCCGCCACTCTGTTGCACACATAGGAGGTTGAGTTCAATTTTCAAAAGAACGATAAGAGCAAAAAAATCATTGTTGGTGTGGTTTATTAGAACAACATTTAGTTTTATTCTTGGAAAAGGACAATGCAATTGGTCGAGTAGTTTAGTATTTATTAGGACATGTGTTCCTCCTTCCGTCGCTTTTGTTATCCCGAGATCCCGCCACTCCGGTGCACACATACGAAGTTGAGTTTAATTTTCAAAAGAATGATGAGAGCAAAAAAATCATTGTTGGTGTATTTTATTAAAACAACATTTCATTGTTATTCTTGGAAACGTACAATGCAATTACTCGAGTAGTTTAGTATTTATTAGGACATGTGTGCCTCCCTCCGTCGCTTTTGTTATCCGGAGGTCCCGCCACTCTGTTGCACACATAGGAGGTTGAGTTCAATTTTCAAAAGAACGATAAGAGCAAAAAAATCATTGTTGGTGTGGTTTATTAGAACAACATTTAGTTGTTATTCTTGGAAAAGGGACAATGCAATTGGTCGAGTAGTTTAGTATTTATTAGGACATGTGTTCCTCCTTTCGTCGTTTTTGTTATCCCGAGATCCCGCGACTCCCGTGCACACATACGAGGTTGAGTTTAATTTTGAAAAGAACGATGAGAGCAAAAAAATCATTGTTGGTGTAGTTTATTAGAACAACATTTCATTGTTATTCATCGAAAAGTACAATGCAATTGGTCGAGTAGTTTAGTATTTATTAGGACATGTGTTCGTCGCTTTTGTTATCCGGAGGTCCCGCCACTCCCGTGCACAGATACGAGGTTGAGTTTAATTGTGAAAAGAACGATGAGAGCAAAAAAATCATTGTTGGTGTAGTTTATTAGAACAACATTTCTTTGTTATTCTTGGAAAAGGACAATGCAATTGGTCGAGTAGTTTAGTATTTATTAGGACATGTGTGCCTCCCTCCGTCGCTTTTGTTATCCGGAGTTCCCGCCACTCCCGTGCACTTATACGATGTTGAGTTTAATTTTGAAAAGAACGATGAGAGCAAAAAATATTGTTGTTGTAGTTTATTAGAACAACATTTCTTTGTTATTCGTGGAAAAGGACAATGCAATTGGTCGAGTAGTTTAGTATTTATTAGGACATGTGTGCCTCCCTCCGTCGCTTTTGTTATCCGGAGTTCCCGCCACTCCCGTGCACTTACACGATGTTGAGTTTAATTTTGAAGAGAACGATGAGAGCAAAAAAATCATTGTTGGTGTAGTTTATTAGAACAACATTTCATTGTTATTCTTGGAAAGGGACAATGCAATTGGTCGAGTAGTTTAGTATTTATTAGGACATGTGTTCCTCCTTCCGTCGTTTTTGTTATCCCGAGATCCCGTCACTCCGGTGCACTCATACGAAGTTGAGTTTAATTTTAAAAAAAATCCATGAGAGCAAAAAAATCATTGTTGGTGTAGTTTATTAGAACGACATTTAATTGTTATTCTTGGAAGTGGACAATGCAATTGGTTTAGTAGTTTAGTATTTATTAGGATTTGTTTGCCTCCATGCGTCTTTTTTTTTTATTTTCAGTGTAATGATTTAGATTTTTTTATAGATAGTATCGAAAGTCAAAGATTTGAAATCAATACTTTTGCATAGTGCATTGTATTGTTGTTCAATCTGTGATAAGACATTTTATTTTTGAATGATATATTTCCTTCGAAGATTGTTTTTGTTCTTGGCGGAGGTGCCCTATCTTGCGCCACATACGTGTCATTTTGTTCAGTTTTTCAAAAAACTGTTAGAGCAAAAAAATCATTGTAAGTGTAGTTTATTAGAATGAAGTTTGATTTTGTTTGTTGGGGAAGGCCAATGCGATATGTTGAGTATTTTAGTATTTAGTAGGATTGATGTGCCTCCATTGGTGTGTTTTTGGGTACCAAGTTAAAGGATGTACAATTTTTTCTTGGATAGTATCGAAAATAAAAAAGTTAAAAACAATATTATTGTATATTGTATTGTATTGTGGTTGATGTTATGTGAGGGTAAATTGATTTTGAATTAGAGTTTTGCCTTGATGAGTGATTTTCTTATCCTGCGAGATTGCGTTGTTCCGGGTGACTCGTGAGTGGTTTTGTTGAATTTTGCAAAAAACGTTGAGAGCAAAAAAATCAGCGTGTGTGTACTTTGTTAGAACAATGTTTGGTTCTGTTTGTTGGGAAAGGACATTGCGAAATATTGAGTAGTTTAGTTTTTATGAGGAATTGTATGACTTGAATTGTGTTGTTTCTTGACAGTAGTGTAAAGAATTATTATTATTTATAGGGAATATTGAATGTTGAATATTTCGAAACAACATTGTTGGATAGAGAATTGTTTTGTGGTTATTTTTGTGTCAAGAAAATCTAATTTTGATGGATAGTTTTTTTTCTACGAGTACTTTTCTTACGCGTAGTTGTTGCGCCTGCCGGGCATTTCGAAAATTCGTTTTTTTCTAAATTTTCGAAAAAACGGTAAGAGCAAAAAAATTAATGTTTATATATTTGAAAAGCACAAAAATAGCACAATATTTTGTGTATAATGAAAATTTGTTTTGGCTAATTGGCTTTGCCAGCTTAACATTAAGCCAGCAAAGCCACCCATTTTTGGAAAAACCGTTGGAGCAAAAAAATTAATTTTTGGATATTTTGAAAGCACAAAAATAGCACAAAATTCTGGGTATAGAGAAAATGTGTTTTTTGAAAATGGCTTTGCCAGCTTAACGGACGTCACGACAGGTTTGTGTTAGGCGGTGGCGGTATGAGATGGTTGCGGGCGCTGCGACCACGCTGACAAAGATGAGCATGGCTCTCAACACCTCGCAGATCAATTGGCAAGGAACACAGATTTGGGGCTTTCGAAGGAGGGGGCTGTATGCGGAGTATCGCTGCCAACGTGTGATCTATACACAATATCCCACAAAGCTGAGTGACTGATAAAGAACAGTCAGCAATATGACTATCATTCACAAATAAAGCCAAAGTACTCGCCTAGAAGGCTGTTTTCTTAATTAAAGTTAGAGGGATAATCATAAGTTGTCAAATAGAAAGATATAGCACATTTTGTGACGTAAATTGTGGTTCAAACCTACCTTTTTCAATACATTCATTTCCTGGCGCTATTGTGATGTTCAAAATAGCAAAGGGGCCTGGAAATGTGGAGGAACAAATTAACACGAATGTAAAGGGAAAACTTAGAAGACTGGAAGCTAATGGGCTTATTGACAGAACATTAGTAATGTAGTTGGACATTAGTAAGTGATATATTATTTTGCACCAGCGGTATCATGCAATATGCAGAACTAGTGTTCTGCACTCGTCAACGGGATAGTGTGACGGAAAGGTAATGTCATTACGTGGAATTAATTCTTATATACGTTATTTTCTCAATAACAGGATATATGTAATTTTACTGAGTTAGAGCACTTGCTCTGTACCGAGAGAAGCTACATGTGGCGAGAGTACAACATCCAAGAATGCGGAAATGAGCGTGATGGCGGTAAACACGGCTGTAGCGCTGGCGTGTGCTAGCAAGTGGCAGTGCAACAAAATTAATTACGCACCGTTAGAGTAAAACGCCGGAGGCGTTATTCATTGAAAATTAAAATAAATTAATTAAAATGAACGTTATTTGTACTTTCATTCACGTGACCATATACATATACTATTGCCCAAAGCTCGTGAATAATTTGAATGTGGTCGGGACAAGGTCCAAAATAAAACAAACGGAACGCATGGAAACCGTCCGTAGAACGATTTACATTCTGAGGCTGAAATAAAAAATCGAACTTTTCTTTTGTTAATTATCCTCTCTTTACTTCGTTAAGGGATCTGCTTTATATCACGAGGGCGATGGAAATAGATTAAGGTTTGAAACTTTGAGAAGCAATATCACACGCAGCCAAATATTACATTTGGGGCGTCACTGACGGTTGAATTTCTTATTTAAATAGTTTTAGCGCCAGTTACGTCAGCCAACGTTTCACAATGTTAACAAGACCTTTCTATTTCATTCACAAACGATTCTCAGAATTGGTAAATTTTTTATAGAAAACGCAATAGTAAAGTAGAAACAATATAACTACGAATCACCAAGAAGCTGACATTTACTTCTCGTTTCATACGTGTAAAAATTTTGATGAATGAGTGTTAAATGCAGAAAAGTCCAGATGTTTTGTAACCTGCTTGGCATTAGAATTAATGTTTGAAATTCACTTTAGACTCTCTTCCCGTAGCGATAAACTCAAAATTGTTCGTTATAGATTGACTGCCGAATGACAACAGATTACAGATTGTTCCGGAAATGGATAATGGCAGAGCAAATGGCAATATGAATTCAATCAATTAATGGAAAAGTAGAGATTACAAGCTTCGATGCCTATTTTTCCGCCCTCATAATGTGGAACAATCAAATCCTCTTCTCCTAGTGGGCGGATGAAGGCCGATTACATTCCAGAATGAATCACTGCTATTCTCTACTTTTCCAGAATTATTACAACTCCAGACTAGCTACACTCCATCGTTGCTGTCCGAGCGGCATTAAATAAGATAAAAAGAGCGCAAGCAACGACAAAGCATTCTTCCTCAGCATTGAATTTTTTTACACGCTGAAAATATGCGACATGCGAGCGCAACCTTTACTTAACTTACGATACTCTATTAGAAAAAACAAGCTCGAAGGCGAGTGCTCTATGGCTGCCTCGTATACTTCGCAGCTAGTCCAAGCGGTGGCGGCGGCGACGGGGGGGGAGGGAGGGCGGTAGTGGGAGGCGGCGGCGGGGCGCAACCGCGCCCGAAGGCAACCGGAAATAAACAACGCCGCTAAGAGCCAAGGTCCGGGGCCAGGCCGGGGTGTGGGGCGGGGTGTGGGGCGGGGCGGGGGCGTGGGGGGCTGGGGCGGGGCGGGGCCGTGGGGGGCGGGGCGGGGCCGTGGGGGGCGGGGCGGGGCCGGGGCTGGAGCTGGGGCTGCTTCTGGAGCAGCGCCGAGCGGAAGGCCCGCTCGCTGTGGATTGATCGCAACCGGTAGCTTCGCGACGCCGCGCCGCGCCGCACCGCCAGCCCTTCGCGGGGTTTGAGGCAAGGGGAGAGACGCAACCCGCTGCAGCAGCGGAGATCCAACCGTGGACCGCTCGTGATTCACGCGTAGCCGACAGGCACAGCTCGACTGGTTTCCATAGAAACCACAGTAGAGGAGAATCAAACCGGGCGGCCGAACAACGGGACAAGCGTCACGGGGCAAATTATATGGTATAGACGAATTTAGAAAGAATTTCAATTATACATATTGTTTCATATTCTTCAAAAAACAGTAAAAACTGTATATGACGTGTGGGGAAAGAAATTTATATATAACATATACATTTTAATTTCGATTTACCAGTTAATATACTTCAAAATATTAAGGGGCAGGTGTCCAAACAGAAAATACCGTCCCGGAAATGCAAAATAGCATTTATCGCGAAACCTACCCAGCACTCGGGGCACTTTAGCACTCGCTATAAGGTAGGACAAAGTTTATGTCAAACTTCCAGTCTCCGGCAACAGATAAGAGAGTTTCTATTGCGTTTAAACGCATATACCTAGCGTGAAATGAGTTTTGTAAGTAATTGACGGTTCATTTGGTTTTAGTTAACTCTCGCATCATTCACTCAGCGTAGTCATTCGAGAAGTAAAATTGTATTATTATGAATTTTTTAACTATAATTTATTTTCTCGCAAATTTTACAGGAGAGACGAAAAACTCATCATTCTTCATTAATTTGTACTTATGTCCTGAAATTTTTATTTCAATAATAATTTTAACAAAATAATTCATTATCAGTATTTTCCCAATTGTGTGCACATCAATGGTGCTCAAATGGTATGCGAGAATCTGCAAATTCATTGATGGTATGCGTTCAACGAAACAAAAAAGAAGTTAATTCACAAGTTACAATTCTGACAACTGTCAGTACATACTGCACTTATGATAAACGATTATTATTTATTCTATTAGAGAAAAGAAAAAGTGGCTTATCGTAATCGCAACTTAATAAGGCACGATTTTTTTCATCAGTTTCTATTTTATGTTAAAATGCAAGAGGACACTACTTATTTGATAATTACTTGCAAACACTGAGAATCGTAAGGTGTTTTAATGGTCACAAAAACAATTTCATAGCTCTAAAGACAAACCTATTTCTCTCTACCAACCTCCAAACTTAATACAGACAATTACCCAATTTTGTCAGGTTGTGTAAGACCTTCCAGCTCAGAAACAAAATCCACTTTCAGACAATTGACTCTTAAGATGTTTTGCCTGTCAACTAGCTATATGATTCAGAAATGAGATGTTTATTGTGGCGACGGCGTCTCAAACACATTTCGCTTCTTAAGAAAAAAAGCAGTATCTATTTAAGAGGAGTGGCTTCGCTCCCAGCCGCTTCGACCTTGCCGCTTGTGCAATGAGGTCCGAGCCCCAGCGTCCACTGTATTTCGTGGGAAATACTACGTTCTCTGAAACCGCCCTTGATATTGTCATGTCTCTGGTAATAATGTTGCACCTAATGCTCGAATGTGGATAATTTGCGAATTAGTCGCTTAATGTTCACTTTATTGGTGGATAAAGTCCGAAGTGGGAAATTCATACTTCGTACTTAAGCCGGATGAAGTGCACAAAAGCCCACACGAGGCGAATAGATTAGGTAAAGAACATTAGTGACTAGGAATAGCAGAAATTATGTGATAAACAGGAATAAGACTGCTGATGGGAAGTTTCTAAGTGCCAGGCAAGTGTGTATTGTAGAGTTCCACTGTGTCAGTCGTAATTTATATTTACATCATACTGCATCAACTGACCTAACATCACGTACATCTCAGTTGATACTTCTCTAAGAATTTCCCGAGTTGGGGAGATGAAACTCTGGACTTTGGGGTTTACATAAAACAACCTTGAATTTGGGCAATGCATAATTTCAAACGCAAATTTTATGCCAAAATACTTGATGCGAACACAAAAGGCCCTTCACTCTTGGACAATCGCTTTATTTTAGGCAGCAACCTGTGTATTGCCAAAATTAGCAGGGTGATGTCCAAAATCCGTTCGTTTCATACAGCTTTATCCAAACCGCCTCACTACTGTGCAAATTCATGAATGAGCTATATTTTGGACTTACGCCGTAACATTCACACAACCACAGAGAGATCAATCCTTTAGATTTTGAGGCTCATGCGGGGATCGCTAGTAATCAGGTTAAACGCTCTGATAGTATTATATCGTAAATATACTAAGTGTGATTCGTTGGCTTGCAAACTTTATGTGCCAGCGGCTGAGCCTCGGTTTTGGTAACTGGCGATGTTCAGAAGCAAATGATGATAGATGTCAGTAAGTAAATTTCTTAGTATTCTCGTGTAGAGTAGCGAGAAATATCTTAACACTTTCATTATATGATATTTCGTAGAGAAAAGAGAACTCACGGTTCTGCCATATTGAACAGATTGAGTTTTACAGCAAAAATGTAAGCAAATTCAGAGCGATCTGCTGAGAGTCACGAATGAACATACCCAACTCTCATGTGACCAGTTTTTGGAAGTTTTTTTAAGGCCCACACGAGAGCTTTAACAAATTCCAAGGCCGCTGCAGCCACCCTATTTCTTTGTAAGATTGTATTCAAAACTAATTTTCACAGGGATACAACAGTCAGGCGGGTAGATGACATCAGCAAAGAATATTTTTCCTTCTGGAAGGTTCTTCGTTTCGGGTTTCATGAGGCATGTCTATAGTGGCGTGACCGATGCGACGTGTCTCATTTCATTTCTGACGTCAGCGAAGGCAGATCCATTTGCGTGACGGTGTCAAGTGAAACGCATATTTCTTCATGTAATTTAACCTCAAGCTGCGATGAGGAAATAGATCCTATTGGTAGGAATTTTTATCGAAGGAAAATTCCAACTAGCCTGTTCTTACTGAAACCTCACCTGCAGATATCCCAGCCAACTCCATTCTTCTCCAGTTTTCTGCATTATCACGCCTTTCACAACCGGCGAGTGAAAGACCTGAATTTTGGAAAACCATTATCATGGTATTATGCAATTGTAGAACGAGTGATTAAACATTTATATGATTTCATAAAAAAAGAGTGTTTTGAAAATATATAAAGATTTTTTTCATCAGTACAAAAGGTTTTGCAATTCTTAGCTATTTACACTTTCTGAATCTTAGAAAATTGAAAAAATGAAAACCGGGAGAGGTGGCTCAGTGCATTAACTGATGTCACTGCTGTGCCTCTGACCGGGAGATTCGAGTCCCGAGATCGGCAGAAATTTCGATACTAGCTTGTCAGCTAGACAGAAGTCAGTTGCTGTCTGAAGGAGAATTCTAGCGGCCGGTTGCTCTGATCGGTAGTTTTCTGTGGTTTCTCCGATCAACACCAGACGAATGCCGAAGCAGTACCCCAACAAACGGGCCACGGACCGCGCGTGATCTTTCCCTCCTCTTCTTTGTCCTAACCTCACCCTTTACATACCCACTATCAGACATAAATTAAATTTAAAAAATACATAAGCGTTGTCTTTTCAAAAAACGTCTCCACATTTTCTCCAAAATCTTACTCGAATAGAGGAATGTTTCCTTCATAAAATGACATAGATACGAATTTCATTAAAACCTCTGAAATTTCGCGCAAAAATCCAACTGTTTTTCATGCGTGTACAGCGTTGATTGAACGCCAGTAACCACATAATCTGGTGGATAAAAGTTCGTTGCATGCGGAACCTAATATTAGTGCCAGTGTTCAAATTCAATTCAATTCCATTCCGTGGTGAGGCTCGGACCATGAGGCCTGCTGCTCCGCCTGACAACGCAAATTCCACTACGCTCCTCTGGTAGAGAAAGGAGGTATCTCTTGGGCGATGAAACAGGCGATTTGAATTTTTCTCAGAGGCTTCATTTAGGCTTGAGGATCTTTTACATGCAGTAAATGTATGACATAGTACAGCCTGCTTTATCTTCCCTCCGAAGGAAGACGTACGAAGGAGTTTTTCACCCTTAAAAATCCTCAGCTTCGATGGGGTTTGAACCTGCTTATTTGAGTATAACAGTTCGATAAGATAACCGTTAAATCTCCGAAGCCAATAAAATTCCCTTCCGAGCAAATATTTTTACGGAGAGGAAAAACTTTCTTGTATTTAATTATAGTTGTATAATTTCGCCGGTATAATATTAATATTGCATAATCATTACAAACAATGCGAGAAGGTATTTGCTGTTGTAGCACCGCTACTTTTTCATTTCAATAATGATACGTCACGACACAAAAAGTATAGGCAGGATATTCTGAGTAAGAAGTGTGAAAACACCAAAAACTGACTGATAAACATCAAACAATGTAATGAAATTATTGAGAAGAAAGTATAGATTATAGCAGAAAGAAGTAGTTTCTTGAAACGTTCACAGGGCCTTACAACAGGTATAGAAATGTAATCTCTATTATGAAATGGTTCTGGTGGCATGTACACTTTTCTCTCGCATGTAGGAGGTACTCGCTGCAGCTAAAATTCCCTACCGCTGTTGTTTTCGTTTCGAGATACCTCGCGCGGATGCTTAAAAATTGGAGAGCTCCATTTCCACGACAATCACAGTCGTAAGCCAGCTGTGAAACCCTTCACGTTGAAGGCCAGAACCGCAGGTCATAATTCAATATTGAAGCGTTCCTCCGGAACGAGACGGCACCGGAGACACCTTTGGGACGCTGCTGTTGACGTTCTCTTCTCGCCACCCGAAACCCCGACGCGGGTCGTAACGTTTTCTGCGTCCGATTCTCCCAGCTGCGGATGGCGGCTGCGGATATTGTGAACGCCGTTTGTGAGGCGGAATCTACGTTATTGCATTTCCGGCGTGCGAGAGGTCGGCAGGCAGGCAGGCATGGCGCTTCAACGCGGCGGTAGAGTGGGTGGGGAAGGCTAGGGTGGGAGGGTGTCAGGGGACGGTGGTTGGAGAAGACTGGTCGTGGACGTATTGGTAGCTGAAAAGGCGCAGGCAAATGGGGACGAAGAAGGTACCATGGCGAAAAAAATGTGAACGGGATGTTGGAGAAGCGAACAAAAATTGACATGAAGCTGAAAGGGCTGATTAACATCGTGACAGTTTAGGCTTAGTCGACTGGCAAGTGAAAGCTCCAATTATGCTAGAGAGACAGGATTTAGACGCAACATAACATCGTAATAGTTAATACTATTTTATTCGTACGAGTGCTCGCATGTGAAAATCAGACCGTTTCTTTCGCTTCCACCCGCACACGCGTATAAAAGGAAAATAATATTAGCGAAACATATTTATTTTTCACAGAAGGGCCTGGGCCAGGAAAGTCCTAAGAGTTCGAGTCTTAACAGTGGCGGATTTTCGTCACAAGCAGTACCTGCCGAGCAGTTACCTAACAAAAGGGGGCCGCCTGCGATCTTGCCTTCCTCATCCTTGTCCCCTTCTCTCCCTTTATACATACACAAACAATACACACACACAGATTAAATGCACTAATGACAAGAAAAAATCAAAAGAAACACGGAAATCGTGGAAGAGAAGGAATCAACTATTCGTGTTTCCACACGGGGGTGTGGATGTGAATAGTGAAGAACTATGATTGATGGATTTATTAGTGTTTCCGGGCGCGTTAACACCTAAGGTCATTAGTCTCGTAAGAGTAATACATGCTTTTTAATCGCGGGAGATTGTGATATTTCCCGGTGGATGGCGAGATCCGGCGCCGACATACACGCCGACAGGTGGAGTGTTCCCCAACCAGATATCTCTCACTAAGGGGTCACCGCTCCAGCCGGGAAAGCTGTAAGCTCCCGACTGGCCATCCAACATGTGTGCTAGTGTAGTGCGCGGAAGTTTGTGTGTGTGTGTGTGTGTTTACGTAAAGGATAAAGAAAATAAAACAGATCGCGATCGTGGCCAGTTTGTTAAGATACTGCTCCCGCATTTGCTAGGTGTAGATCGGAGAAATTACGCAAAACTACCGATCAGAGTAGTAGCCGAAGGCTAGAACCCTCCTGCAGACAGAAGCTGAATTCGACCTAGCTATGTGGTTTGTGTCGAAAATTCTGCCACCGTCGAGACTCAAACCCTAGGATCATACGGCCAGAGATATTGCAGTGACGTCAATTGTTGACCTGAACGACCTAGGCCGGTAGAGAGTTATGAAATTAGTGGGGGAGTAGGAGGGAGATGACAGTATGACTGAAGTGGAGGGGCAAAATTAAAGAAAGCGATTGGAAATGACGGTGGAAAAATACTGGTGCAGGCCTAAGAGAGGGACAGTGTGAAGAGGGAGGGGATGGGAGGGGCACCTTGGTTCGCGATGCGCCTCTTGCAAACGGGTGGGTGGGGATGGAATGCAAGGAGTGGGAACGAGCTGTCGCGTTGGCACGTCATCTGAAGGTTAAGAGGGGCGACGTGCGAGGCTATAGCAGCAGTGAGTGACGAGTGCTGTCTGGTGCAGGTGGTGCGGCGGGAAGTGATCGGCGCCGGGCGCGGGGGGCCAGCGGACACCCGGCGAGGCTAGCGACGTCACCGCTGCCATCGCCGCGGCGGGCCGCAGACGCCTCCCGCTCCCCATCTGCGAACGCGGCGCCAGCCCAACCCGGTCGGCCCTGATACCTAAGTAAGCTACTATTCGAGTGAATCTATTGTTCAATGTGATTGTATTAGGTAGTTGGTGGGAAGACGTTTCCGTATGAATTTGTAAGCAATCATTAATTTAGGGTTTCTCAATGTAGAGAACATTTTTACTTATAAAATGATTACATTTTCTCTATACTGAGAAACTGGAAATTAATGTTTACTAATTATCTACGTCATTAGGAAACATTTTCCCCAGTTATCATTGTGAAACCTATCTAAAACTAATCATCTGCCAAACGATAAACGAGGCACGCGGAAGGATATTCTCGAGAGGGGAAAATTAAATGTATCGGAAACTAATGGGATGGGAAGAGCAACAATATATTTTCAGTTGAAGAAGTCTCATGTAATATGCATTTAAATACTTCAGTACAAAGCTTTTATTTTTTTGTCGCATAATCAATGCAAGCATATGGCCTGGTAAATGAACAGCCAGGCCATCTTGTTCATCTACGTGGCATGGCCTCAGCCGCCATATGTTTGCTCTTGAGTTTAGTCGCGATCTGATCAAAAATAAAGGTTTCTGTTGAAATAAATACACATTACGAAGAGACAATTCTTCTTCAACAGTAGAACCAATCGTAAATACTACGTTTACTACTACTAGCTTGAAATGTAGAGCTCTTCAATTTGAGGTAGATATTTTAATAACAAATGTTTGTCTATGTGGTTTATTAATTTTTATCAATATTAATGAAAATCGTATGCATTCTAAAGACCGTCCACTCTTTTACATCAAACACCGAATAAACTCAAATGATTCGCCATAGAAATGACACGTGTGCACATTTGCGTAAGTCTTGCAAAAGAGATCGAAAATTTACTACCGAAATAACAAATAACGTTCAATATTTCGAACTGGTCAATTTACCCCCACAACTTTTGCGTAATGGAAATTTGTCGCTTGTTCTGTAGGGATTACACTGGAAAAGGTGCGATAATGTAAAGGAAAAATCGAAAGGAATATGGAAATCGTAGAATATGAGGATTCAGCTATTCACGTGGAAGAGGATGTGGATATGTAGAGCTATGATTAATAGAATTATAAGTGTTCCTGGGCGCTCCAACTCCAAAGGTCATTAGTTCCGTAAGTGTAGTGCATTTTTTCGTGAAAGATGGCAGTGACCTTCCTCTGCTAGATGGCGAGATCCGGTACCGATCTACATGTCGACTGGCCGGTTTATCCTCAACCAGGTATCTCCAACCTACGGGAAACTATCACAGCTGGGACAAGCTCGAAGCTTCCTACTGTTCTTCCGGCATATGTGGTAGCGTTGTGCATGTAAATTTTAGTGTGTGTATGTAATGTGTGAGGATAGGTGGAGGAAGAGGAAAGGAAATGTCGCGCGCGGTCCGTGGCCTTTTCATTACGGTCCTGCATTCGCAAGATGTTGATCGGAGACTCTACAGAAAACGTCCGATCAGAGCAGCTAGAGCCTAGAATTCTCCTCTAGATATCGTCTAAACGGTCTGCCTATGTAGCTAGTGTCGAAAATCCTGACACCGTCGGGAATCGAACCCTAGGATCACCCGGCCAGAGATATTGCAGTAACGTCGATGGATGACGTGAACAACCTAAGACGGTGAAGAGCTAAGACATCGGTGGGGGCGGAGGAGGGAGGTGACAGTATGAGTGGAGTGGAGGGGCAAAATTAAAGAAAGCGATTGGAAATGACGGTGGAAAAATACTGGTGCAGGCCTAAGAGTGGGACAGTGTGAAGAGGGAGGGGATGGAAGGGGCACCTTGGTTCGCGAGGCGCCTCTTGCAAACGGGTGGGTGGGGATGGAATGCAAGGAGTGGGAACGAGCTGTCGCGTTGGCACGTCATCTGAAGGTTAAGAGGGGCGACGTGCGAGGCTATAGCGGCAGTGAGTGACGAGTGCTGTCTGGTGCAGGTGGTGCGGCGGGAAGTGATCGGCGCCGGGCGCGGGGGGCCAGCGGACACCCGGCGAGGCGAGCGGCGTCGCCGCTGCCATTGCTGTAGTGGGCCGCAGCCGCCTCCCGCTCCCCGCCTGCAAACCAGGTGCCCCCACAAGCCGTTCGGCCCTGCTACCTAAGTAAGCTACTACTCAAGTGAATATATTCTTCAATGTGATTGTATTTGGTAGTTGGTGGGAAGAAGTTTCCATATGAATTTATGGACAATCATTAATTTAGTTTGTCAATTTAGAAAATATTTTCAATTAAAAAATGGGTTCATTTTCTCCACATTGGGAAATTAAAAGTTAATTGTACTAAGTGTATTATCTATAATGTCACCAGGAAACATTTTCCCGGTTGTTATTGTGAAACCTATCTAAAACGGACCATCTGCCAAACGATAAGCGAGGCACGCGGAATAATATTTTCGAGAGCGGAAAATTAAGCAAATGTATCAGAAACTAATGGGATGAGAACAACCATATTTATTTTCAGTTGAAGAATTCTCATGTAATATGGATTTAAATACTTCAGTACAAAGCTTTTATTTTTTGTCGCATAATCAATGCAAACATATGGCCCGGAAAATGAACAGCCTGGCCACCATCTTGTTCGTCTACGTGGCAAGGTCCCAGCCGCCATATTCTTGCTCTTGAGTTTAGTCGCGGTCTGATCAAAAATAAAGGTTTCTGTTGAAATAAATACACATTACGAAGAGAGAATTCTTCTTGAGTTGTAGAAAATATCGTAAATACTACAAGTTTACAACTAATAACTTGAAATGTAGAGGTTTTCAATGTAAGACAGAAATTTGAATAACAGATGTTAGTCTATTTGGTTTATTAATTTAATTGATATTAATGATCACCGTATGCATTCTGTGGAGTCTTCATCTTTTTACGTGACACCGAATGAATTGAAATGATACGCCACGTAAATGATACGGGTGCTCGTTTCCTTAGATCTGCGTAAACCTTTGCAATTCCGTTAAGAATTTCTTGCAACAACAATCAAGAAAAATGCTTTCCTTCGGTATTCCAATAGAATTAAGTAAGAAATGTTAGCAGAAACGATGTAGAATATGTCTTTATGAGTTTCTACGACGACCTAACAAGTTTAATTTTACTTCCTATTTATATTTGAGATACTTTCATGCCACAAATTATTTTGATGTTATTCATTTCGAGTGTATTATTCGTAACATATAGAAACGAGGTCAGAGGAAAAGCATTGAAAGGAATTTTTTAGAACGAAGTGATTTGCCATTCATTGAAAATACTTTCTCTGTGCGTGATTTTAAAAAGGTATAATTTTTTTCTCACAACAATTTATTATTCCATTGTTTTTATAATACCATTTGAACTTAAAAATTAGTGAACATATAATTGCTCTTCAGTGTGCGACTTTTATTTCAATTTGTTTTCACTGAGATATCTAGCGACTTCGAGAGAATGCTGTGACCAATATTTGTTTGCTCTTTTAATGAACGGAATAACTTCGTTGTTTACAACGAAACATCAGCATTTATGCTGATGAGAAATTTGTATTTATTATTGACATCATTATTTATTATTATTATTATTATTATTATTATTATTATTATTATTATTTTCTTTTGCAGATTTGCCGGAATACCTTGCGGGAAGATGTATATAAAACACATTATACCTATTCAATAAAATTAATTAGTATTTAGCCACACATGAAGATCCTATACACACGGTACGCATATTCCCTCAGGATTTCCTCATGATTCATTATAGTATGTATCATCTAAGATTGTAGCTTATCGCCCTTTTGTTTACTTTCAGACTGTAAGAAACGCGGAAAAATATGTCCCGAGGATACATGCAACCGATATCAACATTAGTTGTACGTTCTGTGAAAATAATATTAGTTCCTAACATTGTCTACTATAGTCCATGATGTGAGAAAATAAATCTTCATTTTCAGATTCCACCCATACTGAAATATTTGTATGAGTCAGTGGCATAGCAATATTGTATTGGAGCCAAAGCTTCCTTGCAGAGTACAAATTAATTTTAACTGTCCAAAAACTATACCGATAATATAAGTGACCAAGACTGAATAGCTTTTGAAGCAGACTTAAAATGTTACTACTTCTACATCTAATGTTTTGAGGTACGTTTCTGTTTATTGGAACTGTGATTAACTTAAATATACTTTAACATGTCTAAACACGTTCGTTGTTTACAGATGTTTTCAATTAAAAGTTGAAATATCATTGTTTTGCTTTTGAAAAATTTATTTGTACTTTGTAAATATCGCATCACCTGAAAAACTCAAGACCCAGTATTATGTACTACAACAGTATTACGCACATTTTCATCTATCACTACTGCGAAGAAACTTGCAATTTCGAATAACTCAAAAACGAACCCTCAAAATGGTTCCAATCATGAGGCAAGTATACACGCCGACTGTTGTTGAAATGCAGATTTAGAGTAATTTGTATGATTTAATGTTTTTATAAATGTATATTTTCGTGATTACAGACCAAAAAAATATTCGGCTTTCTTGATAAGTTTCTATTCTGAACGTTAAATTTCATTTTAAAGCATAACATGAAAAGTAAAGCAAATAATTTTAACATATACTTAAAAAACGATAATACACCAAGCCTGAACATCTCAAGTCAACAGTCATCTTTAGAATAAACTGCGTCAAACTATTTCCTGGTAAGTAATCTCATATTCACTGGAATGCTCACTTGCAGTTCTCTGCTTGAATAATTGTACAGATTGATTAAATCATTTATCACTTGTTACAGAATTGGATGATCACAATTCGATATATCCTGAGAGGTTGCACACCCAGCTACATTGCCACAAAAACACCACAAAATGCACCGCCTGTGATATGAATGCTGTCGGCTGTCCGGATGCAGCCTATGACTTCACACTATGTGTCTGCTGCCAAGTGCTCTATCTTGCTAACGATTTCACCCCTCGTCGGTAAGTACAAACAAACACTTCTCTTTCTTTTTGGTTGAAGGGAAATTGACGTGAATATGAAAACATTTTAATTCGGTGAAGGCTGTGTAGACTGAAAAGATGTGTAGTTTCATAACAAATAACAGTAATGAAAAAACATCTTTCAAAGGACAAGCGAAATATGATGTAAAAAACGTATTGCGGCAACAAAACGTATAGATGTAACTTAAAACGGGAGCGAAAAATATTATCACTGGACTGACTAGTTTCATATTTTAATTTCCGAAGAAAAACATAATTGAACAAGGCAAGCAATTGTACATTTTCCCTAAACCGTGGAGCTGAAATGTATTGTAACTAGTACTGATCGGAAATATTTAAGAGGGAGGCATTTAAGAAAAATGAAAGGAAAACTTTTTAATTAAATTTATTTATGGTAATAACGTTTTAATATATACTTCACCTTCAATCCTATTTTAGTTCATAAATAATTTCATAATAAACATTCATACGATATTTTTTAAATCTTCCTACTAGTAGTCCTTTCTACCTGAATAAAATTTGAATCTAAACTCGGAGACAAAATTTTAAAATATTATATTTAAAAATACGTCAGTTGTTAATTTTCATAAATACCCCATAATTATAATTGGTTAAACAATATTATCCTGTCCATTTTCAAGGGCTTGGCTCCCATGTTTTCCCTCGGTAGTTGCCCTTGGGACCCCTTTCTAAATCGTTGAATACTCGGCCCCTATGCTGTCATTAGATGTACTAGGCAAGGGTATTGCGCATTGACGTCCCACATTGTACCCCGAGAGCCAACGACCCGTCGCACTGCGCTAGTCGCCGTCGAACCCCCTGCGTCGCGTCGATCTCCCCGTCAGCAGCGGGGACGAGGACGGCGCGCCGCGGCGGCGAGGACGAGCGCGATGGCGAGGGCGGGGCCGCGCGGGAGCACGGGGGGCGAGCGGGCGCCCGGGAAGCAAGGGCCGCGCCCCGACGCGCAGCGGAGGTGCCCTTCTGACCCGGCGCCGGCGCCCCGCACTTGCGCCAACTGAATCCTGATTGCTGCGCAAACACTCCACTTGGACCTCATCTCACAAGTAGCGAAGCGCCGGGTCTTATCGCGAGACAGCGGGGGCGGCGAGCGGCACTGGCGGCGGCGGGGTCTCGTCCGGGACGGGGTTGGGGGGCGGGGCCGCGGGCGGGCCCGGGTGGGGGGCGCGCAAGCCGAAGAGCAAAGGGCGCCGAGGGAGGCAAGCGTGGAAAGGACTCTGAGAGAGCACGCGCGAGGTGGGGGTGGGGACTAGAGGCAACGCCGGTGTCGGCGGCGGCGATAGTGGCGGCCTCGCACAGGGAGCCGGAAAGGACCTCGTTACCTTGCGGTCAACACCCCCGCTGCCGCCGCCGACTCCCTCTCACCGCACCGCACTCACTCTGTCGTCTCTGCCGCCTTCCACCCCTCTTCTCCCCCGCCCCCTGCACCCACCTTCACCGCCTCCGCCGGTGCTCTCTCCCGTGCGAGCACGCCGCCGCCGTCGCCGGCTCGGAGCGTGCTACCGCCTGATTCCATTAATTACAGTTCATTACCGCCCGCGCTCCCGAATATAGCAAACACTAAATACACAGCAAGTGGGCGGTAAAAAACAACCTTCCAACTAGATGCCCCAGCCGTGTGCGAAATTCCTCCCTGCAACGGCGCCGGGGAGGGGAACAGACTTTTTGCGGCGGCGCGGTGGGAGAAGGGGTGGCGCAGGACACCAACCGGCCGGAATAAGCCGCCTGTGACGACATGCGTTCTCCTAATTTCGGTCGTGAGAGTTTTTGCCGGCGCCCTGCTCACCGCAGGTGGGAGGCGAGGCGACGCCTCTCGGCGGGAGAGGTACGCCCCGCCCCGCCCCGCCACGCCACGCCCCGCCACGCCACGCCCCGCCACGCCCCGCCACGCCCCGCCACGCCCCGCCACGCCCACCCCACCCCGCCCCGCCCCGCTCGCCTTACCTGCCCCAACCGCCCCGCCCGCTCCGCCCGCCCCGCCCACCCCGCCTCGCTTTTCTCGCCCGCCCCGCCAGCCCGCCCGCCCCGTACGCCCCACGCGCCCCGTTCGCCCCGCCCGACCCGCCCGCTTCGGCCCGCCCTTGCCCGCCGCCCGTGTCTGTGTCAACGGCGCTCTCTAAAAAACGCGGGAGGAAAAGAAAGAAGTGTCGAAAGACCGCAGCGGCGCGCAGCGGCATCCACTGCCGAGCCCCGAGCGGAGAGGCGAATTGCAAATCCCTGTTCTCTTTCACTGAAGCTTAAGATGAGGGATCTACTGCTACTGCTATCGCAGCAGCTTTAAAACTTAGGAAGTCCGTGAATGTGTTGCTTGCATGAATCCGCACTGTAACAAATTTTGTGATCGGCATTTTAACTTATATTCCAAAATTTATCGCTACCTGATGTGAACTACTAAAGTAATTCCATAACTTATTAAGATTGTGTAATAAAATTTGATAAACCCCAGTCTTTTGGTGTCTATCTGAGGGTATTAACATTAAAATTTCCTATTATTAGTTTCATTCCTTTTTCTAGTGGAATTGGAAAACGTAGTTTGTCATGCTTTTTGTGTACTACGTTACGTACTGCACATAATCACGCAACTGTTATTATACATCAGTCCATGATTTGTGACTAACGACATATTTTAGCTTCTTTGTAAGTTAACCCTGAGAACAAAGTAGTCAAGTGAGCAAAACTGTCCAAAATGACAAAATATTATTACCTTTTTATTTTCAAAAATTGAAGAGAAATGTTCAACATTTAATACAATACCATAACAAAGAGGGTGGTTTCCGCACTAAAGCGCAATATATATATATATATATATATATATATATATATATATAATATTTATAACATTATATATTATATTATATTCATAACATTATATATATAATTTTTAAAATATCATTATTATATATTGCGATTAATTTTTCTTTAATTTTTCATGTTTCCCTTCCTAATCCTCCTAGGCTTTAAAATTCATTATTTCACGTTTTATTTTGGTTAATCGAGAATATTACATTAGGTTAAAATCTTGACTAAAATTAAAAACTGTTGTCACAGCACCGCTTGGGAATGCAAGTTATTGGAGAGGGTTTGAGCTGCTCTCTTACATCGTATAGTGTATTTTCGCATCTTCGGGACATCAGACTTCATCAGAGTTGCAGGCAAGGCAGTTTTGGATTCTGACAACGACGTTTTTGTTTCCTACCACCTGTTTACATCTTACACCATGTTCCCTACATAAAAGTATAGTGAACGAGTTTCCTGTGTATTTTCATAAATTCAAATTTATTCTCAGAAAAGTTAAAAGTCGGGTAAAATAACGAGAACTGAGCTGAACACTTTCAAATTTCTTAATAACTCTAAAGCAGTATGAAATGTACTAACGAATCCTAGAATAAACGAGCGCACAATGGAATATATCGTGGAAATTACTACACTAGTATTGCTGTTACAAAAGCAATATTTTCTCGTATTATTTTTACATTTTAAAATCTTCGAAAATTCAGAAAGTTCAATGAAACTTAGACCTGCGCCATTTTTTAAAGTTTTCTGTTAAAATTAAAAAAAATATAATGCCCAAAATTAGATTTAATTAAGGAAAATCTCTATCATTAATACTGTACTTTTGCGATATTAGTTTTTTGCTTGCAATATTCAAAAATCCAGGGTTCGCCGTATTTGGAACTTGCGCATTTTCTTAAGCGTCATTTGTTTTATCGCACAAAAGTTAAAGGAAAAAAATACAAATAAGATTTTCCCCCTTTTTTGATCAAAAGACCACAAGTTTCGAGTTTTTCTGACGAAAAATCGCACATTTTTGCCACAGTATTACAATATATTCTCTTTATTATGGACTGATAGTAAAATTCATGTCGTGGAGTCAGTAGTTTAATACACTTTCATTCGTTCAATTTTGAATGTCATTGAAGCTGAAAGGACTTAACATTTTTCTCATGAAATTCTGGTTCCAAGTTTAGAAATTGTTACTTTTAAGAAATCCGAGATACTTCTAAACTTTTTAGAAGTTGTGTTTCATCTGTTATTTCAATACAGCCAAATAAATATCAATATTTCATTTCGTATTGCATTCAGCTTGCGTTGGTTTTCGGCAAAAATTTGTGAAAACGTACTTATAGTATCTGTCAGAAGTACATCTCCAATCAACGAAAATTAATCGAAATTTATTTATGTCACCTGTGACCTTACTGGAAAAACGACGAGCAATAAAATACATGTTAAATTTTTCTCGCGTATTTTAATCACAATTTTTGTTTCAATATTCCTCTGCCATCCGCACGCAAGGTCATCTCTAATCAATATTTTTCATTTACTCTTTATCTAGAATACATAACAAGTTTTTAATTTTTTTCGAAATTTCATGCACAATTATCTCGAACATTCCCTCAAGCCAAATTCATCGGGCTCACGTGCACGTAGAAAATTATTTAGGAAAAGCAAATCATACAGAAACAAAGCTCTTCTCACTAGAGCTGGCAACGAGTGAATGGGCCTACCTCTCACTGTGTCTATAAAAAACATTTCCTTCGTTAGGAAAGGAATTTAATATTTTAAATAAAATATAGTGTTTTCTTCTGTTCGTTAGCCGATAACAATATTTAAAAGCCATCATTCAGGAAAATATCATCGTAGTACATTAAATTTTTAAACATTTATGTGGGGTACACTCATAAAAAGGTTCAAAAATCTGTGGTATACTATTATATAAATCATTGTTCATTTGCTCCTAAAAGATAAGAATCAATTTTCTGTACTTGGCCACCAAAATACATGTAGCATTACAGATTTCATTCTCCATCTTGGGCAGAATTCTAGTGGTCGTCTGTTCTGATCGGTACTTTTCCGTGGTTTTACTTACATGCACTGCACAATCACACAAAACGGGATTCCACACGGGAGGTAAAAGATGTCCTGGCCGGGGCGTTGTCTTGATTGGGAGCATTCCCGGAGGGAGAAATCTCCATAATACGACTTGTACGTCTGCACAGGATCTCAGCTTCCAGCGGGGGACAAAAATCGCCACCTCTCGGGATATAACCTACACTACATTTACGGGTCTAATGCCTTAAATAGTATACACGTCCGGAATCTGTACTTATCCATGCCCTCACTCGCTCACCCACTGACTCATAGGAATATGTCCCCAGAAGAAAAGATGAAGAATGATGCATAAAATAATGCACAAAGTTGAATCTCTTCCTTTCACCGTGTTCACAAATCATCGCATGTCAGATTTTAAACGTATATTTCATTTCCCCGTGGCCTTTCTCAAGCAACTTTCCTCAGCACGAGGTGGACTGCGCTGCGTGGCCCAAGATGCGCTTCAGCTCTTTAAAATTCTAACGCTCTCCGGACACTGGCATTTCTCAGAGCGGGCGTTACAAGGTTAAAGTGATATACGGGAGCGCATCCCCGAGGTAAACATCGCTTTCTTCCGGCACCCGCTGCGCACATGGCGCATGTCTCGCTCATTTTTCTCATGCTCAGTCTCCGGTGGCTCGCCAACTCAGCGCTTGTGAAGTATGTGGAGGCTGCGGACTGCTTTAAATCTTGGATCTTACGCGCAGGGCCTCGCAAATGCTGAGTTTGCACTAGTTACAAGTTGGTTCGGTAGCTCCTCACAGAAATTGAAAGATGAATGACAAATTTGAATTCTGTTGAATGCACTAAGACCGGCCAATTAGAAATATAATTTTTGGCTGAAATAAATGACGTATTTTTCTTGTTTCATATCCGCGTTTTAAAGATCATTTTAGGGAAAACCACATCCATATTTTTATAAAATAGTGAGAATATATTTGCTTTTCAAACGTGATTTTAGGAAATGTGCTAATTCTCCAAAATGATCGCTCTTCCATAAAGCAGATATTTCACACCTTTGGTATACAATTTTTTTAAAATCAAGATGTATAAGTAGGTAAAATAAATTTGTACATTGTACCTGCTGGACCCGTGTGAAAAGTACGCACTTTGTAAATAATTGTTTCAAAATAAAAAATGGCTTCGTAGTAGAACTCAATTTCAAGTGGCCAACCCCTGAACTGTGCGTTAGAGCATTAATTGAGTTTAAATATCTCCCAAAATCAAATTGTCCCTTCACCTTTATCGTGAAAGGTTATTTCTGTCCTTTTCATTCATTTTAGTTTTACATAGATTTCAAATTTCTGCAATTTTCTGACAATCAATGCTATGGATTGGGAGCACTCAAGAGAAATAATTCTCCGAAATGTAATAGAAAGTTCAAAAAGTCTCATTTTGTAGACTACTACTTAACACACATAATTCGAGTCGCACCTGTTTCCCACATGTTCCGGCGTGTCCCCACCTATCCCACTTCTCTTCTTCACATGCCCAATCCCATGCTTAATCTACACCCATCTGTCCCAAGTAATTTTCCCCCTGTTTCCAACTGTCTTCCACATCCCCCCAAAACTCGTGTGCTACAGTAATCTATTTTGTAATCATAATCTGCAAACTTTTATTTTTATCTTTAATCTGTTGGGTGCAGGAATGTGGAGTACCGTAATTCTCTATCCACACTTACAGACTTTTGTATCGATGATTTCTTATAAATTGTCAAGACCATCATCTACCCTTAGCTTGTTGTATGTACACAGTGTATTTAGAGCGCTTTCAACTGCGTTTGTTAAAAATTGTGCATTAGCAACTGGGATTAAAAGGACATGTTCTTTTAAAGCAATAGAATCACAATACCTTTGTCACAAAGCTACAGTTCCTCTCCAGTCTGCTGCAATTCAAACGCCGTGAGTGCAATCGTTCTCGAAATAAACACAGGACGAGAAGGAGCGAGCCCCGAAACAACGGGTTTCGCCAATGCAGAGATGTTTTCTCTGCTTCTCTTGGGCTGCTCCGAAGGGGGTGGAAATTCGCAGTACAAACAGTGAGGTCCTCGGGGACAGCGCGAAGCGGAAGGGGTGAGCCAGAAGCCCGGGACCGGAGTAACTAACGAGGTGAGAACAGGCGCCGCACGCGTAGCCGGGCCGCAGACGGCGCGCCGGCGAGCGGGAGAGGCGTTTGTTTTAAATGCGACCCGAGACAAGCATACTACCGCGAAGTGGTGTGAGAGAAAGCGGCGGCAGCGGGGGCGCAAAGGTCGAATGCAGTCGGGAGTCGAGATGAACCCGACCCGCTCTCTCGAGGAGCGTGCGAGGCGTAGGGTAGCCTGGAGATTTGCGTGGGGCACGGCGCGTGCGTGGAAGCGCTGACACGGAGGCTGACAGGTCGTGATGAGGTTGAGAGCACGGGGCAAGGGATGTTGAGAATGACGCGCCAGACAGACGAGTGAGAAGCAGTTCGAAGGAACTTCAGGGGGCTTGTCAGATTACGACGAGGAAAGTTGGAAATAATCGAAAGGCGCAATACTCGGAAATCGAGATCGGATGCGTTGTTGAACTATGCGTACTATGTGCGATCCACTTCTAGAAAAGAGCTGGGTGAGAAGACGCGTAGTTTACGACCATGGGGAATACAGACAATACGAGAACAAGGGATGACAGGCGAGAATACGAGCAGTGGGAACGGAGAGTTGGCGTTGAGGCCACGTAAGGGGAAGGGCACAACAGTGTGGTCTAGAGGGAGCTGGTGTGAAGACGAACGCGGCATGGGAGGCTCGAAAGAGGAAAGTTGGTCCCCGGGCGCGGGCCGACGGGGCCGGCGGGGCCGGCAGGGGAGGGCGGGTGGTGCGGCTGCGGCGGGATGGGGTGGGGTGGGGTGGGGGACGGTCGGGCGCGGAGCGAGGGCGCAGGTTGCGTCGCTGGCGGCGGTTGCCCGCAGCGAAGGTGGGTGGCCGGAGACCTCCCCGGCGGCTCGGCAATCCGCTTTGCTGTAGATTACCTCGGGTGCCCTCCCCCGCGGCGGCACACACAGAAAAATACGTACCAGCATCCCTGCAAAGTACATCTTCCCGGGGATGAAAACTGATGCTATTTCAGACAGATTCCAACAACGTATTCAGGGGCTTTGAGGAGAGGACTCGGTCGCGGGTGACTGCGCGCGGAGCTTTCTGAGTGCGACCGGCGCTGGCGGGGGGGCGGGGGTGACGGAGCGGAGTGTGGGGGCGGCGGGGAGGAAGGCGACGCGAATGGAGAAGGCGAGCGCGGCGCACTAATGCTCGGCGAACGGGCGGCATGGCGGCTGAGAAAGGAGTCGGCGGGCGCGGAATGGAGGAAGAAATGTTCGCGGCAGGGGGCGCGGGGTGTGCGGGCGGTGTGCCCCCGGCGGCGGCGGCGGCGGCGGCGGCGGCGGCGGCGGCGGCGGCGGCGGCGGCGGCGGCGGCGGCGGCGGCGGTGGAGCTGCTGCGGAGGGTGGAACAAGCGGAAAGAAACGAGAAGTAATTGGAATTTGCGGACCGAGAAATGAGTCTCATTGAATCGTTGAGTTTTTAAAGAGCTGTGGGATGATGTGGTCCCGTGAGTCTCCGCCTGCGCCGCGGCTGCGATGGGCGAAAGTGCGGCCCGGGCTTCGGTGCGGCGTGGTGGGGTGAAGGGGCGGCGGCGGAGCGGCGCGGTTGCCCGGAACGGGCACGTGAACGGAATCGGAATACGTTCAGACGACGAAGCGGCACATACAAGGCGGGGACGGATGGCGCCGGGAAAGGAGGAAACGTGCGTGCATTGGAGAAGGCGCGGCGGGCGGGGCGAGGGGAGCGGGGGAGGCGCAGATTCAGAGCAATGCCAATCCGCATGAAAGGGGGCGGAGTGGATAGAGTGGCGAGACACGAGAGGCGGAAAGGTGAAAAATAATTCCATTAATATGTTGCTTCTGTGCACAGAATTAAAGGGCAGCCTGTGGAAATCTGTATGAAGTCACGTAGTCTTGCGCTTGAGGCGAAATTACCATTCTGAGAAACCACGAAGCGAGAAATAACTTCTTGATCGTAAGAATACGGTATCATTTCGCAAACAATCCCACGTGTAAATATGAAGTACTAAAGCCGTGAAAAAAGACAACCGGTAGGTATATTCTCGCGAGTTGGAAGGTGGAAACACACGTATTTTCATTTTTTATCTGAAATGTTATGTGGGCTAGAGAACAACTGTTAGCTATCACATACAATTTACATCCAAGTCATTCCGGTCAGTTTGTTATAAGATATTCCACTTTTGTTAAAGGAACTATTTCCGAGGAAAAATATTTCTGAATAATTCTGAATACATGTTTCTGAACAATAAGTATTAGATTCTTTTGGATTTTTTTCATACAATATGATAGTGTACGCACTTTCGGTTCAATGAATTTCTTGTATCCTTCAGAAATTCCTTGCCAAATTTAATCCTTGCCGAAGTTTCTCCACCGCGAGGGGCATGAAGCGCTTCCCGTCTCCCTGACCATCGCATTAACTACCAACGTGCCGGGGCACGCTGGCCGCTGCCGTCCGCGTGGGTGTCGGCGTCACCAGGTGCGCGGGGGCGGGGAGCAGAGAGGGGGGGCTGGCGGCAGGGCAGGCGACGCCGCCATCCGCTTCTCGTCTTCCGCCTCGACCCGCCGCCCCGCGCGGCGCTGCGCGTCGGCAAAAACATGGCGGCCGAAGAGCGGAACTGGGCAGAGGCGTGGCAGTGGCGGAGGCGGAGCGGAAGGGGGGGGGCGACGCTGCGGTCCGGCGGGTCGTCCGCGCCGCCTCATTACCCCGCCCATCAAACAAACCGCAGCGCGCCCCCCGCCGCCGCTTCCCCGCAGCCGCGCCACACGGCCCCAGCCGTCGTCGCTCCCGGCGCCGCGGCCGCGCTGGTCGCCCGGCCCAACCGGTTCCGCCGCACGCCGTCTAGACGGTCGGCTCTTCGGCCATGCACTCGCACCTTCAGCTGTTAGGGAATTTAGCGCCACGCATTAAGTAGTGACGTTTTGCACTAACAGTCACGTGACGGACCTTGAAGTCATAATATCCTACCTTAGGCATAAGGAGCGACCTTGTTCCTTCATAAATAGTTCACGCCTGCGGGAGTCTCTATGATCATTTCGTCTATGCACTCGCACCTTCAGCTGTTAAGGAGTTTAGCGCCACGCGTAAAGTAGTGACGAAGTGCACGAACAGTCACATGTCGGATCTTGAAGTCATAACATCATAACATAAGGCACGACATTATCCGTGCATAAATATTGCACGCATATTTATTTTTACGGTCACTTTACAAACGGCAAAATGGCCGCCTATAAAAATTGCATTTTCTTACTCTGATAAACTGATTACTGTATGTGAGGCAGTTACAATTAATCCTTATCAGTATCTACAATACTCGCAAGACTTAACACAAAATGTTGCAAAGGTGAAAGGGACAATATTCACGAAAAAGAAGTTGAAATCATATTTTCGTGTTCGGTTATGTCTTACGCTCATACGTTATTCTCCACATTCTCAGGAAAATACGATATCAAAAATCTCAGACTGCGTAGTCATTGTGCAGGCTCAAAAGACCTCGTTCACAATTTTTTTTATTCACAAAAGAAAGTTCTACGTTTAACTGGCGTTTGATCCCCTCAAGTTTAGTTATGCGTTTACTCCCTTTTAGACTTTATCAAATATTCGTCAAATAGCCATTATTCATTGTATCCATTAGACATCATGGCGGTTCCCGATTTGCAAAGATATCTCGAGGGGGAAGTCCTGCAAGCCGACGTGTAGGTCGGCGCCGGATCTCAATTTCCAGCGGATGAGGAACACAACCATTTTCCGGGCTATCACAGACATTTCTTCTACGAGACTAATGACCAAACAGATGACACTCTCAGAAACAAAAATAGTCAATCAATTAATCTTACGACGTCATCACAAACTAGCTGGCCGAACAAAATATTTAAGTAAGTCTTTTCTATCGTTTTCGCACAGTCCAACACGAGAAATTCTCGCAATAGTGTGACAATATCTAACGAGAGAAACGAAAAATATTGCTCTGAAGATAGCAGGCAGCGATTGGGAAGCTTGCGCACCCAGTTGAACATTTGTCGTTCTGCAGGTTTCATTGCGGTATGGCGCTCTCTAACCCGTTGGTAATCTGGTTATACCCCTTCCTCGATTGCTAGGACCCATTGCTTGCTTCTCTGTCAATAAATATATCAGCTTTTCATGAGCCTCCAGCTCACAAGTTTCGTTAGTCTTTTGAATGTCTAAACGGGATTCTTTATCGTAAACGGATTCCGTATTTTAACAGAAGATCCATTTGATCAATTATTAAAACAAATAATGGGGATTCTAGCACTGACTTGGTTATGAGCGGAGTGCAATGTGCATATATTCGCTGACATCCCCACCACTAGTTGTAAAAATAATACCAACCTAAACTTCAGAAATATTGAACAGCATTATATGACAGAATAGTGAATAAATATTCGACACAATGATATTATATTTTAAATTTAATTATTTATTCATGTCCAAAGTTTAACTCCCTTATATCTTCTATTAATGCCCCAAAATTAACTATTTAGTCTTTTGCAGTCTTGTCTCCAAAGATATTCGACAAGATACATCGTCATATCCAGTGGCGAAGCGTGAGGTTAATTTTTGGATAAGCTGACTCACGAACATTTTGTAAAAACATATATTTAATTTGTGAAATATCGAATATTTCGAAGATAGATACTTCTTCAGAAGACTACAAATTTAATAATAATAATAATAATAATAATAATAATAATTATTATTATTATTTCAATAATGCAACAATACTCAGATCAAGAATAAGCCTACTGCAGAATTGAAAAAAATTGCAAATGTTTATGCCTATTTATAATTTATGTTAATTCCTTGTTTTCAAGAGTTTGTAGCCATCTAAATTATTTGACAGTTTTTGCAAATCAATTCTCAATGTCTGGTTTTCTTCAGAAAAAATTCAACTTTTCTTTAAACATAGCATCTTGCGAACACTTACACGGAAGTTTCTTGTCTATTAAAATAGAAGCAAAGTTGAAGAGTTTGTTATTAGAATTACATAAATGAGTTTTAATTGTTTTCAGACTGCTAATTGTCAATAAATTTCTTTCCCCACACGTCATATACAGTTTTTACTGTTTTTTTGACAAATAAATAAATAAATAAATGAGACACAGCGTCATGCAGTTGCAGGTCAACGACATTTCACTTGTAACCCACACACGAATACGCTAGTCAGTCAACTTACGAAATGAAATTACACTGATGAGATCCTTTTTTATCTTTCCAGAACACAATACTACTCTGGGATTCACACACTCGCCGCGATACCAACCCACAAATGCTTAAACTCAACGTTTTTCAAATTATCTTGTTTTATTAAATGTTAACCCAATGCTAAATAATTCGGGAGAAAAAAATGAAATTCTCAGTATTGTACTTCATGAATTAGCGACAGAGGAATTCTAATACTGGAATTTGGAATAAATAAATGTTTTACTTTTGTTAGTAGTGATATTTGAAGTTGCTCAATGACCTCTAGTGGACATTTCCGGAAGTTCCACGCGAGCTTATGGTGAAGAGAGCGCCTGCCGGCAGGAGTTTAAATTACTTACCCAGTAGTAAGGCCGGCCTAAACGTCTGGCCGAGTGACCGGGCCAGCTACTAAATGCGCATGCGCGATCACTTCCCCGCGCCCCGTCCCTGGCCCACAAACTGTCTTCCAGCGGTAAGCTGAAGCGAGTCAGCCTTCCCCGCAGCCTGTCCACTGCACCGGGCGGCGGCGAGGACACATCGCATTGAATACGCATAAGAACGCGTACGGCATTAATTGACGAAAATAACATTACAAATTGAGAATTTCCTTTTTTTAGTGAAGATATATTTCTCGCCTTCTTCAAAATTCGTAGGGATAGCTCAGCTTACTCTGCCTACCCTGACACTTCGCCACTGGTCATATCCTCGTGACGTTCCTTTCAAAGACCCGTTTTCTCGTTTCGCTCGCCCGGATCCAAGTCACGGCGAGGCTTGGGCCTTCGGCCCTCGCGTTCACTATAAACAATGTTGAGTCTATCCACCGCATCTTCCACCAGTTCACTTTTATAAGAAAACACTTCAATGGTTAAATTCACACTCCAAAATTAATAAAATAGAAAATTCACCTTAGTCTGTTATTGGGCGAACTTTTCACCAAATCACATATCGCACATCACCAAATCGGAGTCTGTATTACTGTCACTGAGGTGACGGACAAATGAACATCGTACAGCGCATGACCCAGTCTCCACTAGAATACCCCAAATAGTTAAATGAAATAAAGTTGTAAATTATACAGAATATCATTTTATGTTAGATTTATTCTCTATCTTATGCACGTGGTCCAAAGGCTACCCCCGGATAAGATGGTAAACAATTCCCCTCAATCAAATTACATATGAGTAGTTACTACACTACAATTTTAACATAAAAATACTATTTTTGAAAGGTTTCTTAGCTCCCATCCCACCACTCTCACCCCTCTACAGCCAAAAGCGTGTATTTTTAATTTCAATTTTTCGTCAACTTAACACTATTTTATCTGACTGAAAAAAATATGATAAATAAGAAAACAATTTGTACCATCAGAAAAAAATTTTTCAATATTTTCTCCAGTCCAAATTCAAACATTAAAAAATATTTTTTAAACGATAACAAAAAATATTTTTACTGTGACTTAGAAGCCAGGAACAGGCTCGAAATAAATTTCAAAAGTTCCTTTTAAAACACGAATTGTTGTGCATTTTTTCATATTTTTTCCATTGTTGTGCTACAGTTAAAAAATAAAAACCATTTTCCCGCTTTTAAAACACCTGGACTTTAAAAATAAACGGCGTTATGCATCAATCGGCTAAGCGCCATTTAAAAAAAATGAGAATGTTCGTTTGAAAAATGAGAAAAAATCCCTGATTTTTAGAAAATTGAAGTTCAAATATTTCCGGAGTCTTCTTAGAACTAAAATATTAAAGATAGAGATTTTTTCTTCAATGAAATCTGTTTCTTAAGATAGATTTTGAAATAAAGTCCTGTACAATTTTTCGAAAATCTGAGAACTTATCGCGTAATTTTGCGTGAAAGTGCTGGCGAAAAATTACGTGCATTTTTATCACCACTAGATTGTTTTGTTTTCCCCGTGTTTCTGATTGTCTAGCAAAATGGACACTACTCAAAAGCCTAGGGGGTATATAGTTTTCTTTCAAATTCTGCGCGTATTGAAATTTAGTGATATAGTTTCACAAATAAATTATTTGATTTTTTAGGGGAAGGAAACTAATAACATTATTATTAGTAGTATTATTGTTATTGTTATTATTATTCCACTACATCACGGCTAAAGATGGTACGAGTCGGCTCAAAATAAAATCTACTCCAGGTTGCAACCATCTACCTAAGGAGCAGATCTAGGGGCTGTCGGTGCCTCTACAATACTTTGCGCAAAATGTGGGCCGTTCCGAGTAAAGCGATTTCTTGCATTTCCCAGTCTTTTGAATTACCTGGGAGTTTACACAAATCTCAGAGCTCCGATGGCTATCGGTACGACCTGTGCTTTTACGCCCCACATTCGGCCGATCTCGATTTCCAAACTCTTGTATTTAAGACGTTTCTCTGCCTCCTTGGTTACGACATTTTGATCGCAAGGTACAGCAACATCGACAAGTAGACACGATTTTGTCTCCAAATCCCGGATAACTATATCCGGTTTGTTTGTCGCTATCGTGCGATCAGTTTGGATTTGTTGGTCATACGATATTGTTCACAATCCAACAGACGTCACCTGTTTTGGTGGGTTTCCGTACCACATGGGGTATGTGTTTCGAACTTCGAAGGCGGTACAGATCTGCCAGTGGAGGTAGCTAACACACCCTGTTGTGTCTTTTCAAGTATTCGGTCTTTGCTAGGACTGGACAAGCTGAGACAATATGATCAATGGTTTCTATGTTTTCCTAGAAAATGCAGCATTTATCATCTTGGGCAATTTTGAGAACCGTTTTATCATAATGTGTTCTCAAGGCGTGTTCTTGGGCAGCTATTACAAGTGCTTCCGATTCTAGCTTCATTCTTCCCCTTTTTAGTCACATAAATGATTAATCTTTATTTATCTGTACCCTGTCTATTCGTTTCAAATATTGTCCGTGGAGTGGTTTGTCTCTCCACGATTTCTTTAACATTTTGTGTGTCTCACATTTCAAGTTAAGTAGCATTAGAAGTTCAGTGTCTCTGTCATTCTGCGTGTCTTGCATAGTCTTTTTCGCAATGCTTCTTGCTACATTTACAATGCCTCTGTTTCCCATTCTTCGGTTATTATTATTATTATTATTATTATTATTATTATTATTATTATTATTCTGTGGAATATTTAAAGTATGTAATTTTTATTAATATTAATCTGTAAGTGAGATATAAGGCAGTTTACTTTATTGAACATCACTAGCGATGCAGCAACATGGGATTTTCCGGAATGCTTTAGTAAAGTTTCAACTATCTAAAAAGATTTTTCTTTTCACATTTACAGGTGATGATTTGACAACTGGAGTTATGACAAAAATCCATCATTTGCAGCAGCATCTACACGAGCGGTGACTCATTAATGTATGTAAAGTAATTGTTTTCATGATTTACGTGTAAGCACTTGGCACCTGTAAGAACTAATTCACGAGTCAGCTAGCACCAATACTGTCACATCTAATTCACATTGAGTTCATCAGGATTGCACAGCTCAAAAGATCACTGGATCCATTTTGATACCAAAAATATCACGAGAAACGTTAAAAATTTAACTAGAAAACTATGTTCAAATAATTTTTATAATAAGCATTCTATTTGAAAAATGTTTGGTAATCCATAAAGCAATGTAAAGCATTATCTAAATATTAAATGTTAACCCTAAATCTGTATCACAAAATATTTGAAGGTAGCCAGCCTCTCTGAGTTGGTGCAAACCTGATTTCCATCCCACCGATAGCCAAACAAAGCAGCTGCGCATTTCCTGACTTTCCTGGATTTAAACTCAAGTAATTTTCTTCTAAGATCTACCACCAAAAAAATATATCGGAAAAGCTGATGACGTAGTTGGAAACTAGCCCACACGAATGTCCTCAAATGAAAACAATGAAAAGACTAAAAAAGGTATTCATGAAGATTGCAAGCCAAGAGATAACAGGAAAATAAAAAGAAGTTTAAATCAAATTAACAAAATTCCAGATTAGTAAACAAAATTCTTCACCATAAATTACAGGAAATTAAATAATGAAAAACGGCATTTTCTGATGTTACTGCAGTTCAGCTTAAAGAATATGAAATATTCAAAAAACATTACAGAAAATATCTACATTCACATTTAGTAAAGGAAGGACATTCACGTTCGGACATTAAATATGTTTCGAATTAGAACATAATTCGAAGGACGCATTCCCGTATAAGCAGTATCGGTAAAGTTTTATTTGTAAAAATGAAATTTTCTATGCGCATATCTTCGTTCCGTTTAGAGGATTCCCATTCCTCAAACACTCACTGCGAGATCTAGTACTTACTATCTGCAGCACTGAATGCTCTGGCGTGTCGGGCTGCGCTAGTCGCAAGCTGCGGGAGGGGCGGGGCCCGCGGCCGGTGGCGTCAACCTGCCACTGTACCCAGGTTCATCCTCAGGGCAAAGAAAGCCACAGTCAACCGTCACGAGTGACGATATCCAACGTCTTTAATTAGTTGTAAGCTTCTCTTTGTCGGATGTACACTCTCACGTCTTCCGTACCTTAAGCTGTCTTCTACATGTAATATCTCACATCTGATGCTAAATGGGCATGAAGTGTTTCGTGTCTATTTTCATTGGAATTCCAACTAATACTATTATTGTTATTATTAGTATTATTATCATTACTATTACGATTTTTACTTCTTATTGCTTAATTAAGGAAACCGGTGTATTAATATATAGTGTTATTCAATAAGTGTGCCCCTATTAGAATTTGGAGCCAATTTTTAAATTTCGAATTCAGATTCTTGATGTAAACGCTTATTGTCGTACAAGTTTTAGAATTTTTTTCGCTTTTGGAAAAGTCTCTAAGACTCTAAAATAAACCCGCGTTGGCATCAAGAAGCTGCACAAGAAATCAAGAAGTTGGTGTCAATTTGAAATGGAGTACTTGTGTTTGGCGAGCTGATCACTTATTAAAAGTTCCTAATTTTTTTCCAGGATTATTATCACTTGAAGTATAAATTATAATTTTTGGTTATTAATTCGTAGTAGTCCTAAGAGTTACAGATATGAATACACATTTTGAGAAATTATTTCCTCCCCGAATCAAAAGTGGGGTGCACACGTAAGATATTAACATTACTTCTAAAGATTTGTGTGGCTTTATTTTCTTTCTTGTGCCGCACATCTCTTCTCACCTTTCAATAATACAGCTCTACTGCCTGCTTTAACGGATGATTAGGGTGGGCGGTGAACTGTGAAGCAACGGCATCCGCCTTTATTCCACGCAATTTTTAGCATCGAATGCAAATGCGAGGGAAAAAGAGTTGAGTATGTCGCTGCTTCCACAAGTACGGGACAGTTGACAAACCTTTCCATTTAGTTTTAAACATTAATTAAGTTCAATTAGGCCTTAGGGATGAATTGTATAGAGCTTCGTTTTCCCGTTGGTGGGATGTTCATGAAAACAGTCAAGAGTCAAAATCGTTTTTCAAATTCTACCTCATTGTATTACGTGTAATGGAAGAAACTTACATCCGGACACTAACTGAATTACATTTCAATCAACTTTTAGTTCTCGAGTGAATTTTTGATACCGAAATAAAACTTTTTTCAAATTATTCCTGCAATTTCCCAAAATTATTTTTTTCTAATTTAATGAGTTTCTAAAAATTAAAGCACTTGAATTCATTATAATAGTAACTTCACAATTTTGAGAACAAGTACGTAGATATATATAATAAAATGTATATTTCGCGGAAATTCTAACTAATCAGACTACAAATATTCCTAAATACTTTTTAATATTCTTCAATATATAAGTTTCATTTCACCTAGGATTTTATACACTTAGCACACTTTTCCTATTTATTACTTGCCATCGCTTTCCTAGCTTAACAGAAAAGCACATGAAGAATTAGATCCATTAAGAAAATGTACTTTTACTTATATCTACGAGTTGTTCTCAATTCGAAGATGAAAAATTAATAACATACTAAATTCCATCAAAATCGGGGCGGCTTGTAATTTGGGTGGGGCAAGCCAAAGCCGTGCTAGGGGTGGGGAGCACGGCCTCCTAAAAGCACGTTTTGAGAAAGAGTTCAAAATCCTACATAATTTGTTCAATATTTGGAGAGAAGTTTCCCCAATGATAATTAAGTAAAAATAATGTCAAAATTAAAGTTCAGTAGTTTTATTCATGACGTTGTTACATTTCGACAGACTGGATAGTGCCATTATCTATGCGCCGTAAATCAGATATAGCAGGACAATAGTCAGGGAAAAGTACAAACAATTTTGTGAAGAATGCAGTAGTTTGCCTAGTGTCATTCCTCTTTTTCAAGTGTGCTTTTAGGCGAAATATAAAACAACAATGGTAACGAAATCCAATTATAAACCCAAATTAAAATATTTTGAGCATTTTGAGGACGCATTTCAGAATTCTTTGGATACTACAATTCATGCTTATTAGCTTTTGTATTCGAAATTAATTTTTAAAATCCAATATACTTCCCTATATTGGCTCGCTATTTCTCGGACACTATATCTACCATTGTTGTTTTACTTAAGATCTCGAGGGTTGAGTCTCATAGTTATAGATAAACTAATCTGTATTTTGTTATAAAACAATTTTTCATGTCTAAGACAGTTCACAAAGAGAGATTGAGAGTGGTATCTCACCTTTTATTTGTAGCGCTGGAAATATACAAAATCGTATTTTGTGTTTATTTCATTCCTTTCATACGCTACAAATATATTTCAAAACAAATTTACAAAAACTTATTTATCTAATAATACGTTATTTCATACAAATACCTGTCGTTCATTTCTTAAATCTTAATAATTGCTACTTCAAATTGAGCGTTGAAGCACTTTACTCTTATTTGTGTTCTGTTATACATGAAGGGAACAGGGGCATCATAAACCTATCGACAAGGGTGGACATATTCCTCAGCACTAAGATCCATTAAGTAAATTCACAAAAAAAATATTAGACAATGTGTCTTAAAAAGGCTAAATGATCTAAAAATTAAATACGTAATGTTTTCCTTCAAGTTTAAGTTTCATGTTTAAGTAACATTAGAAAACCATATTGTAAAATTTATTTTGTAAAAAACTTAACAAATGAGAAACTTGCAATTTTAACAAATTAGAAATGGGAATTTTTTTTATCAATTTAATAAGGTTTAAAACTGAAAGGGAACTATGAAGGATTTGTTGGCATTAAATACCTCTAGCCTGAGTTTATGGTGAAATTGAATTATTGTACATATTCTTGTCGTGGAACTCTATGTAAAATGATCAAGGAATCTTTAATAATTTTAAAGAATTTAATTGTGGATCTTCAGTGGTAGATTTTAGAATAGGTGTAAGTAATTATGTGGCAGTGAAATTAACGTTTTCTTCGGACTTCTCTTTCATTCTGTCGCTAAAAAATAGGTAAAATAGAACATGTTTTAAAAGTATTTTAGATTAATATTTCAAAATTGGAAGCAAGGAAGCAATTGAAAATATGTACGTCAGTTATAATGTCAGAAAATTGACACTGTTTATTTCCATTTTTGTAAGCCTCGCGCTGAGTCACCAGCCACCAGTCCCCTGCCGAATAAATTTCTACCATTCAAGATGTCGATCGTTGCGGCCAAATGTTAGAGAACGTGGTTTCCAATAGCCCACGGTCCATCAACCCGGAAAACAACAATCCTAGACATGATATCTGTCGTTCAATATTTCAGTTGTGATGTATTGGTAACAAGAGACATTTGAGTTCAGTCGAAAACAATCTACAATATTTTGATTTCATCTCAAGTTGGATGGCAGTGTCCAACACTGACACAAGACCACTTCAGTATCCAATATTTTAGTTTAATAAAAAAAAGATTCATCAGCGACGGTGGCAATTTCTGATACCGTCTGTTGGTGATCTTTGAAGCGGCGACAACTCTGATTTTCTTGGGCGTTTTCCTCTGAGAGAAATGAATAGAAACTCAGAGCAACATGTCGTTGCTTCCACAGTGGTGAAAATAAACTATTCATGGCAGAGGGAAAAAGTTAAAATATAATTAAAAGACTTAACTCACGCATATTTACGAAACTTAAGGTATATAAAGAAAAAAAAAAGAAAAATACTATATAGTTTACGTGTTATCATTTAAGTTAGTTGGATTACGGGCAAAAACAAAAAAAAACAAAAAAAACAACCAAAAACAACAAAAAAAAACTATAAATGCATATTGAAAATCTTGTCCGTAATTCTGAGCGTAGTAATATTTCCAGCACGTTTTAAATCTTTGCGTGCTTATGCCGTCCAAGTTAGTCAAATTCCGTGTCTCACGCCTTCAGGAAATGCAAAAAGCTATTTCCAGAACGCGTGTCATTGCTTTGGAGACGAGAGAACTGGCGACTCAAAATTTCTGAACTCTAAAATATGTGATCAGGAACAACATTGTGTTCTGCGAGTATATTTGTAGTTCAAAATAGGTCGAATTGTAGTTGGAACCAAATGTTTCTCAGTGAATATGAGCATTTATTTAGAAATAAACATTTTTTAGAATACGCATTATTTTCGGAGGGATCCAAAAATTAGATGAAAACTGGACGTCAATTCTCTTTATCCTTTGGGCTATACACTTCTACCTTCGCGGTAGTCCATTTAGAATAATTAAGTAAAATTAGTTTAGATATTGCACTAGTAAGGTATGCGCATAGTTTTTCCAGTACTCACTTAATACCCTGCAATTTGTAAGTGATTTTTAATATTTAAATTACTTGTTTAGGAAGGGATACTGTTGTGGTATATTTGTGAAATGGGAAAAACAAACCCATCAAATTATTGCCCCATGAGATTTTTCATCAAAAGCGTTCGAATATGTTTTGAAAGTGGGTATCATTTGAGGGCTGTATCTATGTTCACCTCCGCTCCAATAAATGGAGATCAGAACTCGTTACATGGTCAATTCCTTCGTGGTCCACGAGTTGGAAGTTGGTTGGAAGGACATGTGTCCCTGTTCCCCCAAAAACCATAATTTAAGTGTCAATTCTACGTAATTCCTAAATATATTCTTCTGGTCAACGTTGCTAGCTCGAGACGTTGAACTGAATTTTATAAGAAGAAATTATTGTCCCATTAGGTCACCTGAAGTCGTTTTCTGTAACGGTGAACTCCCTGTTTAGCACGTAGTTGTTCACATGGGAGGCAGGTGCACCGACAATGTGCAGTAAATCATTGCTTTCACTTCTTGAGTCTTCTTGGGAAATTCCTTGAAATTCTACTTAAGTTCTACTGTTAACTCAGCTATAAATATAAGCAGCAATCATAATGAAGCAATCATTATGAATCATAATGAAGCAATCATTAAAATAATCATTTTTCTGTGTAAGCCATCTCTGAAGCACATTCTAAACACATCCAAATATTTCGCGTGGAATACTATTTAACTCGAAATTTTAAGCAACTCAAAATATAGGGCAAACCCAAACTCTAGTTTTAGTAAGAGTTTGTAATTAACTAGAAATTCCTTGAAGTATTATAATATAAATTACCGAACTGTCAATGTATAGATTTTTAAAGTGTATCCATGCTGCTTTCTGATGTTAAATTCCTAACCGGTGGCCTAGGAGGCTTTTGCAATTATCTTCAGTATTTTGTTTCTTCTTGGGACTTGGATTCGGTTAATCGTAACTATTCCCCATACGTTTTGATTTTCTAAAACTTCAAGAGGCAATTTAGGTGGCATATTGTAAATTATGGACCATGGTGAGGAAGAAGATAAATGGAGTTGTAGTAAAATAGCCGTTTACTATGTTGGTAACGGGTATTTATTACTATTAAGGAAAATGTTCCATTGGTGGTGTTCTCTTTCTTCATTATTTGCGCAACGTCCAATCTTCATACGTTTTCTTCTTCGTTGTTGAATAGTTATTTTTGTATTTTGAATCAAAATTCAATATTTCTCAAGCATTTTTTAAATTAACAATGATTGTATTTTAGAACAAGATATTCCAGGCATGAAAAGTATAATTTACATCATATTATCCTTTGGGTTCATTACACTGACTTCGAAAAACTACTCAATACAATGGATGGATGGAGAAGACTTCTCACAATGATTGGTATTTAGACTATGATAGCTATTTATTCATAAGATTATAAAAACTTCATAAATGGCATTGCCTTATATAATGTGTGAAAATATTAATAAATTCGAGTTTCGGTTTCAAAATATTACTTCGGCAACCAAGTAAAAGATTTTTTTTAAATTTCATGCAGTTTCAACATAACTTTTAACTCTATGATATAGTTACCCAATTTATAGTGAAATTATTATATTTTGATACATATAATACATATCAAATTGAATATGGTTATCTCATGTTCTGATTTTATGATTATCTCATATTTTTCAAGTTTCAAAATATTTCCTTCCCGATTACAGAGTTTCAAACTAAATTTTATGATCTGTAATTTGTTTATATTTATTGGTTGAAAATGAGACCGTGATGTTAAAAATTCGAAAGAAAAAGTTACATAATGTAAGGTTGCGCAAAATTTAAGTATTGTATGTATGTGTAATGTAATTGTAATTGTATGAATATAAAAATAGTTTTAATGTGTCAGTGTCGTGAGAAAATGAATAGCAAGTATTAAAGTATAGAATTTGTAGAACGTAGTTTAAAATTAATTGTCCTAAGGAGTTTCTCGACTCTTAGACGTGAAAGCAAGCAGAATCTCTCATTTTCGCAAGATTGCTAAGCAATCTCGCGTAATTTAGATATGTTGTGTATATAGTGACATATATATACTATACACACATTATAGGCTAGTATAGTTAACATATTCATAGTAAATCAAAAATTCCCAAATAAATGACTAATTCAAGATTTTAAAAACTCACAATTTGTTTCGAAAACAATTCGAGTTTCAAGGTACAAATGGAAAATGATATCCTAGTTCGATACATATCTTTTCTATACATTATCCTCCTGTGTCACGTTCATTTATGTAATTTGTAATGGTGTATAAATCTTCTTTCAACATTTCCCCAGCGTCTTGCAAAGTCCAAAACGTGCGTAGAAGCCCTGAGCCGTGTGTGATATTGCTTATTTTTTGTTTTGTGTGACATTCTTTCCTGTACTTCGTCCCTCGACTTCATTTTACTGCCCGTCTCTTTTATTCCTTTCTTTCTTCCATTATTTTTCACATTTTATCCATTTTCACCGACACATTTGCTCTCACATAATTTCTGTGAGATCTCAAACAGAACGTTATCAGTTTCGCTTTCGTTATCGTAAAATTAGGCATTCCATTATATTTGTTTTCTGGCTGGAAACGAGATTTTTATTCTAGAGTAATAGTGTCACACATTTGTTGACGATTTTTATTAAAAACATATTGTAAATTATATGTGGATATGTTTTTAAAAATCCATTTTCTTGCAATGCCCCATTCGTTTCGTATGTGAAATTTCTTGTTCTTATTTGCTGGAATCAGGAATATTTTGAAAGATTGGATTTCATGACGCTGGTTTATTAATACAATATTGTTAGTTTCATGAAACCGTGGAAAAAAGTCGGCAAATTAATTCACTATAATAATTTACTTACACATTAAATTCGTAACAACTCTGTATGATGATAATGATGTCAGAGAAAGCTTTTTAGTGTTCACAGTGGAGCAACTCTCATGACTGTCATGTGATACGAGCACAATGGCGAGAAATCTGATTTGCACCTAGAGTGAAATTGTAACTTTCAGCGTAAAAGATGTTGTATCTGTTCAAAAATTGCTCCCATTTTAACCAAATTAAAAAGACAAAATTTTGAAAAACTTAAAATTGTATTGTCCTGGTATTCAATGGATTAAAACGCATTTTTTAAAATAATAAAAGCACGTGAAATAAAACAATTTATTCTCTTAATAAATAGTAAAATAATGAAGTATTTAAAAACATTCTTTGAGCAATGGTCTTCGATTTTCAAACAGGGTCTTTCAGCCGAGTCATTTTCATTTAATTTCTTGACTAGTATTATGTGGGAATGATTCAATAAGTTATAGTTTATATGTGTAATGATGTATGAGGATCAAATGAACAATATTTATAAGCTATAAGAATATTAAGCATAAGAAAAACAATTTATTTGGTATGTAAAATGTAACTAAAATATTAAAAAAAATTAAAAATATAATAAAAAATAAAAAATAGAAAATACTTAGTAATAGGATGCACAATAGAATTAACGTAATATTAATAATAAAATAAGATTAGGTCAGGAACGACTGGTGTGGTGAATCAAATCTCTATGAAAAATACCCCTTATGCAGTAAATATTTAGTGGATTAATATTATTATTATTTGAAAATTTAAATATAACGCATGTGCCGATAATTATATTGTTAGTAACTGATAATAATTATAACCCGCATCCGTAGGCATACTTAGTTCCGAATTTGATGATAATATACTTTCAACCGGGCGGACAAAGTCAGATTATGAATCGCGTTCTGAAGAACAGTTTTTGTAAATGCAAAATTATTTTTGTAATAATTTGAGGCCATATTACAAAGAAAATTTTCAGAAGTTTCTGGTACGTTTTATCAAAATACAGTCTGTACGAAATATTTCAATTAATTTGAAATTCAAGGTATTTTAGTACCTGAAGTCCTCTTTTTCTGGTAATATAATGCCCGTCTGTAGACTTAAGGAGCCTTACAGTACATCTTGACCCTATATGAAATAAAATGTAAAATAAAAGTGTACATCTACATGACGTACAGAATTCTCCAATAGTGTTGAGTACATGTATTCCGAAAAGATCAGACAAAAAAAAAATGCATCAGATTGCATCAACAATAATAATATTAAATAAATTGATGAAACCAGTGCTTGATTGATAAAATTTTTGGTTCTGAACGCGCTCCAAATTAATTATTAGTTTTTTAGAAATAGTTACATATTTATAACATAATTCAATAATTATTCCCGAAGTACCGAAAAACAGTTCCGTAGAAATCAAGCCCTGGATGAAAGTATTGAAAATAATTTGTATTCTGCGCTGAAGTTCTGTAAAAAATCGATAATATAATCCACGTTCAAGGCAGACGACGGGTTGTGTTCCTCACGTAAAGTACATTAATGACATTGAAGTACAGGGAAAAATCACTACAAATGGCTTGACATTGACCAACCCATCTTAATCAAATTATATTATTAGGTAGTAGTTAAAAAGTAGGGGGTTATGAAATAAATTCCAGATTTCCAGAATTTCCTATATAAGGCCGCTTTTCAGTTTTTTCTTTCCAAAAACCCAAAGTTGAAAACATTAATCAGGGTTAAAATTTTCCATATTTTGTGGTGATATAAATGTTAAAGAGCCAAAATAGGTTTGAGTGGAAGATGCTGGATACCCCTGAAACCGTCCCTAAATAGTCGTAAGGTCACGATTTGGGCAAAGAATAGAGAAGGATTTGACATTCTTGCAGGATTTGCTAACTCACCGAGGCACGGGGTAAATCCTATTAGAACTAATGACACTATTAACATCGATTTGAAGTCTTATTTCGTAAAAAAGTGCTTGGATTCAGTTTAATGCCGTTCTTTCAGTTCCATTAAAATAAAACACAGCATTTTACAAATTCTTCGATGTCTGTCTCAGTGATTGTATTACGGATTCACAGTCTATTTAACTTGAAAGCAATACCACCGTACATGTTATTGTAATTATGCGTATTCATTTTCCTTTGTTAATAGTAAAAATAAACTCAAAGCTATTTTCTAGATGCAAAACCGTCACAAAAAAGTTTTGAATTAACATTTTAGGCCGAATTGACATAATAATAAAAGTACCTATATAATTAGAAAATCAGTATCGCTTACGTTATATTTCAATTTAAGAGAATGAAACAATACAATAGGAAATTCCTTACATCTAAGTGTAACTTTTTTGAGTGACCATATTTAGGGAAAATTCTTTCAATCGGGGCGGCTTGTGATTTGGGTGGGACAAGCCAAGGCCGTGCTAGGGGTGGGGAGCACGGCCTCCTAAAAGTACGTTTTGAAGCAGAATTCAAAATCCTACATAATTTGTTAACGTTTTGGAGAGGGGTTTTACGAATTATAATTAAGGAAAACTAATTTCAAAATTTGAGTTCAGTAGTTTTATTCATGACGTTATGACATATCAACAGGTTGAACAGTATCATTATCTTTGTACTGTAGAACAGGCATTACAAGACAATAGTCAGGAAAAAGTGCAAAAAGTTCTTGTGATGAATGTAGAGTTTGCCTAGTGTCTATTTTCGTTCGTTTGCCCGATATTTAAGTTCTTTTCAAAACATATCTCACTAAACAATATTCAGCACAGATTTGGGACGACACAAACGTTTGAAAATTAATGTGAAACTCTACGTCTTTCTCTATTTTGTATGTATTAATTACTAATCAACTAATCACTGGCCAAACAGTTGTTTTTCATTGCACCAAATAGGTATTTTCTTGAAGGCTTTCTCTGTTGTACGTAATTATGCGTTAGAACTTGAGTCATGCATTAACTTCATCTGGTTCATAAACACAGTTTCAAACGTTCTATTCAAATTTCAAGTGATAAGTCTGAGAGTGATAGTGGCGGAGTGAATCAAATGGAAATCATCTCCTAGTCTTAATCGTTCGGTCAAAACGCAAATTATCCTTCACGCATTAGATCCAGATTCCCCAAAGGTCTCTTTCGCCCACACTGATTCATAAAATTGTTTGCCTCCTTTTCCCTCAAACACCCTCCCTCCACTTATAAGCAATAAATACAAATCTTCCCTTAGTCAAGTTATTCAAATATGAAATTTTAAAAATAGTGAAGGGTTGCACCGAGACCGGCATTTGTCTTAGAATGGACCCGTAAATTCATTTTATGTAACATTATACCCGTCAAAATCCCCGAAAGACGAAAGTCGAACGTTAAGAAAATAAATTTAAAAAAAGTCTTTATAGCATTAATTCAGATTCTACATACGAACAACTTTTTTATGTATTTAGGCCTTGATGTAATGGTAGATTTTCTGTAACTGAAAAATTCTGAATCTCCAAAAGGAGTGAGTGAATGAGGGAACGGGAATGTGTGAGTAATGAAACAATGTATTAACGTCAGTACCAAGGAAGTTTTTTTAAAAATAAGATGCATGAGACGTGAATGGTGATACTAGTATAAGAGGAGGTGCCGCAATGTTTCTTGAATAACTAAGAGTGCGGGTAGGTCAGAGAACTAAGGAACTAATTTATTTAAATTTATTAAGATCAATTTTTAATTTTTAGGAACTAATTTACTTTGAGATGTATAAGTGTTTACCTATTAAATTATAATGTAAAATTTACTTCCGAAAATAATAGTAATAAATACATTTTGGAAGATTGCAAAGATTGTAAAGTGTAGGAAACTATGTGTCACATCGAACCAACTAACTCGTGTAAAATAAATACTGCAGGGAATGAGCAAAAAGGGATTGTTAGAGCTACCGGGCCACTGCAAGAAAAATGAGCATTAGAACACTGAAAGCACGTGAATCATCTCTATTGAGCCCAGATCAGACAGAATGTGGATATGTGCCTGAGTGTTTGCTGAAATAATCACTGTACATAGACTCAGAAATAACTGCTGTATATATGTGTATTGTATGTCTATGTGCTACTTATGATAGGTAATTTAGATTGTAAGAAATACAGTGAAGCATAAATATATGAAAGAAACAGTATGAATACAATAAAGACAATATGGCAGTCAATATACGTAACAGACATGGCATCATATAACAATGAAAAAAATAAAAAAATAAACTGACAAAAACATGCCTGAACTATTGAATTAAAAACTACTCAGTCTGATTCTCTTTCAGTCTGACTACTCATTCTGATAAAAATTATTTCTTTATTGAGCACTCCTATTGAAAATTCTGCAATTCTTTCTATAAACAAATCTCATCCTCCAAATATGCTATATGCAGTAACAGTATTAATGAAAAAAATTCTATAAGGTCCCGTGCTGCGGAAGATATGGTTTTTTTCAATTTTTTTCTGTGTAATACTTTCTTTTTTCTTGTTTTCGTTTTTGGATGACCGATACAGTGGGGGAATAACACGAAAGTTTTCAGGTAAATATGGAAAGGTTGAGAGAAAAGAGAAGTGCATTAAACTAGACAGACTGAAAATGAGATTGTGTGCGTGTGTGTGTGTATGTGTGTGTGTGTGTGGGGGGGGAGTGAGTGAGAGAGATAGAAGATAGGGGAAAGAGAGGGAGTGAGGTATAAAATGGAGAGAGAGGAGAGGACATCCCGGATGCATACTTGAAAATGCACACCTTATTTGGTCAGAAATAATAACTTTACTCTTTATTTTACATCCCTTTTGCGGACAAAGGTCATTAATATCTCTTCACTATTTAATGAACAATAAGATATAAATTCTTTAAAAAACACTCTTTAAAGTCTGTATAGATTTCAGTTGTATTGCATTTTTCCGTAAAATGAAGTTCAGATATCTAGCGTAATAATTTACTTATTTTCGTAATCCGTTGCAGTCGTGTGCTCTTAATATCTTGCAAACATTCTAAGGTCCATTTTGTATTGGAGTTAACCACACTAATATAGAGATATCACAAAATTTTTTTGGTAGTATATTTATACAGTGCTAATTCCAATAAAGTTCATAGACGCATGACGTTCAAGACGTGTACATGAGAAAATGTTCGTTTCTTCGTGAAATATTAGTTCATACATTGTAGCAAATTATATGTTAGTTTTATTTTATGGTATGTAGAAATATAATATGAGAACGTAGCAATGCAGAAAATACTTGTATATACCTAGAATATCCCATGTATATAAATACTCACGATTGTAGCAAAATCTGGCAGGTTGTTACGTACTAGGAGAATTCCTCGCCACTCTGTCATATGTGTGAAATAATGTGGAATACAGTATTGCAAGAAAATTGTGATTTTCATATCGCATAGTTCTTGCATACTATTCTCACAATGGGACTCATAAACCCCCAAGAATTGTTCCGAATATAAGTGACCACACGTGTTAATCTTAGATTATTTATAGGAATGTATGTATTGCAAGTGTGTATGTGTATGTATGTGATTGATGAATTTATATGAGAAAACAGGATCACTAATGTATATAGTTAATAGGGCTGCGAGGAAATATTGTATCGATGTGACAAATTCTCAAAGATATCAATGTGAAATAAATATGAAGTGTAATACTTCCAATATTATACCAACACACAAACGAATAATATACCATAATGGTTCCAATTCGGACAACTTCAAAAGCCAAAATTAAGACAAAAAGATCAAATAATGGAATTAAATTATAGTTTTAGTTTTATTGACTAATAAGACCTTTGTTTTTTAACATTATTTTCAAATCGATGAATTTTATCACTTTTAATTCTAGGAAAATATGATTCTTTTAAAATTTCCATGTTTGTCTTCAAAAATGATGTATTTATTTCAGTTGAGATCTTTCTTCATTCTTCCTTGTGCCCAACTTATAATAATATGAACTGGAACGCCGTTCTCGTGCGTTTCCCCAGTAAACAAACTCTGTGAATAACAGTATTAAAAAATGTGAAAGGTACACATTTGAGAGGTCTTCATCAAACTATTCATTATAAAAAGGGCAGTTGCCTGTACGAAAATTAAAAAAAAAATCTTAAAACCGAAAGTGAATGAAAAAAGTAAGAAGAAATATATCCTTTAAATCGCCAATCACTGCTTTTGGACTTGTCCTAGTGTACAGCAGTAAACTCCAGTTGTTTAGATTATGCACAAATAATTGGTTTTTCTTAGGCTTATTTTCAGAAACAGCTTTGTGAATTTTATCATTTTCAATAATTAAAAAATTGTAATCATTCTTTAAATTTAACCAACATTAATGAAAGAAACTTTATTGAAATAAAAAGAAAGATAAGAAAATAATTTACTTTTAATCAACATTAATTTATATATTGTTTCATTTTATGCTTTTCAAATTCTTGGCTACATACAGTTTCGGAAGAAAGTCGAGTTTGCTGGTGCCTAGAATCGATCTATGACGCATTTGTTCATTACCACCTCAATTTCTATTGAACATAAAATTGAAATTATCACATATAAATTGCAATAATAGGCCAAATACATAAGTCATATTTGCAACCAAAGCAGTATTATTCAGTCACTTATCCGAAAGAGAACAATAACTGTAGAAGCATCAATTAATGTTCAACTAACATTACTGAACATAAATAATGAATAACAAGAAAAATGGTAATGATGCTTCATTATTGTTCATCTGTGCGTGTCTAGCTATCAACACCATATCAACAGAAGCAATGGAATATAATGAAATGTAAATATGTATTTATTTCTAAGTTTCGGCGTTTTGTGTGGGATGGAAATTGACAGTGAATGTGGTAGCTGACTCTTGTACCAGTATAGCTCCCGAAATTACTATATATGTAATGTCTAGATGGTTTAATTTTTTAATATTTTCTAACCTTTTTATTGATATGTAGTTCAACACCTGTAATCCGCACTATAAGAGATCTTTAATACACTATAAGAGACATGTAATTTAATTTATTAATTGAAGTACTTCAAATTTCAACAAAGTTTATAATTACCTAAGAAGATTATTGTACCGTGTCAAAAAGTAATTGTTTGAGAATAAAAAAATGTTCACCAAAAATGTTTGGTATTGTAGTTGAAATGTTATATCTTATCTCATGAGCAATTATCTGTCAATGCTCTTCTGGTAAAGGATCATAGCTTCAGAAATTGTGAGGTGCATTGAGGTATTTCAATTAGAACTTTATCTGTTTAATGGTTATATGCGAGTACTGTAGACAACATATTAATCAACATATTAATATTTGAACGGATTAACGCTTCAAATAATTGTCATGTAAAAACAATGTACATTTTATAAAACCAGATACTTTTATCAGATCAGAACTTATAATACTGCTCTCATTTCTCATATCTCAGTGTTTTAATTGATGGTATTTCGCTTAAAATACCTGTTTCTGTAGGTAAACGGGTACTTAAGATGAATTCAGAATAAAATGTTGCTAACATCGAGTCTGGAATTTATTCCAGAAAGATTTTATTCATCTACTAAAAGTTGTGTGTAGGACTTCATGTTAATTAGTAGTAAGAAAAAAATGCATTGGTTTGCATTTTAGTATTATTTTAAATGCTGGACGGAGTTTAGCCCATTCTCAAAGACTTAGTAAATGGTGCTTATCATACCATTTGCTTTTCCAATCTCGTTAGGATGTAAAGGCGGAGAGCTATAGTTGATATTGATACACCTTGTGACAAAATATACACAAGTCTTTGGAATGAATAACGGGACCGGAGATAGAACTGTTTTCAAGATGCTCTATGGGTTAATCTCCTTCCGGAATAGTTTTCAAAAGCATGTATTCAACATTTTTGGTGATGGGTGACTTATAATAATATGTAACTTCAAACTCATTGAAAATAAACTAACTTTAAAACATTTTTTACAAATATTTTGTGGCGATACCGTATCCTTGTCATTCTACCTTACACACAGAATTGAGAAAAACCTATAACTTTCCTTTTCCTTCGCTTTCATATTAAAAATCAACTCAACAGTTTTACTGGACATGTGGCATATAAAATGGAAGCAAAAAGGTCATTGATGTTTGCCATATGCTGAATTTTGTACTTCCTAATATTCCTATTAAATTAAGATCTAAACAATTAAAAGGTCATTTTACAATAAAACTGACCATGATTTACTTTCCATAATTTGCTTATACGACTACTATATTAATAAATTGAAATACAGTAATTGTAATATTCCAAGAGAGAAAGAGAGAGAGAGAGAAAGAGAGAGAGAGAGAGAGAGAGAGAGAAAGGGAGCGCGCGAGGGAGAGACAGATAGGCAGATAGAGAAACAGCAGAAACCCTTAAAAGTACATTTCTTGGGAAACAAAAATGTATTTCAAAAACAAATCAGACAACTAATGAATATGACCCATACACCTGTTCATAGTATACTCATAAACAATGAAAATGGCAAGAAATTAACATTGCAAAAATTCAATATTGATGGTAGACATTTTTTGTTCAACAAAATTTGTCCCAAAAATAGATTTTCAAATAATGTCATGTACAATTTTTGAAAAGAGAGTAGATTTTGCGTAATTTCTGCTCGGAATTAATGCAATTTATAGAAAATCTCAAAAACAGTTCCAAATAGAAAAAAAATCCACGTATAAATCAAAGAACGCTTAAAAAATGGCGCAGATTTAATTTTCGTTGACCTCTCTGAAATTTCGAAAATTGCCTAAGTTAAAAACAATGCGAAGACATATGTGCTGTAGCAGCACTAATTAATCTTTATTTCTTATAACGATGTCCTATCTGAAAAATCTTTTTGACACCAGACTCTCTCTTAAACCATAAGTCATAAAATGAAAAGAGAAAGAAGTTTTCTATCTTGCTTCAGTAGCTCAATCTCTACTCTGATACAATTGCAGGGATGCAGGAACGTGTTATAGAATTCAAAACATTATCATAATTACACGAACTTTCATACACGCTGAATGTTTAACATCGCGTTTATTATCGCTCGCTCTTCTTTCTTCGGGTGGACAACTTGCCGGCCCTCGTACGATTGCATGAGTGAAAAAAGACAGCGACTGTCTTGCGTATTGTGAACCACTTAGCTGTACTCGTCTAAACGACATTTATACTACATTTCCAAAGTTTTTTCAAAAATCACTTGAAATTTTTCCTTGAAATTCTTATATATGTGTATATATATATATATATATATACGTATATATACATATATATACATATATATACATATATATACATATATATATACATACATACATATATGTATATATACACAAAGAAATGAACATATTTGTTCAGAAAGAAAAATTAAGCGAGAAATAAAAAAGCACCCAATTTACACAATTCGACTGCTATTTTATTTCTCGCTTAATATTCCTGTCTGAGCAAATTTATTCATTTCTTTTGCAAATAATAAACAATTTACATGTTTTGGAGTTTTTCTATGCTTCCATAAAGTAAATTTTTGCCTAGAAATCATTTTTTCAAACCAAATTTTGAGTGCTTATTGTGGCTGAACCATTGAAAATATCCACAAAGTTTATTAGACAAAATATGCTTAGAATTGTCTTAAGAGCTTATTTTCGAAGTTTCGACGATTCCTCCCCTGACAGCCTGTATATTTTTTATATATATATATATATATCTATATATATATATATATATATATATATATATATATATATATGTGCGCTTAGAAATATGGTTCAAGAACTGTTTTAATTGAAATTTCTGAATTTTCGAACATCGCGAAAGTTTAAAGGTTATCGAACCTGTCCTACCCTATTATTAAAGGTAAACATTTATAAAAATGCAATCCATTCGTCAGGTTTAATGATTTTATCTACAATTCTGTACAAAATATTGTACTAGTGCAGTATAAAACGATGCAGTTACGCTTGAAATTTACGAGTGTATAAGTAACACATTACAGTCAGAAAGTGTACTCGTGCACCTCGAATCTCGTTAATAGTCGCTTTTAATACAATATTTCCATTAGATTACGCATTTGAAACATCATGAATAAATTATATGTTGTAGAAAAAATTATATAATATTATCTATTAGTTGATTTACATCGCATCACCATCTTGTGTTTTGTAAACTATCATTCTTACTGGGTTTTACGTTGGTATATTTCCGTTAGGAATTTACTGAAGTCCCTTGCCCTTGGTATTATTAGGACCCATATCGATACTGAATTCATTACGCATTTTAAAAAAATGTTTTGCCTTGATGCTTTACCTAAATGCTTAATACCTAAATGCTTTTGTCAGTGGATAGTAGATCTATAGGCGTTGGGGTTTAGCAGCCGATACGGGATATAGTCTAATTCGTCGGGCGAGAGGGAAGAAATTAGGTTAAAAATGCATCACTTGAAAAATTAGAAAATATTTTCTAAAACTAATCGAAAGGCAAATATTCGTAGGCATTTAATACTGAAAAAAATGCAGATCATAACAACTCTTGCAAATTTATCAATTTGACGAATGCAGTAAATTGCTTAAACAAAACCTAAAGAAGAAACTTGTCGGAGTTCCAGATCAAGTCGATGATGATATGACCATTTTTTATCTTGCAATGCCTGCAAGAAAAATAGTCTTGAGGTCTTGTTCTGAGGCTGAAGATCTGGAAATATCTGCGGAACGTCTCGTACATGTACCTTGTTTTATACATTTGTATTTAAATATTAATTGCTAATTACAATTCCGTTTTTATTAGACATTGTAGTTAGTTTTGTTTCTATGTTGTCTTTTTATTATTTGTAATTGTTATGATCGCTTTTAATTCAATATTCCAATTAGATTATGCATTTGAAACATCATGAAAAAATTGTATAATATTATCTATTAGTTGATTTACATCGCATCACCATCTTGTGTTTTATAAACTATCATCATTCTTACTGGGTTTTACGTTGGTATATTTCCGTTAGGAATTTTCTGATGTCCCCTGTCCTTGGTATTATTCTTTACCCTTGACACCTTCTACATATGACCCGCTTCCCACCCCTTTGCACCGCTGAGACCCATAGACCCTTATCGGCCTGTACTTACACCAGGGGTGTCCAATTTACAAGACCTCAAGGGTCACAACTGAAACCTTTAATATGGTTGCGGGTCATATTTTCATTACTCGGGCGATCCCCACATGGACCTTTATTGTTGATCTCGGCAGTTTGCCCAGCTGCTCCAAAAAAAAAGGGGGAATGGAACCATGCGTGATATCAGGCCGTATCTTGCACAACGCAGTGAAACACGTTGGAATGATTTTGAATTTCTGAATTTTCTAGAAAAATACGTCAATCTGAACTTCTCCTATTTTTACATTAAGGGAGCGTTGACCCCGACAGTTCATGCCAAAGATGGTTCGCGCCAGACCCCGATAGTTCTCGCCAGACATGGATGCAAGGGACTTTCACGTGTGCCTAATAACGTTTCGTGGGTCTCGGTAGATGGGACTGCAGGCCGCCAGTTGGACAGCGCTGACGTACGCAGTCGCCTCACAGTGTGTAATTTCGAGGAACTAGCTCGTAAAAATTAATATCTTGGAAACTATTGCATATATCTCAATGAAATTTGGTATGCACATCTCTTATAAGATATTCTTTAAGTATGCGAAGTTCCAATACGATACGTTCATTTTTTCAACAAGTTTTCAGTAAATTAGCTACGAAATATGAAATATTCCAAATTGTACACACGTTTTATAAAGAATAAAGTTCGTTTTATCCACGATTTTCATCTCCTTATCAATTTTGAATTTTTTAAATATATTTTCGACCTTATAATATTTATTCTTACATTATAGAAAATGTTTATTTTAAACATTTTAATTTTCATGTACTATTTTTTTACAATCTATATTGCATTTTTAAAAAATGTTGCTACTACTAACTGTTTTCCGAATTTAATCATCCCCACTTGTATACTAAAGAATAATTATTATTACAATTTTCTGCAGCATTGATTATTCTTTTTTGCGAATTGCACAACCTGCGGGCAGTATGGTCCAGTAAGGCTTGTAAATGCACTTCAGCCGTGATTTCAGTTACAACTATATTTTCATCCGGAGGATAACATTGTTTTTCGCTTCTTGCACATTGTGGTAAGGTGGATACATTTTATTACCATACTCCATTGCATTTTCACGAATTTCTTTATACTGATTAGTGTTTAGTTTTAGATCAATGATGAAAGCTGAAGCCTGATCTGCGTTCATTACTCTTTGCTCCTCGAGAGCTGCTTCTCTTGCTTTCCGCAGCTTTGTGGCACGCTGTGGTGACGAAAAGGAAAGATCTCCCACTAATTTAGCAGCGTCTCGTTTTCCTGATGCACGCAGCGTCATTTGCGTAACGGCAACCAATTCTGCAACCAAGATTTTTTTTGCTTTCTTCCACTGTCCAGAATCGCTACACGTGTCAAAAAGCTTACAAGGACGTCCTCTTTGGTGTGGGAGTGGTACTACTTGAAGGCATGGCAAGATAAACACGACTATCAAAATTAGCGTCTTCATTAAGCCAGGATGAATAGCGTTCCAGGAAACGTTTTGTAGTAGTAGCAGCATATAGCTGGCTTTGAAACTGCATTACGCAGATGTTAAATCCCGAAGGCATCGGACTCCCAGTGTTCTGTTGCACTTCGCCAATCGAGAGCTTATTTGAGCACAAAATACATTAATGGTGGTCTTAACCAACTTAGATATATCATCTGAGCAGTCTTGCAAACAAAGTTATTTTGTAACGAAACGGTGAACTTCCTCATTTCGCGATGCACTAGCAGGAGTTCGCCACACGGCAAACAAGTCGCGTCTTTGGATGGCCTGCATCGTTTCTGAAAAATATTAATTTCTGGAATTGGGGCAAATTCGGGCAGTTGGAACTAATTGTATCATGTAAATGAATAATAAAGCAAACTAAATGTGCCAGTTTCCCGCTGTAACTCCGTGTAACTTTTTTTATATATCTCGACAAAAATAAAGTCGAAGAATTTTATGGAAATGTTACTATCTTATATTAAAAAATGTTTAATGCTGTGTTCTTTAATCAGAACATGAAAAATGAAAGTTTCATAGAAAAGTAGGTACCTTACACTACGATATGAAGCAAAGAAGTGAATACTCCTGCAGCGGATCTCCCTGAGAACACGTGTCGAAAAGGCGCACGCTGAAACTCCAGTGAGGGCGCGCAGGGACGTTCTCCAAACGCAAACAATCGAAGGGGTTCGACGGCGCGAATGTGATCCCAAACATTAAACAAACAGTGTTGCCAGATGCTCTGGGTATTGGAGAATACTGTGAGCAACTCCAAAAATGTATAGGAGTTGGGTCGAAAAATGATTTTTTACGAGCTAGATGCCTGAAATTACACACTGTGCGCCTGTGGCCCACGGACCCAGAGTTCAGCGATAGAGACAAAAGGTGGCGCTCAAGTCGTAGTCCGTGGACAATTAACTTCATCTTCCTTTTTCTTCCACACTGTCATCTCCTTAATATCACCGCACCTCCTCCTTACGACGGCGGGGGTTGGGTGCGAAAGATAGGCTACATTTTTAGGTGATACATGGCGGTTTGGAAAGCTCCGACCAGCCATTACACAGAAGCTAAGATCCACGCACGAAGCGGGATTCGAACCCACCTTCTTTCCATTCGAGACTACTAAGTCGCGTCCGCCTTAACGATCTTGACCACACAAGGCCGATGTTTTGTAAAATATTTATTATTATCTCATTTCCTGTAAAAAAAACGTTAAATCAATCAACGCTACATAGCACATTAAATCCAATATGTCACAGTTTTTATCGTTCTTACTGATGAATTCCACGTGTCACTTTTAATTATAAAATTTATTCACAAGGATAAAATGGAAAGTCAGAGTTCGGAATTTTGAAACTATTTATTATTGTCATGTTATGGGAACATTTTAATCTCACATGCAATACCTCGAAAACGACAAAATTTATGTCACGGTGGGATTGCATTTAAAGATTACATAATTGTAATATCAGTTCTGCAGGGTTTTTTGTACATATCGCTACATAAATATTTGTCCATATGCTTGAATTTCTCAAGATCATATCATTCACTTGGCGGGTTAAAACCTTGCAAGCAGAACATTTGGAGTCTCCCAGTAGAGCAGCTCTTCAGTACCGCGCGAACACTTGACCGGGAGAAGTGGCTCAGGGCATCAACTAATGTCATTGCAGTGCCTCCGACCAGGAGGTCCTAGGGTTGAGACCCGACGGTGGCAGGGTTTTTCACAAGGTGTAGATCTAGTTTAGTCGCTTTCTGGGGGAGAATTCTAGCAGCGGGCTTCTCTGGTAGTGTTGTGTGGTTTCTCCGATCAACACCAGGCGAATACCGGAGCAGTACCCTAGCAAACAGGGCCACCGGACCGCGCGCGATGTTTCCTTCCTCTTCCTTGCCCCATCCTCATCCCATACTTAGTAAACTTACATGCACTACACTACCACACATGCCGGAAGATCGGTAAGAAGATTAGAGCTTGTCCAGACAGGGGCGGCTTGTCCAGACTGGTGGGAAACATCTTGTTTGGGACAACTCCGCTAGTTCACGGGCAGGTTGGCGCCGGATCTCATCATCTATTGGGGCAAGATGACCACCTTCAGAAGAAAGAAACATGTACTACACCTTCGAGGCTAATGACGTTTGCAATCGATGCGTCATGAATCACCTATCAATCAATCAAAAGCGACCACATGTCGACCACCCTAAGAATAATGAATTGTAATACTAGTCGGAAAAGACTTTTGATTGTACTCTAAATGTAACCTTGAAATACACAAGTAGGAATATTATTTTGATAAGGGAAGCTCATTCTTTCTTATCAAATCTGTTATAATCATTAGAATATTTCACTCAGGGAGTTCTTATTCAACAAAACTCACATTTGATTTATTTTCGTCGAAGAACAGTAAAAACTGTATGTGACTTATGAGAGATAAATATAATCTGCGCAGGTTGTTTTGAGCTCCAGATTCGCGCTCGTCATTCGGGCCAAGGCGCCATTTTAGCCATGTGGACCGAAGTTGCCCGCGTATTCAGTTGCTCACCAGCGAGACCAGGCACATCCTTTCCCCGAATTAGAAAACCGCCGAATCGTCGTGTCGTGGGTCAATCGGGCAAGTGTGGTTTCCACGCACTTGCGCGACCCCATCTCGATCAGGTTTTTGTCCAGTTTCCCTGATCCATTGAGCAAATGCTGAGATGGCCCTTGTTTTGCTTCTGGACGTAAATGTAGCTTCACTGTGCGCACGTTTTGTTGAGCACTCCTTTTGCTTGTACTTTGTCCTTGTACTTTTGTCCTTGTGCTTTTGTTTGCATTTACAGTTGAAATTGATTTTCTATAACTGGGGAACAAACATTTTTCAAATATTTTTATTTTTCTAAAATAATTATTTTCTAAATTCATATTTTTCGTTTTTTAAATTTATTATTATTATTATTATTATTATTATTATTATTATTATTATTATTATTATTATTATTATTATTCTGGCCCTCAAGGAAATGTGCGTATATAAATCTCTTTCTCCACACGTCATATACAGTTTTTTACTGTTTTTTGACAAATAAACAAACAAACAAACCGCGCACGATCATTACAGTGCAAGTGGCAACCGCGCGCAGCCGGAGCAGCTTCTGTCCGTCCGCGGGTCGAACCCGCGTTCTGCAACACCCGCATGCCCTCGGCACACTTCGCCCCGTCGCACGGTGGGACCAGATGGCAAAATCGTGGCCAAAACTTCAAAAATAAAAGTTGATTTGGGGAACTTCTGACCATCCTATTCGAAAGAGGAATGTTTTCGTATATCTGTTGTGAAAGTATGAATCCTAAACCCCTGTCCCTGCTGGGCGTTGTGGAAGCTTGAAATAGGAATACCCGGTCATCGCCGTTGTGGCGTCAGAGGAGATAGTAGGCTGTGGTTTCTAATATTTCTAAAAACGTGCTCTAAATATATTTTACTATATTTTTCAATCATTGATGTCTCTATTGGTGCGAAGTCAAACACAAATTATGTTAATTTAATGTAGATTACAATAATGTGTTTTCAAAATAATAAGGTATAAATTATAACTAGCATGTACTACATAATATAACACCTGAAAAATTATAGAGAAATTTAACTTATTTAATATTCATTCAATTAAAGAAAAATTTGGCTGCGTGTCGCTGCATGTTTTACGACACCTATGAACGTGTATAGCTCGTCGCGACAACCTGCATTACTGAAATGAAACGAAGCATTCGGTCCGGGATTTATATTAATATACACGTATATTAGTACAAAATCGGAATATGTATTAGTATTAGTATATTCGAAATTAGCGACATCAAAAACCCCTAGGTAGAACTTGGTAATCAATTTGTTGTCATGTGAGGTTTTGGTCACATTTTTGCCATCTGGTCACAACCACGCGTCGCGTCGCGCTGCGCCGCGCTCCGCCCCGTCCAGCTCCACTACGTTTTCATCCTCGTCTCAGTGCCCGCTCCGCCTCGGAGGGACGAGGCGCACGAGAGAAGGAGGCGCAGGGGCGAGGAGGGAAGACGCATGGCGATGAAGAAGGATCGCAACGGCCGCTGTGGGCTGAGTGGGAAGCGTAGTGCTGGAAGACTTGCGGTTCTTTGGGGAATTCTGGGGTCGCTTTTGGCAACATTTTAGCTATTTCGGATCACTAAATTTGCAACGAAAAAAAGGTTGCGGGCCACTAATATAATAGAAGTAATTAAAAGCCGACCCACAATGTAATTATTACAAGAATATATGAAATAAAATGATTGTAATACTTCAATGTTTCAAATGTAACATTTAATTGACGTTAATTTTCTCATAAATAATTGTTATTGAAAATAACATGTATTGATTTTAATTTATATTAACTTTCATTAAAAAAATTCCGAAAACCATTACGCAATTTCGGTACTATTGGTTCACATGGGGATGAGCTTAAATTATGGTACGTTTCCATAATTATGGTAGAACCTGGTTCCACTGGGCGGATACTATAGCAAAAGAAATACAATAAGACAATTTGAAGGCTTACGTCACTATATCATTTCTGCGCATACATCGTTTCTACGCACTATATCGTTTCTAGTCTTCAATCGTTCCCACCATATTTGAGGCAAACATTTTCTAAGTCAGTAGTATTTAATAGCAAATTAATTGTCAATATAATGTTCCTTTTCCATGTTACATATAATAATAATAATAATAATAATAATAATAATAATAATAATAATAATTCTCCATAAAAAAGGCAATTTATTTTTAAAAAGAGAGAGATCACAGAATTATGAAAACGTGCACAAAATTCACTTCTCCCCATAGCTCGTCACACACAGTTTTTAACTGTTTTTTGACGTAAATGAATAAATAAATAAAAAATGTTTATTAAATGCGCCCAGGGAATTTAATCTCTATTTCTTATTAAATATCTATTTTTTGTGGGTCCTTGTAATTACGTCACAGACCAACGGTGGTCCGCAAATCTTCGGTCGGCGACCCCCTGCTCTAGAAATAGTCAGAACCGTTCCTAAGGAAACATCATTTATCTGCGTCAGCGATGGCATACCTGCGTTGTCATCGATGACGCCGCCCTGTTTGCCCACGTAGTACTGGCGACTTCTTCGCGCCTCTTCGCTCGCTAGTTACTTTCAATCTCTCGCGTTTCACGAGAACCATTGCCGCCACTGTCTTTCTTGCGAAGGAGGGGAAGTATCTTGGAGGATTCTTGCTAGAATCACCGTTGCCAGGCTGACGCATTAGGAGCTCCTTAACACTATTCCATTGCTACCCTTATCGACTGATTGGCCTCCCTGTAGATCCTTCACTGCTACATTCTTAAGGTTGACACTGTACTGTGGGTAACTTCTATTGATACCATTATCGACTCATTAAAGCACCTGTTCGCTACGCTCCTTTCACCATTTAACGGAGAAAGAAGGTATCCTTCAGGCAATGAAACGGGCAATTTGAATTTAGCTCAGAGGCTTCTTTCAGGCTTGAGGGTCCCCCCCCCCACATTTTACTACATGGACAGCCCGTCTTACTTCCTTTCCGAAGGCAGGCGTACGGAGGAATTTTTCGCACTTAAAAATCCACGTCTTCAATAGGGTTCGAATCCGCAAACTTGGGTACAACAGCCCGATATTCTAACCACTATATCAACCGAACCTGTCTTTCTACCGTACGACCGAACACCCCCCCACTTATTCTTTCTTATGATAAGGAGTCAAGTTATCAACTACCCTGACACCGCCGTAATCGTAGCGGGTAACATCATCGTGGGCACTCCTCTCCTGTATGAGGATGGTCTGGTAATGACGCGCCTTCACCACCTAGGCCGCGCGGGTTGTAGAAAAAGCGGCAGGGGGCAGGGGCGAGGGAGAAAGCCGAAAGGAAAGAACAAGCCTGGGGTCGCGGCAGACGCTGTTCCTGGCAGCGGTCGCTCCGGCCCGCTCCTTTACAACTGCCCACCGCCTCAGCCCCCCCTCAGGGCTCTCCTCGCTGGCGTACGTTCGTTGCGCCCGCAACACACAGTGATCGTCGCCGCGCGTTCTGATCTCTTCTCTGCCCCGCTTTCGCTCCGCTCCGCTCGGGCCAGACCTCCACCGACCACCCTGCTTGCAGTAGAGATGCGACCATCGACAACAATCGATGTTGGTGAACATCGTTGTTCAAAAATGAAACATCGATGTTCGAAATACATCGATCGAAAACCATCGAAGTTTGAAAGTTGATTCAGTAGTCCTCTAACATTAAATTTGTGCCAACAAAATTTTGATTTGACAGTAGCGATGCATATTAATTTATGATTGAAATTTAAATTAAAACTAAGTTAAAATTCCTCCCCATGCGTGAAATGCGAGGGAAATAGCACGGCATGAGGATTGGTTCGGACACATAACTGACAGTGGTACTTCGTATTTTAACTAGTACACAATGGCGTTATGGAAATTTTCATCCTTGAACAAAACATTGAAAAAGTAAAAACATCGGGCACAAAACATCTATGTCAATAAAATCGATCTTTAAAACATCGATATTTTTTATAGAAAACATCGATGTTTGAAAGCATCGACATTGACGTCGCATCCTTAGCTTGCGCACGTGACTTGCGACTTCTTCTCCGCCAACCACACCCCGGCGATCCTGGGTCACTTTCAACTAAGGTTGCCACAATGTTCACGGAAAAGGCAGGACATCCGATAGAAAAAGACGAATCAATAGTTTCTTTTTAATGAATATTAATTTAAACTAACATCAGTTTCTATTTATTTCTTCTCCCTATTTACGATTCAAGTTAAAAGATATCGTTCACAAATTGCAGATGAAAATAGTCTGAGCGTCTCTTTTTTATTTTAATAGCTGAGACACTCATGCATGCGTGTATCATTTGCGTCTGTCAGCGTTCAGAAAAAAGGATTTCATGTTTTCTATTCTAAATTAAACAATAAACGATACAACTAGCAGATATTAATCACGTAATAAAATAAATCTTAAAAAAATGTCTAAAAGTAGGGATATTTAAAATATAAAGGTGAGCGAGAGGACAAATGATGTCAGTGGAGGACGGTTGTGCAACCCTACTTTCAACCCCACCGCGATTGCGCACAGCGAGTGCGCAACTTCTCCGGCCTCTGAGTCTCTTCCTGCTCGACCTCCACCGCACGCCTGCGATTGTCTTCGCACGCCCACCCCGCCACCCCTCACCTCCATCCCCCGCTGTCCCCGCCGCGCCGCCACCCGCCACGCAGTCGTGCCACGCACCGCCCCACCCTCTGGCGCCTTATACAAATGCGCGAAAGGCTATATTGGGATCGCGCTCAGGAATGCTGTGCGAGAGACCATAGCCTCTGGGTGGGAGTTTAGTAGGAGCTCCGTGCCGCACAAAAGCCTTTGCGAGGTAGTACCTGGACGGTTGGAGATACGCTCAGTTATTTCGATTTTCCTGAACTGCGATGGTGAAGGCTTATGCACGCAACGGACCTCGCGTACAGCTGGGCTCATTTGCCTGTCAAAGAGCACTTGAATTTGAAAACTAGAGTAGCATGCAAGTGGTCGTATTAATGCAAAATGTCAGGATATTTTTTCAGATATGTTGGTCTTCATGATGAAAAATTCTTCAAGCAAAGGTGGTTCATCTTCCTCAAAATGGAGGAAGGCACAAAAATGTGTTTTGGAGTACGATTAATTTATTATAATATTATGAATATTTTATATAAATGATATATCCCTAATTATGAATATTTTACAAATAAATCGTACCACGATAAACTACATCTTTCCTGTATTCAGAGCACCATATATCAGTGAAAATACGTTTCATACTTAAATATTGTGTTTTAAGTATCCGCTCGCAGAAGCTAATTTCCCCCAGCTTTCAAGTAAAGATGGGAAATAGACTTACCCCACATGCTCGAGACTGATACATACAATGGGTCTCGGGAATTTCGAAATTTCTCCGCAATGATTCTCCCAAGCTACAATCTGAAGGATATTATAATATCCCATAATTATAGAAGGGATATTTATCTTTACATTAACGTTGTATCATGTATGGGTGTATTCAGACAGATTTGCCCACTTTTCACACTTCCAGTTCTTTAGATTTTTATTCTACAACCACGTAATTGTCCTCACGACCACAGTAAATGCAAGACAGATGTAGATTTTTGATATTAGGTAGATAAAAATATTTCACTTATGTTCTATGTGTCCTACTGAAATAAATAAGATATCCTGATGAACGATGATCCTCAAATACCGTAAGCCTAGCGTCAACGTCGTACATCCCTAATTGCCGCAGCACATTTTTATTTAAAATGCGAAAATATGTGAAAAAAAAACTCAATCGGCCATTTTTTTTTATTTCAACTCCCTTGAGTAAAAAACAATTTTGCAGCTCAAAAATCTCTTGACTTACGCCTTCCTGTAGAAATTATTGAAATTTCTCACTTAAAATTGCAAGATAACACCAATTTTAGTTATATAACTATGTTAAAAATAAATCCTCGGAATTCACACTGAAACTTTTGGATATTTGACTGCGGAAGTATTAGCAATTAAAGATTACCCTAATAGTTATACTAATACTCTATTATACTCCAGTAATACTTTGGAAATATAGTGAATTTTGTCACGTAGATGGCACAAGAAGGAAGTGAATGACAGCGGATACGCCCTCCACAACCCCAACCCTACTTCCCGGGCTGAATCTGAACCGCTCTCATACACGCGGCGATGTGCGGGGACAGAGCTCCCCGAGACCTCCCGAGAGGCAGTGCAGCATCGGGTATTGAGCCTGTCTCTGCAAATCCCGAAATCGCGCTTTCAAATTCGTAATTCCTACGGTCAAGTACTCGTTTTCAGGTTTCGAAACGGGAATAATTCCACAATCGATGTACCTCGCAGCCCTAAAAGAAGAGCAACAAATCTCTTAATGTAAAATGTCTCCTGCTCTCGATAAGCCGACATAACGGGGCGAGCACTAGTGCTGAAATAAAATAAAAATATTAGACAATTCACCTTATTTATAATAGTATTTTTTATTATCGATGTCATCATTGCGGGTTCTCGATTACGACTTTGGCGCGGCGCCATTCTCCTAAATCAGAGCGACGCCTCCGCGGGTTGGCTCAGTGGCGGGGGAGAGGGGGAAGGGTGGTGTTGGAGTGGCCGTGGGGTGGGGAACGAGTACGGCCAGGGTGGGAGGGACGGGTGGACGATGGTGGTGCTCCACAGGGCACGGCGCGCGGACCGAGTCCGCAGTACGGAAGCGGCCCCGCAATTACCGGTAACCAGAATTAAATAACAATGTCCTTGACTGAGAACACAAGAGCGATCGCGTTTTATACGACCCTGTTCCGGCAGTGATGTAATAGATAGGGGAAGCACGCCATATCGATAAGCTGTTACTATGCAAACAGAGTGAATGGGAAAGCTGAAAGGGAACTTTTGTGAAAATAAGCACGAGTTTTTTTTCGAACGGTGGGGAGGCAACATGTGCACGTGAATTTGAGGATATATGAGAGCGTTTCTCGGACTACAATCCTAAATAAATCAATTGGGATGCTGCCGTTATTTCGTGTGCGGAGTTTAATGTTTTTTATTCGCTTTGTGGCAAATTAACCGACCAAAGGCTCTCGTTTTGTGTGTGAGCGGGGGGACGTGTAGACTCTGATACAGTCGTTCGTTTGGGGCAGTCGTTCATATCGTGGACGAGAGAAACAATACCAGCAACCGATGGTAGGTGTTAATTTTTAGCAAAAATCACATAAGTATCAAAGATTTACTCCAGAAAATGTAAAACGCATAATGATAATGCAAAAATACAGCAAGACCAAAAAAATGTATTCGGAATAATTATAAATATTTAATTAATCTTATCTATAAATAGAAGCGCCTGCTGCTAAGATTTACCCTTGTTTATTGGCTAGGTTGATACAGAAATATTTATTTATTTCATTTTGGCAAATAAAATACCCCCAAATACATTCCGCGATTTAAGGCGGCTCCACACATTCGTTATTTGGCGAACAGCGAGCAACCGCTCGCCAATTCCCGAGTAGTGTGAATAAGTTGCTTGTTATTTGCCGAGTGACGAACATTCGGTCCTCGCTGTTGAAAGTCACAAGAGCCTGTGGTGAAACAGAAACATTGTAGGGGACACGTATATCCATGTTTTCCATGTCGCATTATAGCCGTGGCCTCGGAAGGGCAACAATCCGAACAAAAAGCAATAAAGAAACTGGCGAAATAAATATTAATATACCCATTTTGGCTTTACATTAGTTTATGAATTTATTTATAATTTCATTATGAATATTAACTATAAAGTTATGTTTGTATCTCGAAGAGGACCCAAATTTCAAAATAATGCAACTCAAAAGTTTAACGTTTTTAACAGTTTAATTATTTCATTACAACTGAAACAAAAATGTTACCTTCTGCATTTTTTCTTTAAACTTTTAAGAATAGTACTGTTTCATTATGTCAAGTATAGGGTCCTACAGCTATTTTAGTTGATAAAATCTTTATTATACTTAAAGAGTCAAAAATGTAATCATTAAAATATATCTAATTTTCATTGTTTACTAAGATATTTGCCAAGACGCTTATGTCAAGTACACATGCAGACCCAGTCCCCTCGTCCTTCTTCCGAGGTTTCGTCTTTGCCCTCGCCGGGTTAGTCCACCCTTCATATCGACACAGGCGCAAGTCGCGGAGACCGTAATAGCGGCATTAAACGGAACGGCGTTTGCGTCACAGAGACCCTGCCGTCTCGGCGGTATGAGGAACGCAAAAACTTGGGCGGAGCCACGGGGATGGAGTCAAGTGGAGTTCGATGCAAGTCTGCGCGGAGGCAGCGCCGGAGGGGCGTGGGCGGGAAGGGTGGGGGAGCGGCACCGGGAAGTTCGCCTGAGGAGAGCGGCGCACCTGATCATTTGAAGGAAAACGCACGGATTGGGGGACGACATCGTCAGCATGTCCCACGGCGGGGGCTGGGGCGAGTTCAGGTGGCGGAAGAGAAAGAGGGGTTCGGGCTAGAGCTAAAGTGGTGGGGATGTCGAGAAAAACGTTGGGAAGGAAGGCGACGAAGTCCAAGCCGGTTGCGTTGAAACAAGGGAGAGGACACAGCCACGTAGATGTGAGAACAATAGAGAATATTGAGGTCTAAAGCTACCGTGGAGATATATTAGAAGACATAATTAGGAACATGAAATCATAATGGTGGTAAAGACAATGAAATGAGGGAGTGCCCCATATATCACGGAAATTAGATAGAACGAGCACGTATTAGTTTTTACATGTAGAAAACAAAGAGAGAACTAAGTTCTTAGTTCTGACGACTAGTTTCTGACGACGATGGTGGTCTAAAAAGTGTCAGGAACAGGATTTCGAGGACAAAAACATGTTGGGAAACCGAACGCACGTGATATCAAAGAGACCAAAAATGAAGGAAATCGCTGGAACGAAGAGAGTAGATAAGGAGTAAAGTTGAATTAAAGAGTGCTAGTGAAAAGAAAGAAACACATGAAATAGTAGAGACGGATGAAGCGAATCGTACATGGGGGACTACAAGAAGGGCGGGAGGAAATAGTCCTCTCAGTGACTTGCCGAACTTCGGTCGAGGGCGTACCCTCGCTGTCGCAGTTACTACTGGGGCAGGGTGAGGTGGCTTGCCATCTCCTCGCTCCAGCTTCGCCACTTCCTCCCTCCCTCCCTCCCTTCAGCCATCTACGCCGTCGGCTGGCTCCTTCAGAGAGAGAGAGAGAGCGAGAGAGAGAACTTCGAAGTCGCAGAGTCTTCGTTTTCCGAAGGAAATGACTCATCACGGACTACGCAACACGTACACGTTTGTCCGGAGAACTTAAGCTTTCACAGAAAATGGGTCAGGCAGACTCCAGACTCGCTTTCGCGTCGAAGAAAAGCAAACTTCTCGTGCGTAGTTTTTAAATGCTTCTCTTTTTCCTTTTCCTAACTTTTTTCCACTTCTGGATGTACTTGAATATTTTATGACGCAACGTCTCGCAGTGGACTGGGAAATGTCACTCGATACGGCAGGCGCCCTTTAAACATCTGTAGTTTAAGCACGCGAATCCATGTGCTACTTTAAATTGAATCGGAGCAACGAGAGTTACTTTCTGCAGGATTTCGATTCAACCTGAAACGTTTCCCGCATAAACCGCACTAACATTTCCAAACTCTGATCAAACATTTCATATTTCAAAATTGTATGTCTGTAATGTCTCCTCTCACGAATCGTAACCACGAGGTATCGCACATGGAGCTGTTTTAGAGACAATCATGATGAACGGAATTATGCATCGGTTGAATCGTACTAATAAATTTGAAAATTAAAGCTAATTAAACAACATTTTTTAGTAATGAATCTCAACTCGATTCAAATAATTACTCAATAACAAAAAATGGAGTATGTACATTAAAATCAAGTTTTCTTTGCATGTAGTAAAGTTTACAAAATTTTGTTGAAAATATAGCTAGCATTTGAACTCTCACAAAATGTGAAATCGATATAATTTTTGTTTGAAACCACATCTATTATTCAGTGCAAAAAATTGAAGGCAATTATTTAGTAACCTAATGAATCGAAGTATATAAAATTCTGCTTGAATTTTGGAGGAAGACCAGAGGTGGATTGGCCGCATTAGGATGGAGGAAACGTGACATCAACCATTCAAGAGCTAGCGTGTCGAAACGATAATAGAGAGCGGTCGCTAGCTAGAAGGTCATGGAGACGTGAGGGTGGGCATTGAGAAAGAATAGTGTATCTTTCTTGCTCTATGGCGGGAGATGACTCCGGCACTGGGTTACAGGTGATAGCGAAAAATGTGAAGACCTGCAGAACACATGATGGCACGGAGGGGTGGACGAAGAACATCATGTGGCATAACAGTGTGTCGGTGGCCAACTGAGAAGATGAAGTAGCTAGTTACAAGAGGGGGGGACAGCTAAGGACATGGACAGGGAAACAAGTTTTGACCAAGCAGCGGAATAAGTGAAGGTTCAGACAACAATGTAATGAAATTATCGGGATACAAGAGCAATTGTGAAGAGATTTTTGAAAGACTGGTTATGACCCTTACTATCTGGGCATTTCCTTTCTTTCAAGACCCCTTCCTTTGCACCCTTCTACAATTCTAGAACACAGGCTGTCTATTCTGAAGTTTCTTTGCGTCATCGTCTCTCTTCTCATCGTCTCAAGAAGCATTGATTGGAAATTCACCAAATGTTGGTCGCAATTGTATAACCAGAAGCTAGAGACATGTGTGACAAGTGATTTCCTTTTGAACATTAATTTTGTTACAAATTCTCGAATAAAGGCTTTAGCAAGAGGCCGTAGACATATCATGAAGAGAAAAGATAAAGAGGTAACAACTGAGTGACGTGTGGTCATAGACATATTTGTTGCATTATATTTGTTCGAGTGAGTAGTGCATAACTACGAGCTTCTACTCCACAAGCCCCTTTCTCGTGTTTTTATCGCAATAACAAAACGTTACAATGATTTAATCCGGTAACATCATTTTGTTCATTGAGGAATTTGTTAAATTATTGTCTTAAAATAAATTGTAAGTTCACGTTCATAAATTCTCAATACTTATTATTAACCAACCATGAAGGTTACTTTTCTTGGAAAGAATTGGTTAATTCGCCTTACCATATTCTTTGAGGCCAGAACGACTTATCGATTATCGGCCGCTGAGCAATTGCTTTGTTACGCGTGAGCGCAAGATGCGTGAGCGGCGACCAGCTATACTCCGATTTAAAACATAGCTGCTCTACAAGGTCACGCGCTGGAAGAAAGGGGGCTTTGTTTCCAATCGTGAGCTCCAATACCAAAAATTAAGTTCTTACGAAGCTCCCGATTGGAATGACAGTGTTTCCCTCTCCTTCCAGCTGCTTGAAGTGCAGCTATATTTAAATCGGAGCTTCTGCGAGGCATAAGGGCGGAGCAAGGGTGGGTGAGGAGCGGATGCGAGGCCTAAGGGCGGTGCAGGGAGGGCGATGAGCGGAATGCGGGGCGTAAGGGCGGTGAAAGGTGAGCGAGACGCCGATATGGGGCGTAAGGGCGGTGGCAGGGTGAGCGAGGAGCGGATGCGGGGCGTAAGGGCGGTGCAGGGTGAGCAGGGAGCGGATGCGGGGCATAAGGGCGGTGCAGGGTGGATGGAGAGGCGGATGCGGAGCCTAAGGGCGGTGCAGGGTGGGCGAGAAGCGGATGCGGGGCGGGAAGCCGGGAGGGAGTGGGAGTGGGGGACGCGCAGAGCAGAAGCGGGGCATAAGGGCAAGAGCGGGGTGGGACCGGGGCGACACAGGGACGGGACGGGTTCTGGGCATTAGAGTGGCGAGAGCGGGTGGGAGCGGGGAGGACCATGGCGTGAGGGGGCGGAAAAGGGACAGAAGCGGATGGAGCTGAGTGTGAGAAGAAGCAGGGCTGAAGAGAGAGCGAAAGCAGACGGGAGCGGGTTGCAAACCAGGGTGAAGGGAAGCGAGACCAGGGCGAGAGGCAGGAGCGGGCGGAGCGGGACAGACGCGGGACGGATGCTGGGTAGATGTGGGCCAGATGAAGTGCGAAAGCAGGACGAGAGAGAGGTGGACCGTGATGAGAGGGGGCGTCACCGGGACGAGAAGAGGTGGAAATGGATGGGAGATGGGCATTAGAGGGCGACAGCGGGTCGAAAGCGGGGCGTGGCGAGAGGGGGCGGAAAGGGGACAGAAGCCGAACAGGACTGGGCAGAAAGCGGGGCAGAGGAGGGGTTGAAAGCAGGACGAGAACCTCGATGACAGGGGGGACCGGGGCGAGAAGGGGTGGGAACGAGATATGAGCTTGGCATTAAAGGTGCGACAGCGGGTCGGGAGCGGGGTGGGACCCGGGACGAGTATGAGGCGGGAAAGGGACAGAAGAGGACAGGAGCTGGGAAGAAGCAGATGAGGTGCGAAAGCAGCTCGTGAACGAGATGCGGCCGGGGTAAGAGGGAGTGGGACTAGCCCGAAAGAGGCGACAATGAGGCGGAATGGGACGAAAGCGGGACAGAAGTGAGTTCGGAACTGGGCAGAAGTGGGCAACGTAGTGGGCCACACGGAGTGCGATGCAACCGGGGTGATAGGGGCCGGCACGGGACGGAAGCGGCACACAATGGGACGGGAGTTGCGCAGAAGCAGGACGAGGTCAGGAGCGGGGTGGGACCTGGGTGAGAGGGCTTGGGACCGGGAAGGAGGGGCGTGGGAACGGGACGGAGCTGGGTAGTGGCGGGAATCAGAAGCGGTGCGGAAGCGGCAGCGCACACAAAGTGCTCGTTCTCCACGGGCCGGCGTAAGCTTCGCGGAGCTGCGGCGCCCCCGCCGCGGCGGGGCCGTCCCGGGGTGGCCCCCGCCGCCGGCGCGGGCGAAAGAGCGTGTGCGGGAGGCGGCGCGATGAATATTTGAGGCCGGGCCGGCCGGGCCAGGCCTGGCCGGGCAGTGCGTGGCGCGGGGGGCAGCGCGGGACGGGGGCGGGAAGCGCAGGACGGGGGGAGGGGCGGGATGAGGGGAGGCGGGACGTGGTGGGCGAGTGGGATGGGCGGGCTGACGGGGAGGCGGGACGTGGGGTCCAAGGCACGGCACGCCGCTCCGCCCCTCTCGCGCTGCGGTCCTGCACCCCAATCCTGCGCTCCTATCTGCTGAACTGCTTCTGTACTGCCGCCATCTCCATACATTGCGACGGCCATTTCTCGTCCGCATACCGTTATAGACGAAAAACCATACATCGAAACGATCAATTCTGGCTAAATATTCGTCAGTGATCGATCTATTTAATGATAGTTATTGATAGTTTCATCAATTGTTCAAAATTAATTTTTAATGTAAACAAATATATATGTACTCCGATAATGTACAGTAATAAAGCGGAAGTAGGTAATGCTACATATTAGGAGAAGAAAAAAAGTAACATGATTTTTGCACATTTCCCAGAGTCAAATTATGCAAAGAACTAAAATCTATATGAAACTTTCGAGTTAACAAAATCTATTGTCAACACAAATCTGATCATTAGAAATCAATGTTGATAATTAAGTTGTTTGTTGCGTCAGCCTACTATTGAATATTAGTGCTTTGAAATACTGTTTTTCACTATATACAGTGAAATTTTAACGATTATAAATGTTTTTTGAAAGGGAAGAAAGAAATACCGAAGGCTGACGACGTTTCTGTTATACTTTGCGCCATATGACTAGACTGCCAAACTTTTCCTGGAAGAGTTTGGAAGCATGCTGTCTTTAGAAAGCCTCTCTTCTTGCAAGAGCCAACACTTGCGAGAGCCTTCTTCCGCTCTCTTTCAATACCTCCGCGCTAGACTAACAAGAGGAAGTGGAGTGAAATGTGTGCATACAATATAGGGTGTTTGAAGGAGGTACTTCATTCGGCGTCAGTTGCGAAGGTGCAGAGAAGGTAGACGAGGCAAGCACGTAGTAACAGGAATTCAGGCAATTTCACGCATTTCACGATCTCTGAGAGTCCAAGTGTGAGATGGAGTTGTAATCTTTTAGAGTTACCGAAGTCCGAAAGAAACATTTATATCTGCCTGAAATACTTTTAAGTCTGGATTATATAATAAAAGAATAACTTCTGCAAACGATTAGTTGGTAAATTTGACAAAAGTTGCTGCACTTCTCTGCATTTTTATCGCGGAAAAGCCCCAACGAGTGTTGACTAATCAAATCGGGGGAAACATATTATGAATGATTTGGCGATAATCGAAAAAATATTAATCTTCAAAAACAATGAAAGGTAAAGCTTATGTCCCCAGATAACAGTGATATCAATTTTGACTTTATGCTCTACACATTTCGTTATGCCACAAAACACCCTCATTTTGGACATAATAACGTAGAGGGACAATGAAACCAAATCATGTCTGCATCAGTGGCTTTCTAGCTGTCCATAATGACCATTTACTGAATAGTTTCTAAGGTGGAAGAAAAGGTTGAACGATAATACAAAAAAAAAACCCGTGTTCTCATCATGCAAACATCCAAAATCTTTTCACTCTTCACTTCGAGCAAAGAAGCTGATGTTGAATGATCCAGAAAAGTTGTGTTCACACATCTAGAAAATCACATTTCTAAGCAAATACGTGTATGCTCTCGAGTCTCCGAGTGTCAGAAAAGAGAAATTGGACCAGTCATGGAATTCAACGGTGTTGGTGATTCAACGGAGACTGCGAAATCAACGTTCATTCAACGAGCTCCTGTGTGGTGAGTAGAATTTTTTATATTAACGAGTGTTCTCTTCAATTGAAAAGGCAAACACTTAAGTTCAACAGTGTAACTTACGTCATAATCTCTTTTGAGAATTAACATAAAAATGTTTATATCAAATTCATGAGTACATACATCGACCTTGTTCTAAAATTATGCTGCACATTGCAGTGGCCTACTGAATATTTCTCAAAATGTAAATGTTGGAGAACAACTCATATTATTAATAATTAATATCTTCAATATTGTATTAATATGACGCAGAGCTTGCTTCTGAGACCTCAGATACTTCTGTCCAACTACAAAGAATTTCCTATTAGGCAAATACATATGAGGCGAAGAAAACAATCAAATTTGTGAGAAATACGGCCTCTCGAAAAATAAATAATGAATGTAAAGTCATTAATTTTTCAAATATGGCATTCTAGAAATTACGTTATTCTTTACAATTACCAATTAACTGATATATTAAGGAAATTTGTTTTTCTTCAAAAGTCATTGCTGCTCTTTAAATTTATGCACTTGTGTACACTCAGTAGTTCATATCATTTAGTTCCTTTCACAACACATATGTTTTATTGAGCTGCCTGTTCACCACATTGTCCACTTTGTGCTTTTCCCGTGAGTGAAGTTTATATTTCAGTTTGATTAAATTATAACTTCCTTCTGACCACCTGCGTGATAATGATTTATTATATGAAGCTCATATTCCAGAGCATGCAAATACATTCCATATACGACCTGTATTTTAATGTCATGGGGAACACTCAACTCACAGTAAGTTCGGTTTACTGAATGCTAGAACTTTACATGCACAAGTTATTGTACAGAGATTCAAAAATGTATCTTCATCTCCTTCAGCTTTTACTCATTGTAAATTGGATGTTAACAAAATCCATCAATTTCCTGCATTTTTCATCAGCATATTCATCATCATCTTCATTAACAACAAAAACAATAACCAGAACAACAACAGCAGCAACTACGACGACGACAATAACACAATACTAACTACTACTACTACTACTACTTACTACTACTACTACTCTACTACTAACTACTACTACTACTACTAATAATAATAATAATAAATATATAATAATAATAACGCATATTTTTTCGTTGTGCGCTTTCCATAATTAATCGACTAGAAGAACGCGAATTATGATTTTTTTTAACTCTACAAAGTGTTCTTATTTTCACAGTCACCCATACAGCCTTGGAGCTCACGTAAGTTTTATAGTCATCTTTCGATGAAATCTGGTAATACCGACCGCCATTTCAAAATTTATGGGTCATTATACACTATATTCAGCGACATTAAAACGGACAAGAAGTCCTTGAAAGTTATATGCAAGACATAATGTCTTCCTAAGAGACTTCGCTTTACATACTGTGGCCATTTTCAATGTCGAGTATACGAAAGTTCTCCACGACCATAATCTATTGCTTATACAAGTGTGTAAGTCAAAAGCATTATAAAATGTGCACCTTGATTGGCATTTCACTCCATAGTACGTCACACAGTTTTTAATCAGTTTTTTGACGTCAAATAAATAAATATTTCAATAAATGTCAGATTTATTGAAGTTGCCAAGAAAACGGGTCGTTTGAAACAGCTGCAATCCTGCGCCCGAGCGTCCACCTTAAACAAGCGTCCGTGACAGTCACAGAAGTTAAGAAGCTCGATCACCCGCGAGTTCCGGATGAGTAACCATATAGGAACCCCCGATATAAAGGCTCATAACCCAGTCGTCATATTCCCCGGATAGCCTAGAATATACCACCTCGCGTGTTCTCAGCAACGTTTTATTCAGCAACAAATCTACCACAACAAGTGTTTCTCCACCAACAACGTCCACCACTACAAGTGTTTCTCCAGCAACGTTTGGTAATAAGAAATTTTCGAGTTGCTGTAGTAGACTCTATTTGCGTAGGTAATTAATTTCAAATTTGATTGGTAATGCTGGCGAAGAAATATAAAAACTCACTTTCCCTCGCATATGGCAGAATGAGATCTCACAAAACGTGTCTCCTCTCTCTCTCTCTCTCTCTGTATATATAATATAGTATAATATATATATATATATATTAATACATATATACATACATCATATATATTCATACGTTTTGTTCGCGCCTAAATATTCTAGTACTTCCATTGTCCGTGAGCCGGTGTTGAATTTTCTTTCGAGGTTTTTTAAACGTACGATGCATTGAAATATGGTTTACCTTTTTCTATTGTGTATATGAGTGAAATGGGAGAATGAAGTCACTGAGCAGAAAAACATATTATTACACCTTGCAGAGGGACTATTACTGGGACTATTGCGATCAGAAACTCTTCATGTCCATATTTTACTCCGGTTCATAATTAAATTATTTTCCATTCGACTTTCAACAAATGCTACACGGGCGTTAAAATTAGTGGCCATTAAAATTTATGATGCAGATGTTTCGACAATGTAATTTGTTTAAAATTAATTTGTATCGTTAAAGTATACTTATAAATTTGTAATTCAAATAATAAAACATGAAATGATATTTATAATATCAGTGATCGATGATATTCTGAATAATGTTCCGCCAACAGCTTTTCATGCGTCCACGTACAAATCGTGCGTTTTACTATCCCCGGCGCAAATGATAATTCATTGAATAATTGAGTTATTAATTTGAATAAAACATAACAGTATACAAAATTCATTAAAATGATATGACAATTTTTAAATATAATGGGGCGATTTTCAATGAAGTTCACAAACACCAAATACAATTTTTTAATGATTTTTAACGCAAAATAATTGAAGTAAATCAGGAACTATAATCCTCGCGATGACTATAATACTGCCGAGGACATCCCACTTTGAATTAAAAGAGGAATAGTATGCTGTAGGCACTAAAAAGTGCATAGTTTCGAGAACATTTTCGATTTCTCGCACATTGTAACAGAGAAAATGTGTTGTAATCGTGCATCGGAAAACAGCGAATTTTCGACAGAAAAACTGTTATTGTCGAACCCTGGAACGAAAAAGTGGAAAAATCCATTTTCTTATATATTACTTCTTCCAACACGTTGTTTTGGCAGAACCCATGTTTAGTGAGTTTTTGATACCGAAAATCGATTGTCGGCAAAACGTCTGTCCGTGTGTCCCTCCGACTGCAGTTAAATCTAGCGCCTAAATCATTGAGCCGTTTTTCTCCAAAATTGATATTCTCCTATCGATCTGAACAAGTTGGTTCAGATCGATGGTTGGCTTTGGAGTTTCAAACGGATATTTTGATTTTGAGGGTATTTTATATGAAGCCTCAAAAACATTGTCAAAATTTTCTAAAAAATTGCTAAAGTTTGATTAAACATTGTTCTCGGATAGCGTGATGCTTAAGAGAATGGTGCAATCTCATGATCGTTGAAATCCCTCATTTTTCGAATATTGATAAAGAGTAACTTTTTAGGAGCGTCTTCCTACAACTACAATATTGAAGATAGAGATTTTTTCCTTAATGAAATCTGTTTCTTAAAGAGAGATCTTGAAATAAGGTCATGTTCAATTTTTCGAGAATATTAGTAGTTTTCTTGTAATTTCTGCACGAGATATAGGCAATTTTTAATTTTTTAAACAATTGTTTTCACAAAAACCGCTAAAAATTTTTTCTTTAAATTTTCTCCTCGTATATATCGGTAAAAATACGGTAAGTACGGTAAAAAATATGGTGCTAGTTCCATTATCGGCGAAATCTGCATATTTTCGTAATTTTTCAAAAAGTTAATATTATGCAATTAAACTAAAAACGAAGATAGTCATTTTTTCATAGAAAGTGCCTGTTGTAAAAAAGAAGCTATTATATCTAAAAAGGTCATGTATAATTTTTGGAAGAAATTAGTAGGTTTTGCGGAATTTGTGTTTGAAATTAATGCAAATTATAAAAAAATCATTTTCTCAAAAACCACTCCAAAATTTTTCTTCAATTGTTTTTTCATGGATAGAAGGAACACTTAAAAGAATGGCACTGGTCTCATTTTTGTTGAACTCTCTAATTTTTGCAAAATTGCAAATTTAGAAATAATGCGAGAAAGTATTTGCGGTTGAGCATAACTTGTTTATTTTATTAGCAATAAATATATAGTGAATGATTCGCGTCTGCTAAATGGAGATAATGTTTAATTGAACTTATGGGCGAATGTTGGAGAAAGTATTTACATTTACGACGCTGTTGGGAATGCCGGAGCAACACCATAAGAAACGGGCCACAGAATGCAAGCGTTCTTTCCTTTCATCATCCTTACCTCTTTCTCTCCTATCTGAGGAGGGATCCGCCTGAGGGAGATACCTAGAGAGAAATCTGGCAACCCTACGTGTATGTGGGAACGATCTTACGTTCTAACATGTAGATGGGTACTGGACTTTCTGGAATAAAACATGCACTAAATTTACGAGCATAATACCCAATGTAGTAATAAAACGGAAGTAATAAACGTACGTTCGTAGTAATAAACCGGAATAAAACATGTAATACACTTACGAGAATACTATCCTACGTTTTTGAAGCGCCCATAATCAATACTTACTCATTTTACAACGTTGTTAATGTACCATTCGTGTTATTTAGCTCAGTTGTTCCCAGCAGCTATACAAACCGTGAGTTAGAAAAGGACGCTTGTCTTTTGAAACGAAGTAATTAAAACAAGGTGTATCCTAGCCGGTAGCAGCGGCCCACAACGCGGATCGCGTACGCACAACGCAACTTCGCTCCAAACATTATGGAGCTCACGGGCATTTGTATACCGACGTATACCAACAATGCCTTGCCTCAGGGCGACGCGTGGTGTAGCGGTCGGAACGCGCGCCTTCCATTCGTGGGCAATCAAATCTCGTCAATTAATGTGGAATTTTTTGTGGACAAAACGGGGTCAGGACAGGTTTTCACGGAGTTCTCCCGTTTCTCTTGACTCCCATTCCGCCCATCGCTCTATCTTCATTCATTTTATGCATTCATAAGCAGTTAATGATCGTATTCTTTCAATGGATTTGATTTCCGAAGTACTTTTGTCTTTGGGGTTGCGAGACCAGTTTCCGTTTTATTTCTCACCCATGTGGGACGGAAGAGAAACTCAGTGACCCCCCTGTTTTCATACGTTTTTCAATTTTCATAGGTATTGCAGGGAATGAAAGCAAACAACATCAGCTAATGATGTATTTGTACACGCTCGGAAGACGACGTAATAGAACATAATATACATGTAGTTTATTAGACAAAATATGCTTAGAATTGTCTTTAGAGCTTATTTTCGAAGTTTCGACGTTTCCTCCCCGGATACCCTATATACAGGTGAGTCACGAAACTTTAGCACCTCCTATAACTTTCGAACGGTTAAAGTTATTGCAATGCAGTTTTCACGGAAGTGCATGAGGGGAAGGGGCTAATAGATACGTGCATTAATTTCTATATAATCACTTGTATTTTACGAGATTTTTTAGGTAACTTTGTTTTTTCAAATGGAACTATACATATTTTTTCAGTCCACCATGACGAGCGTAAAAAGACAAATCCAATGATGTACATATTGTCATATGTTAGAGAAGCATTTTTTTGATTAATTTTGATTTTTGCAATTGGGGTTTAACGGACATTTTGAATAGTCCACTACACAAGGTCACGCAGCGCTCCACCAGCAATGCGCGCCCGAGCAAGGGAAGGGAGATTTGAAGAAACGAAACATGTTCTAAATATTAACAAAACCATTGCAGTTTTTTCCTGAACTGTGCTTTCCATCCTTCCGCATTTTCAGATTTTCGACTTTCTTTGATTGAAGGAATTAAAGGATGGAAAATAAGGATTTGTCATTAGTTTGTATCGTATTAAAATTGTTTTATAACTTCTACTCCATTGAATGGGGTTTCATAAGATACGTAGTAATGGGATCATGAAACAAAGCACAATAAGAATAAATAATTAAAACTGTACAAAAATATTGCGTATTTGAGCAAACAATTTCAATGTTAATAAGAATATAATAATAACTTAGGAATAGAATTAATCTTATTTCAATAAATACTACTTAAGACAAATCCGTATTTTCAATCCCTAAGAAACACAAAATATCTGAAAATGGATCAGGATGGAAAGGAGAGTTCAGGAAAAAATACAACAGTTTTGTGAATATTTTTCGTATCCTCAAGTACTAAAATCCTTCCCCTTTCCCGACCCCGCGTTTTGCTGGGCGAGCGCTGCGTGACCTGTGGGGCTGACAGTTACAAATGAAATATCCGTTAAACACTAGTCGCCAAAAAAATCACAATTACCTCAAAAAAAAATGCTTATCTAACATATGACAATATTTATATCTTTGGATTTGTCTTTTTACGCTTGTCATGATAGACTGAAAAAATATGTATAGTCCCATTTGAAAAAACAAGTTACCTCAAATATCTCGTAAAATACAAGTGATAAAAGAGAAATCAATACACATATCAATTAGCCCCATTCCCTCATTCACTTCCGTGAAAACTGCATTGCAATATCTTCAACCGTTCAAAAGTTACAGGAGGTGCTAAAGTTACGTGACTCACCCTGTATATATATATATATATATATATATATATATATATATAATATATATATATATATATATAATGAATATAGAGGTATACTCTAACAACAGTACATCAACACGTTAAATATTTTTAAAAAAATAATGAATTACAGTCGATTTTCGATCACTGGGCGACTACCAGTATTATTTTATTATTTGTCGATGTATACAATAGTTGTGAATTCATAGGAACATAATGTGTGTTCAACTAAGTTCTCCAACAATAGGATGTGGGCATCTGTGCCCCGTGGAAAGGACCGCAAGAACAGAAAATGTTCAATATATATATGTTATAATGCCCCTGCTGAAGATACTTTAACAAACAATCCAGAAAATGATTGTAATACATAGCTAAACATAGTCCTAAAATATAAAAAAAAATTCTTCAATTACAATTACAATTTATTCTAGGGTCCTCCTTTTGCCCTCCCCCGCCCCAATTGATTTTCTCCGCGTGAAGAATGGCATTGAATGTGGCTGTTAATTGATATTATAACAGTACAATACTCAGAAAAGTACTCAATATGTTGCCTACAAGGAGACTGTGGCTCTGTAGCTTTCATCGCGGCTCCGGCCACCGCCGCCGTCGCCTTCCGCGGCGGTCCGAGACCTGTTTGCTGTCTGCGGAACACTACTGTCCCGCTGCCCGGGGGACTGCGCGTCAGAATCAAGTGAAAACAGCTACGCTCGTAGCGATGTTTGTTGTCGCTAGGAGTATTTGTTGTCAAAGCAATCCGGATCCGGAATGGCGAAAGGACGAAATGAATGTAAGACGATGTTATATTTTTCATCTCGAAACATGAAGTTAAATTTGCGTGTTGTTACTTATCGCGAATATAGGTTATTTCAATGGATCAGTTACGGTGATTGGTGAAAATATTTCATTCTAGTGAATTAACAAAAGCGTATCATACTCAGTCGGCAGATATAATAAAACATCCCAGGCATTTGAGACATGCAACTGACGTAAATAGAATTAGAGAGAACTCTCAGTTTTGCGAATGCATTATTGCCCACAGAACGAAAATTATGGAAAAGTACTAAACATGCTGGCAATGATGTGATGTTTTAGTACCAGTTAGTAAACTTTCAATGACTGGCGCTACTACATTACATAAATTGTTATCAGTAACATCAGATGTCACAAGAATACGGATGGAGCTAGGGGATGAATTAATTATACAATTGTAATGATGATCTATTTTTCTGATCCATATTTCCCCCAATTAAAAGACGACCAGACTTGTGATATTTTTAAAAAAATGCATACATCGCAAACAACGCTCATTCTCAGATTTTCTTTTTATCTCAGCAGGAGTCACGTAAAGAAAATCAGGGAATTATGTTTTAAAATCTTTCTTGTGTCTCGTTTCTGAAGTACGTAGTATTCGAACTGCAGCAACCTGATAGGGGAGGTTTGTGGCACTGATTGTAATTGTTGGAAGTGCGTATGTCAAAAGCACCATCATCATTACAACTAGTACCATTATCATCGTCTTTCATCATCTCATATATTAGTGGTGAGGATTGGTAGTAAATCCTATCAAACGTATGAGAATCCACACTGCGATGATAAGAATACAACATAACTCATCAACAGAACTTTACTAATAAATATTTATAGATAAAGAACCTGGAACTTTACAAAATTGAGACGTATGAGCACTTATATGAGAAGATTGTTTAGACAACCTACAATTTCTTGTAACCTGAAGTAATATTTTTACAAGCAAAATGTACATAAAATAAATTTTCTCTATATCGACATTTAAAACGAATCATTAAAACAAAAAATGACTAGTTAATGTAACAGTTCTAATATAAATGAAAATATTTTTCTAAAATATTTCTGTACTTTAATCACTTTTTGTAATTTAGAGCAACGTAAACAATTAGCAACTACGTAAAAATAGTGTATTTCACGTACTTTACTTTATTTAGAGTACTTCACTGCAAAGAAACTCAGTAGAACATATCAGTAACTTTACATACACATATTGTACATCGTTCTGTTCGTATGTCGTTCTACTGCATATCGGTTGTTCTGTTCAAGGCAGTCAGAGAAAAGTACCTTTCAGACATATGTAAACATTGGAAGTCTAATGTGAAGAGATAGAAAGAAAACAATAACGATATGTGCTCAAAAATATAGTATATTCCTTTTATAACGATAACTTTCGTGGCGAAATTAAACAGTTCATGTGTCCGGTTAAATTAATGTTTTATTCGTTCAAGTTTACAAAATCCCTCGAAATGTATCTTGTATACCAATATCCGTAATATAACGTAGGTTATTCTGTTTTGCAATAATGTCATGAACATGAGTTGTTGCTTTGTGTGATGTTGTCGGCCGTCTTTTCAAAAAGTGCGCTTGAAAAGATTATTTAATACACAC
>JAHLJT010008446.1:83829599-83860820 GCA_031308135.1 Acheta domesticus | reverse complement strand
CTGGCTGGAGCGATGTCCTCCTGGAGGGAGATACTTGGATGAAGGAAATCTGTAAGATGACATGCAGGTCGGCGCCGGATCTCACTGTCAAGTGGAAACAATATTTGCCGTGATAAAAACGCTTATGGGAGAAATGATCATAGCAGTTCAGTGAAATTTTCAGTGCAGTAGTAGAGATTTAAAAAAATACTAGATAAAAATACAAGAATTTTTTTTCAAAAATCGTCCAATTTTATCTTGTTTTATTTCAATAGAAAAATGTCGCTTAATAACAGGGCCTGTCCGTTTATCGTTAAACCATCTGAAATTTCAAAATTTGCTAAAATTAAATTTCCTTTTCGAGTGCCAGGAGCAAGTGGTCCAGTGGATAAGTCCTTTGCGTGCAGAACGTATGTGCCTGGGCTCGAATCCCTACTCCCGAAATATTGTTTGCGTGTTGGAAACAGTTTTACAGATTCAACTATTATACAACTGCGTAATCGTTACGAATAAAACGAGAAAGTATGTGCTACTGTAGCTCGACAAGTTTGTTTATGGAGTGATGAAATGAACATAAGATGTGTAAGTACATTATGTCTGTTTTTGCTTTCATGTTCGAACAATTTAAAAAAAATATTTTATAGTTTTTAAATTTAAAAATTCACAAAAAGATAACGTAAGGATCTATACCCAAATAATGAGAAACGACGTTACGGGTTCTTTATTCAGTGGCGCCTCTTTCGTGTGGAAGAAGTGTTCATTGTAGAATTCCTACCTCAACGTGAAACGTAAAGTAATTGCGTTGGAGCAGCTGGAAATCGAAGACGAGACCGAAGCCTGGCAACCAACCAGGAACTGGATTCGAGGTGAGAAGCCAGACGTCTCCTGGAGGTCGTGGGCCCTGCTCGCGCCCGCGTTTTAAACACAAAAGGCACCACAAAGCGCGTCCGGCGGGTGTAGGAGCGCGTGATGTAAGGTGACGCCTGCTGCAATCACCCTTCCCTGCCACGGATCCGCCGCCTCCGCCGCCGCCGCCGCCCCCGCGGCGGGGATCGCGCGCGCCGCACTGCGGCAGCCACCCGATGCAGCCCCGCAGCGCGCGGGCGACGGGCCCTCCCCGCCGCTCCCCTCCCGCCCACGCCCCCGCGGCCGCCGCCGCCGCCGCTCCCGCGGCCACCGCCGCTGCCGCTGGCCGGGCCCCGGTGCCCGCCCGTCAACCCGCCCGCGCACCCCCCCACCAACTGACCGCCTGGGATGCCTAGTTCAGGGCAGCAACCCGTTGCCGCTGCACAATCTCTAACCGGGAGGTCCTAGGAGTTGAGTCCCGACGTCTGCGGATTTTCGACACTGGTTACATAGCTAGGTAGAGTGCACGATAGCTACAGTGGCGGTCTGGAGGAGAATTCTAGCGGTGGGCTGATTTTATCGGTAGTTTTTCTCTGGTTTCCACACCGGATCGCCGTGAGAAAATTCGAGCTCCGATTCAAGAAGGAAGTATGTAAGCCCTGAGGTTATACAGGCAGATTATTACAGATGCATATGTGTATATGTTATCTCTTACAAACGATTATTTATTTATCCTTTGGCAGTTGTCTGTTTACACACGTCTTATAGTCCTTTTCCTGAATACGCGGCTTCTTAGAACGAAACAATGCACAGAGACGCGCACGTGACTTCTAATTTTGAATTAACTTGAAAAAATTGAAAAAAGATACGAAAGAATGAAAATTAAATGAATGAAGTAAATCTTTAAATTATAACAAGAATTACGGACCCGTTGCGCTTCGTTGCCGCCTCTTTCTCACGTCAACTCCAGGCGAATACCAGAGCAGAGCATCAAATGGACCTCGCACCGGGGCGATTTTTCCTTCCTCAGCAATCAGGCACTGTATTCCTTGAATGAATTGTGATTTTGATGCTGGCACCCATTCTAATTACGCATTATCGGAAATAAAGATCCAATTTGTGATGTCAAAGAAGGCGAAGTTTTAGGCAATTCCTAGATATGTTCTTTTTGTGTAGCTAATACGAAGATTAACGATTGCCACAATTTACATCTTAAAATTTTCTCCACGAGCTATTCACCTCGTCCGTACGCTTAAAATATTGGTTGGCGAAAGGGTGTGGCGAAGTCTCAGAAAGAAACCAGAAATCCTTCTCTCGACAGCGCTGTTAGCACACTGGAACGCCACGTCCCGTCAGCAGTGGTTCCGCAATCGGCCCCTCAAAGCACAGCAGCATTCGACTCCTGGCTACGCGTTTCCGCCCCTCGCAGCCACTCGCGCCGTCTTCAACCCCCACCCCACCCACCCCTTCGCCCTGCCCTTGCCCCGGACGCGTCCCGGTTCTTTCTCTCGGCTTCGCCTTCGTCCTTCCTCGTTCCCCAATTCTAACTCTGGCCTCGTACTTCTTTTCTTTCTACGCCGGCTTCCGCTGCGTCGTTTTCTGTCCCTCCGCCCCCGCTCCTCGCTACCGCAGCCGCCGTTGCTGCTACTATACTCGCTTCCGCTTCCACAGTAGCCACGGGCAAAACGTGACCACAATTTTGCTGTGGCACGGATCTCCCGAAGTGAATCCCTGCTAGTGAAGGCAGGTGGAAACGGGAGAGTACGCAAGGGGGAACGTCGTAGAGAGAGCATGCGAGTGGAAGATAAAAGGAAATGCTCCAAGAAACAAGTCATTGGCCGCCCAGAGGAAACGAATTTCACTGCGGAACTGAGGGAAAGAATAGAGTTTTTGAGAGCACTGGAAATTCGTGATAGCTGCGAGGAGGAGGGGAGGACGAGGGACCAACAACTGACACAACTGCGTTAGGGAGTTTCAACAGCGCAAATGTGATTAAATATTCGCGGTAAGTGATTTGTTATATATATATATATATATATATATTCGCCAAAAGTTTTAAAAATACATTTTTTAAACATTTTATTATCTGATTTCGTGAAAAAAATAATTCCATAAGCTAAAATAAATAAACTACTGAAATGTAAGGTACACAATTTTCGTTTCCTTCATTTGAAACTACGCAAAGATGCCAGCCAGTGTCTTCACGATAAGTTCTATGGTTGTTTCAATTTTTGTGATTTGTGTCTATAACAAAAACAGCAACATGTCTAATCGCTGGAGTCGAGTCAAATCCAGTATCGCATCATTCCCAATTGTTGATATTGGACCAATATTCCCGACCCGACTCAATATTTCTAATGATTGATGTCGAATTCAGTGTGAAAACTCTTAATATTTGATATTGATCCAAGTGTCCTCACGGTTCTAATCATTATTGAACTGAAAGTCTCGATATTAAAATTCCTAATCATCGATATTAAACAAAGGACCCAACAATCCTAATTGTTAATGTTGAATCGAATATTCTCGCAGATCTGAACGCGGGTCGCGGCGCGCACCAGGGAGGTCCTTGCGGGAAGTATGGGAAGTTAGAGAGCGAGTGGCGGGCCGCGCAGCTTGCCCAACTCCGTGGAGTGCTTATCTCTGGCGAAGAACGCGCGATTGTCCCATAAACGTATTTACGACTACCGCGCGGCCACGTTCTTGCAGAATGGAAAGCTCCAGCATTGAGATTGTGCTAAGAGTTGCGTCAATGTATAGAATCTAGGTCACGTAACCCCGCAGCCAACAAATATTCGTGCATCACGACACGCATAACTTCGTTCCAGTGGATATTTAGAATTTCTACAAAAATTCCTGACGCGAAATGCCAATAACGGGGTATAAACATTCGATAACGTACTATGTTGACGAAACTGATTTCGTACAATTTCTTTAGCACGGATGACATAACGAGAATATTCAGTGGAGAATATTGTGGAACTATTTACATTTATAATAAATTGATCGAATTAATTAATCAACCGGCGTATTGAGCAAATGCTGAGATGATTCCTTGCTTTACTGCTGAGCATTCAAGTATATTTTTTTCCAAACGTTACATACGGTTTTACTATTTTTAACGTTACATAAAACTAATTGTTTTATTTGTAGTAACTTTACTTATAGATCGTTTTAACCTACAGATTGAGTTGTAAAATAATTTTTCAAAGTGTATTGAACCAGGTTGCACCTGATTATATCTTGCCTTGCAATTTCCGAATGAAAAAAAGGTGTATTAATATCAACAGCGTCCAATATCTCAGGCCCAGAATACGTTGATTAATGATACACCACTTTTGTCCTGTTTTGTGTTCCCAACTTTAAATCATATTCTTTCGTAGGACTTTTTAGAAATGGAAAAAACGTTCGACGAGGTATGGAGTATTTTTATCAGTATTAAAGTATGTGAGAATTTAGTCTTCTCCTTATTACACGAAGCAATGGTTACAGTCAATGGCCTAATCACCCGAAGTTTTATTAAGGTTAAAATAATAAAAAGATAAAAAATATAAAATCATGAACGCAATGCTCAGAAACGTCCAGTAACTCTTAGAATCTAGATCAATATTGAGACAAATACGTAAAAAATTTCATAATCCGAAATTGCAAATACTTTTTAATTGGAAATAATTTTTTCGTAACGTCATTTAAATATCAAGGGAGATCGCAGTAATTAATAAAAGATCAACATCTTTGTAGTATTTCCAAAGAGAATTTATTTTATTTATTTACGTCAAAAACAGTTAAAAAACTGTGTGACGAGCTATGGGGAGAAGTGAATTTTCCAGCGATATGCCTCGTAGGAATACTTAAAAGATAGACACAATTTCCATCTAATTAAGACGGAATAACAAACATGTTCGATTAACAATTGGATCCTCCAAGGGTCGGATTCGCTGTTTGTGTACTGTTATAAGGTATAACCTCAAAGTCAATTTGCAGTCTCACTCGAACTAACAGGAAATATCGACCACTCTCGGCAAACAGATTTACATCTGGCTTCATATCCTGTAGCGGTACAGGTCTGATGGTATAAGCGTGATGTAGCCATCGGCAACTGCTGATTGCCAAATACTCGATTTCATCTGCGCGATCAGTACGGTGGAGAATTTCGGTAGTAGAACCATAAGCGTGCGCGCAGGGAGGGGGCATGGTCTCCCTGAAGTTTTTCAGAGGCACCGTAGCCTAACAAAATAAAACATGTTATTTCCGTAAATATTTTAAATATCTAATGTTAGTGACGAATAGAACTTAAAAAGATACATTTAAACTTTACAGTGAAGACAAACGCATGGGCACAACAGTCAACCTGTATAATATTACCATATCTATGTTTGAGGCAAGCATTATTGCTTAGGAAGATAATATTTGAAAACATTTGCCGTTTTATTTAGTAACAAAAATCAATACTTGTTGACAGAAACTCCTTATATAACTATTTTGAATAGTAAAAATTAATTTGTATGTTTATTTACGAATTTTTACTTTTTGCAAAAAATATTAAATAAATGCCCAAAATTGCCAAATAATTGAACATTTTGAAGGCAAATATGTGAATAAACTTTCGATTCTACCATTGAAAGTTTGCTTTCTACAACTGCCTAAAAATTGATTTTGATTGATATAGAAATTATAAAAATATAAAATAAATTAATATAACAGAGGTGTTGTTCTGCTGAACCAGAGAGAAGGCAATTATTTGATATTAACCCACAAATATATATATGTATTGCTTTCTGTGCAAACTTACACGAGGAAAATATTCTCATGTCACAAATTTTATGCAATTCATATATTCTGCATCTGAGTTATAATACTGGGCGTGCATCGATTTAGTCAGGGAAATTAATACGTCATTTGAGAAATCAAGAATCCAGAATATTATGAGAAAGACACACGATTCTGCTCAGCGATGTTCAGTTCTTCACGATTTTATTCAAACTGATTTTCACTCAAACTCAGGATGCAGGATATCATTATTTGTTCAAATGTATTTACATTTGCTAGAATGTGTTAAAGTATAAGTTTTGACAATCCAGAGACCGTGATTAGTTTCAGTATTACATCAACGAACCAAACAATGACGAATTGCATTAATAATTATAATTAAAACGAACGCATTGACTGTGAGGCGCCTAGTGTCGAGATCTGATGAGGGGAGGCCTGTGTCGCATCGGTTTTGACAAGGATGGATAGGGGGCAGGGCAACACTCAGGTTCGGCGGAACTGGAGCAGGTACAAGTAGGTGGAACAATGATAGGAGAAGCGAAACAGAGGGTGTGGGATGAGAGCTAGAAGGAGGCGGATGGAAGAGGGGCGTGGCGAGAGGCGAAGCGCCGCGAAACGCGGGATGGGGAGGGGTGGAGTGGCGAAGGGAGCCGAGAGGTGGGGCCGAGGCGCTGAAAGGCGAGGGCGAGGCCCATCACGGCAGGTAAACACGAATCGCCCACGCGCCACCTGCTGTTCGCGTTCGCGCGACGCGGCGTTGCGGGGGCCCAAGGCTCTGCTCAGGGGCTCGTGGCGTTGTGGCTAGCGCATACATCTCCATACGCTGGGGTCCGGGTTCGACGCGGTGCCTCTCACCGGGAGGCTCTCGGATTCCAGTCCCGACGACGGCAGGATTTTCGACACTAGATAGCTAGGACGTATTCAGCCGCAATCTGGAGGAGACTTTTTGCGGTCGGCTGCTCTTATTGGTAATCTCCATGGCTTCTGCGACCAACACTAGACGAATGTCAAAGCAGTACGAGCTTAACAATTGGGTCACGGATTGCGCGCGATCTTTTCTTCCCCTTCCTTGTCCTATTCTCAACCCTTACTTAGTTACATGCCCTAAATTACAATACATGTCGGGAGATCAGTCTTGAACACAGCTTCTTTCGGCTGGGGCAGTGCCCCCTGGTAGGTGTACCCTCATTGGGGAAATCCTCGCAAGAAAAGTGTAGGTCGGCGCCGGATCTCACCATTCAACAGGAGGGGGATCTCCGCTACCTTCCGCAATGAAAACATACACTACATTCACGTGACTAATGACTTCAGCAGTTGATGCCCAGAGCCACTAATTAATCAACTGTGTAGCTCGGCGCCGGTTCTCACCGTTCAGCGGGGGAAGAATACCGCCACATCCCGTGATCAAAACATACACTACACTTGCAGGAATAATGACTATGACAGTTGTCGTGCCCAGAAGCACGAAATAACCAATCAATCGATGTTTGATTCCCAGCTTACCCAAGTGGAATTTGTGGTGTGCTCTCAGCAGATTTTCACGGGATTTTCCCGCTTTCCTTCCCTTCACTTCATTTCGTCATCATTATCGCTGTCATCAACTCATTAGATCACTCGGTAGTCCTCTCAGTTACTTTAGGAGTTGAAGAGCTTCTGAACAGCAAAAAATAAATAACGCAGGAGAAAGTAGGATAAGACCAAAAGAAGGGAGAAGGGGCTGTGGACTCGTGAACAGACCAGCCCTTTTTTCTTCGTCAATCGCCTCAAGAAATGTTTTCCTGAGCAGACGAGGTGGTGTGAATGTTTCGATTTCTTCAAATATATATGAATATATTCCTGTACATGAAACGCTGAAGATGGTCTGGTAAAAAGGCCGGAGCGTTTGGAGATAAATGAAGAAAGTGTATGTGAAGCAACGCATAAAATAATTTCTGATGTAATTGCGATCAAGAAACGTGATCTTTTGTTCTGTAGTCATATTCAGTTCAGCTCAACGCTAGTTTACACAATCTATTATTTACCTAATCTTCGCCATGTGAGATTTTGAAAAGACACACGATGCAAACAAGTCAATAAATACAATTAAATTTTTTGGATGCAAAAAATCCCATTTGGAAACGAAAGCCGTACACACAGTGTCTTTCGATGTGTCCGAAAGAATGTGTACGTTTACGTTTGTGTACGATGTGTGTGTTTCGAATATGTTCGAAATCCGTGCACATAACCCACTAAATCGAAGCCATTTCAAGGTAAAAAAATCGTCACAGAGAAACAATTGCGAAATTTAATATTCCATGCAGGCTAATTACTTCTTTGGCAAATGCGGAGTTAGTGGTGATCTGGATGATAGTGGTAATAGTGGTCGTGGTAGAACTTACTAACAGAAATTGGCGAAAGTGATTTTGCTACTTTGCTTGATTGCAATTTTTAGCGCACAGCGTGCCCTTTTGCTAGCTTGGATTACCAGGCTTCCCCTGGGTATAAAAACGCAAATTCTAGCGTGGAATACTCATGGATACACTGGATAGATTAGCAATTTAGTCCTCGAGCTGCATGCTCCGTTGCAAGCAGAAAAGAGAATAATTAAATGCGCAGGCAGGAAAATAAGTTTGTTTTTTAAATTTTCTTGTAATTATAATTACAAACTCCTAAGTAAAAAACAGCGAAATGAGTATCTAGTTTACAACAAAAATCATGCCCATTATATTACGCGACACAGAGAGGGTTTTAAATTCCAGAATGAATTGCTTATATCTTACGACCGTGCTTTTTTTAACACAACGGTTATGAATGTAACAGCAAAGTGAAAAAACTTTAAAATTAGTTTTATTTATATGAAGTAGTAAATGCCAAAAGACGTGTATAGTTGTTTCTCGTATAACAGTACTACTTAATTAATTTGTAATACAAAGCGGCATCATATTATTCAATGCCCTGTTCAAATTAACAGCAGAGATTTTCAATGAAACAAGTTTGCGAATAACAACTTCAACATTCAGGAAACTAAAAAGGGAAAGCTCTTTAAGAAACACATAAGGTTCAATTGATGATAGCAATCGGAAAGAAATATAAGTTACCAAATTCTATTTTAGATTAATAAGATACATGTTAGATGGATGAAGCTGGAATGAATACATGTCGTCAGAGATCCTCTAAACCGAAATTACTGAATGATGGTCTTTCTAAATATAATTATAATAAGCTACAAAATGGCGCATTGGATATCATTATTTCAACAAAGAAAATATATGATTCGTACAAGAATTTTTCATAAATGAACACCTAATAAAGTAATGAATGGCTGAAAATGAAAAGTGAGAAGGCAAATTAATCATATCAACATGTATGTAATGAAGCTAATTGTTAAAGGCAGATCTGAATTGGCACATCTGTGTATATTAAGAAACATAAATAAGAACCTTACGAAATACTCGCCAATCATAGTTTTAAAAATAAATAACTTTTACAGGCTACATTTTGAAGTTTACATACAAAAGAAATATCGATGATCGAGTGTAAAACCCGATAAAAAAATTTTTCTCGGTAGGAAATGCCCGGACAAATAACGGACCATCAACTCCGAGAGATCATCCAACTGTTCTTGAATGTTGTGTGCAAAAATAATTCAGAAACGCACGGACGCATCAATCACATTGGAAATTAAAAAGTACAGTTTTAAAAGAAGCTCCGCATGTGAAAATGATGCACATAGGCACGTAAAATGAGGTTTGATGAGTTCGACATTTTAGGAACAGTAATCATCTGCAACTGAATTACTACTAGTCACAATAACAAATTATTGCCTAACTACTGTGTACTCGACTAATTGGAAGACATCACATACTTCAAATTGAACGGAAAACGTACTACGTTCACAGTATAGCATTTATACTTGACAGAACAAGATGAATTTCCAATCGAACGTATAATATGGTCGAGTTAGGACATCACAAGATAATTTGAAAAAACCTTTAGGTAGTGTCCAGTAGAATGTATACATTTCTTTGCTATTGCAAGAACGAAGGGATATAAAAATATCTGAGCAAGCATTACTCATTTCCAGACGGCATTCAAAGTATATGCCTTTCGTTTCCTTATTCTATCTTACTTAATGAACCACTTAATGAGACGACTCGCAACTTGCAAACCTCTAACGAACAGAAAGCAGCTGGTTCCAGTGCTCGGTCTCGCCGGTTCCTAGTTAGCAAAGCCGTGCGGCGCAGAGCAGCTGGGAGGCAGGATCGTAAAGGCGCGGGAGCAGATCTTAAAGAGACGCTGGCCGAAGAGCGGCGAGGCGAGGCGAGGAGAGGCGGGGTGCGGGAGGGCGGGGCGGGCAGAGGGAAGTGGGCGTAGACGGGCCCAGCTCCAGCATGACCTCAAGGGCCCGGGCGTGCGGCTGGGCAGCCGGGCGGCTGGGAGGCTGGGCGGCTGGGAGGCTGGGTGGCTGGGAGGCTGGGCGGTTGGGAGGCTGGGAGGCTGGGCGGCTGGGCGGCTGGGCGGCTGGGCGGCTGGGCGGCTGGGCGGCTGGGCGGCTGGGCGGCTGGGCGGCTGGGCGGCTGCGGCCATTGCGGGTCTCCGCCTCCGCCCCGCCCCGCCCTGGCCGGGACCGCCACGCACCCGGGCACAGAGCGGAGCGGAGCCGCCTCAAGCGCAGCGGAGCGGGGCAGTACGGCCTCTGCCCGCCCTACGCTCAAAGTGAAGACAAAAGTGCGGCGGCGTGAAGCCTACAAGGGCGATGGGGCGAGACGGCGTCAGGGTTCGGCCGAGCGGAAGAATCCGTCAGTGTAAGGAGAGAACGCATGGGGACTGGGAGTATGGGATCACGCGGGGAAATGGAGGAAAGTATGGAGTTGGTGAATTCAGTTTTAGGAAATGTGATGCACTTGATGCATCTAAAAAAGAAGCATAGTGAAATTCTACGTGTTGACACTAAATCTTTGTTAAGGAATGACTGAAAATACGGTGACAAAGAATACGAATAAAAAATTACTTAAAACAGTTTCTAAATAAACAATCAATAATCTTTATTTTTTGTGCAATAGCAATAATAAACGCACAGATCAATTGTACTGTAAATAGGATAGTTATCTTACCCGATGGTCCGAGAACATTTCTCATTATTTTTAACGTTTACGTAGCATGAGCACGCGTAAACCTAAAGTGTAGCAGCTTGAGATGTACGAACTTTTAAATTTCAGAAAATTGCAGTAAAAATCGTGAAATTCCATGCGTTTTGTTTCGTTCGTTGTTTCGATTTCCACAATACTTTGTAGAAATACTTTGAAAACGACTATGCGTTAATACAAACATCTCTGATTAGGGCACTGAACTCAGGGAGAGTGGAATAGCAGTAAGCGTCAGAGAAACAAGGAAGGGTGTCAGCTGTGCAGCATTCGCAGTTGTCAGAGGCAGCGGCGACGGCAGCGGCAGCAGACGCGGGTCCGGAAGCGCCGGGGTCGGGAGACCCGCTGCCGTTGCAAGCTGCAAGCCGCGCGACGTGTCAATACACGGCGGGCTGCCCCGCAGAAGCGCACACGCTCCCCCCCCCCCCGCCCCCCGCCCCGCCCCGCTCCAACCCGGCTCGCCCACATTCGCCCTGCCCCGCTCTGCTCCGTTCTCTTCTGCCCCGCTTCACACCGCCACGCTTCGCTTCATCCCGCCCCGCTGTATCCCATACAAGAACGAAGATATCAGATAATAGTTGTAAAAAATATTAATTTTGGGGATTAATGATAGATAGATTATCTTTCTCTGAAATTTTAAAAGATATTCTTCATTTTGATTTACAAGACCAATGTTTTATTTTAAACTACTTAAACGTAATGTTTACATTTTTTGTTTAGTAATAGTGATTTTTTGTTATTTAAGTGGTATTTTTATTTACTGTTCTAAGCGAAAATATTTATAGTGATTTTGTTGAGTTTGAAATATATATTATTTACTTTTTTATTAATGTGTTGATTGGGTAGTGTACAATGTGAGTTATTTTTTTCTATAATTTATTTGGTGTTTGCGGTTTGTGATGGTTCTTTGGGATTAGGAATTTTAATTTCGATGGTTCATTCCCATGGTAAGCGTTCGCTCCCCCTGCTGCGCCCCGCCTGGTTACATACGCCCCGCTCCGCTTCGTTCGCTCCACTCTGCTCCGCACCATCCCGCTCCATTCCGCACCATTTCACTCCACTCCATCTCGCTTTACGCATTCTGCCCCGTTCTGTCCCGCTCCGCCCCGCTCTACCCCGCCCTGCATCACTCCATCCAGGTCCATTTAACCCCGCTCCGCGTCACTCCAACCTGCTGGTCTCCATCCCACTCTCCCCGCTCTTCTCCGCTCTGCCCTGTTCCACCCTCTCGACCTCACACCACCCCGCTCTACCCACACTGACTCACTCCGACGCTCTACACGCTCTGACGCTCCGCCCAGCTCTACACCGCCCCGTCTCGCTCTACGCAGCCCCGCTCCATCCGCTCAGCCTCACTCCAACTACTTCCGTTCGACTCCATCCGCTCTACACGCTTCGCTCTACTTCACCCACCTCACCCCGAGGGATCAGTTGGCTCCCGCGCTGCCCGTCCACCCATATCCCGTCACGGAGTCCACTGTCCACAGTCCTCCCCTCCGCACCCCGGCGGGCACCTTCGCGAGTGCTCCCTCGGTGCTCGCCTCGCCCACGTACCCGCCTCTACACTCACGCCTCTGCCGCTCCCGGCCTCGTTGACACTCCCAGCCCATCCTCGCTACTAGCGATTCCTTTGTCCACGCACACATCGTCCCTCCCACAATCCGCTGCTCCTGCTCAACCAACTCCCCACACCCTTCTACTTCCCGCCTGCCCTCCCCGAGCGGTCTCTTGGCACCCACGTCGTTCACGCACCCTTTCCATTGTGTGCCTTCGCCCCTTCGCCCAATTCCACCTCAAACTACTCCTCCTCTCATCTACCCGCCTCGAGGGGCGGTATTACTGCAGTGTCTCTGACCGGGAGGTTCTATGGTTCAAGTCCCGACGGTGGCAGGATTTTCGACACTCGCTAGATAATAGCTGGGTGGAATTAAGTCACTTTCTGGAGGAGGATTTTAGCGGCCGGCCGATCTGATCGGTAGTTTTCCGTGGTTTCTCCCAACAACACAAGACGAATGCCGATGCAATATCTTAAAATACGGGCCATCGACCATGCGCGACCTTTCCTTCCTTTCATTGTCCTACCCTCACCCGTTACACACACACACAAAGTTGCACTACACTACCACACATGCCGGGAGACCGGTCGTGATCTTGGAGCTTGTCCCGGTTGGATCGGTGCCCCGCTGATGACTATAATTAGTTGGGGAAAATCCCGCTAACCGCCATCCAGCGGGGGAAAAGATCACCGCCACCTCGCGAGGGAAAAAAATACACTACATACGGGACTAATGACCCCACGCGTTGACGCGCCGGGAATCAGTAATAATCAATCCATCATCTACCCGCCTCGACTAGTGACTCGGCGAACGCACGGCCCACACACTCGTTCCGTTGCTCCCTTTTACGACCAGATCTCACGACCGTTTCGAACGGTCCCTTAGAACCCGCGCCGCCCATTTACGCTTCGTGGTCTCTCCGAAGGCCAGGCTTCTCCTCTCCAGGGACATTCCCGTCCCCACACGCCCAGCTCAGCTGCGCTTCCCCCGGCGCGGCTCACCCCCGCTGCGCAGCGACCTATCCCCGTCGCGCGCGGCTCGGCCGGAGTGTTTATTTATGAAATTGCAAAACCAAAATAAAGTGGGCTCGAGGGGAGATACGTACATGTCCGTGCTGTGTCGGGACCTCTATATTAGTTTACCTACCGGATGACACGCGTAAAACCAATTTTGCTGGCAACTCTTCGGGGGTCCACAACGCGTCGCGTCCCGCCGGTGTGCACGCTTCCTATCACATTACGTTGATACTATTAACGGTCTTTATGCGGAAACAATGCACCGCCATTTCGCGGTAGGCAAATATTAGCTCGACACACAGGGGTGAAAGAATTTCTAATTTCACTTTGCTCGATTCAATCGAGAGCGACTTGATGCGGCCGGTTTTAATCTGAGGAGTGGTGGAGGCCGTCTACCGAACGCAAACGCTAGTGCGCTCAGTGGACGAACGTGGAATTACCAGCATAATTACGCACGCGAATTGAGGAGAAAAAAAAAAGAGTGGCGCTAATACCGTGAGTATTTTCAAATTTTAACTCTCGCTGCCGCTGACAACGCAGTAATTAGTCGACCGCCAAAGGTTTCCGTACAGCGGACATTGGAATTCACCATCTCATGTGAGAGAGTAGCTCGCAAACCTGACCCCGGTAACGTCATGGATTTTGCATGTTGTTTCACGCTCCACTGCAAGAGACGGGGGTCGGCGGAGTGCGAAATCATGAGGGCATAAAGATCAATTTTTCTGTGTGCGCCGGTGTATTATTTACTCTTGTTTCTGCCGCACAAATTTCCGGGTTTTCAGTATTTCATATTTCATCCTTAAAAGCCATCGACCGAATTGGATGCGTGATTCACGTGAGCCAGAGTTTGGGATATTCAAGTTTGATAGGTAGAGAGCTGAGTTTTAAATTTGCAGAAGAAATATACTCAACAAATGTGCGTTGGTTATTTAGATGTTTTTGAAATTCATGCAAAGCACTCTTAAACATTCTTTACGGATTTTATGAAAAAAATTTATTTTGAGTCTGCAACTTTAAGGCGTACAATTTAAGTCATTTACAGGACTGAGTAGCTCACTTCTTTGATATACATTTTTCTATTCATTATTTGAGTACTATTGTATATTCATTCATGTATCATTTATACTTATGAGAATGCTTGAAAAATTGTTTGTCATTTAAAATTTTCATACATATGAATAGCAGAAACAAGAAGACCGATATTCAGATACATCACAATTGAAACTATTAGAAGCACTGAACGACGAACTATCGCAGATTTTCTTTCACGCAATATCATGGACATTCGGGAAATCACCAGTTTTCATTGTTTTTGAAAAATAATATAAAAATACCGAAATATATAAATGTTCTCTTACTTTTTTACGAAGGCTTCAATCTTTCATTTCCACCTTAAAATCTCTATCTTTGAAATATTTTTCAAAATTCTAAGCTCGCACGCATCCCTGAGCTGTCAGCAGATCAAACACCCCGCCCAGCATCACTTGACAGCCGTTCTCACCTCATGACAGAGCGGAGTCCTCATCTCGACGTTATTCTCCATTTCTTTGACAGTCCCAGAAGAGGCAGAGGGCCACGAACTTTTGATTGGGGCAGGCAAACTCTGCAGCTCGTTTGTTCTTATCTTCGGTGTTTCTGTTTAAGGGAGGTTAAAGAAAATAGACGAATAAGAAGGAAATAAACTTTGAGCTACGGAACTACTGAAAATGTATTAAAGTTATTTGTGTGATGGTCTTCCAAATTGGAAAGTTTTTAAAAGATTAGGGGAAGGTAGGAAATTATGGAAAGTTTTAATAAGATTTTTAGATGAATTAACAAAGCCACGAAAGTATTGTTAAAACGACTTCGGAGGGATACGCGGAATGATAAAATTGTGAAGGAATATCAAGTTTAACAGATTATGAAGGATGCGTCGATGCGATGTACGCGTCGAATGCTAGAGAGACTTGAGGGCGTTGCAGAGTTTTGTGAGAAGAGCTGGAAAGGAACTAAAGTGTGTGATGTTTGGTTCCCAGTATAATACTATCTACGACATAAGCTCATGTACTTCAGCATAAGTTCACATCGTTTTCACAAATTTGAGCAAAATACATTTGAAAGAGCAATATTAGTCTTACTATAGGTATACGTAAGCAGGTGAAGTATATTTGTAATATGTAGATTGAAAGTTGCAATATCTACTTACTCCCTGTGCACACAATGACACAATATAAAGCATAAAATAGTATAGCACTTTACGAAAACGCTGTATCACTACTTATGTTCATTAAAATGACTGCTGTTCATTGAAAATTGCCTACCAATCCGATTAAAACATCAATAATAATTAGAGCAAACTTGTTTGATTCCAATGCTCTTATGAATAGAATACGTATGCTATCCAATTTAGGCGTCTTTTCAAACTTGGCTACTTCGGAGAAGGCAAACAATATTTCAGTAGACATCTTATTAATTGTTGGACTTAGGCATACTACCTTGCTTAAATACTTTTACGGACGCTAAAGGAAATCACGAATACGACGTTGACATATCCGGCATAAGGTTTTAGGGAATGTTCTATACTTGCAGCCTAACTCTGCATCTTGCAACTCATTGCATTCTCCAAGAGTCACTCATTGATTGATAGACGTCATCGAACATGAAATTTACTTCTACTCGGAATTTGTCGGTACAATCCTGTTCTCCAACGCATAGAGTACTTATTGGTTATTACACAGTATTAATAGCGCCTGTTTCTTTTCACAAATCTTTCAATTCTAATAGCAAATTATTCGCTTTAAAACCGAATTCTCTCATTGTCTCGATTATTTTCCTTTTGTCCTTAATTTTATCTGCTTCAATTCCTTTTGCAATATTTTAAATTTGAAATCCGCCTGCAACATTCTTGTTTTCTCTTGCCGACTCCACGTCTGATGTATCTCTGATCTCTCATTTTACTGATCCCCGATTTTTCGCGGCATATTTTCCTTCATTGACATTCAGTCACTTTCTCCTCGATGACCTCCAGCTGCTACCGACATAGTCAATCACACTCCGGATATTGCCATATTTTTCCTCGATGACTAACGCCTATTGCTTTTACAGCAACTTCCATCTCCGTTGTGCTTGCGTTCTTGCTTGATTCTTTCATGTTCCAGGCGCGTCAACAGGTATGCTCATTATTCCCGTACGTTTTGCGCATGTTTTTATAACGGGAGGTGGAGGTATCCTTCTCCCATAGGATGATGAAGTCAGGCGCCGATCTACATGTCAACATGGTGGTTTTCCCCATTCAGGTATCTCAGCCATAGGGGCATCGCCCCAGTCGAGAAGCTCTATGCTCCCGACTGGTGTCTCGAGATGTGTGGTAATAGAGTGCATGTACTAAGTGACGTAAAAGGAAGAGCACAAGGAAGAGGGCAGAAAGATCGCGTGCGGTTCATGGCTCGTTTCTTAGGTACTGCTCCGGTATTCACCTGGTATTGGTGGAAGAAACCACGAAAAACCACCGGTCCTTATCCTTCCGCGGAACAGGGACTGAACTCGGTCTAGCTATATAGCTAGTGTCGAAAATACTGCCACCATCGGGTCTCGAACTCTAGGTCCTCCCTGCCTGAAGCACTGCAGCGATGCCAGTTAATGCCTTGAGTCACCTCGGCCGATCTCCGAGGTGTACTGTGCGTCCGTACCGCGAGAGGTGGCTCACTGCATCAACTGATGTCACTGCAGTGCCTCTGAGCGGGAGGTTCTAGGTTAGAGTCCCGACAGCGGCAAGATTTTCGACACTAGCTTGTCAGCTAGGTCGAATTCACTCGCTGTCTGGAGGGGAGTTCTAGCGGCCGGCTGCTCTGATCGGTAGTTTTCCGTGGTTTTTCCGATCAACACCAGGCGAATGCCGGAGCAGTGCCCTACCAAACGGGCCACGGACCGCGCGCGATCTTTCCTACCTCTTCCTTGTCCTATCCGCACTCCTTACACACACACACATACACTAACATGCCCTTTAATATCACACATGCCAGAAGGCCGGTCGGGGCTTAGAGCTTGTCCCGCCTTGGTCGGTGCCCCGCTGGTGGGAGATACCTGTTTGGGAAAAAAACGCTAGTCGACGGTAGGCCGGCGCCGGATCTGACCATCCAGCGGGGGAAGATCACCGTTCACGTCCCAATGAAAAAACATGCACTAAACGTACGGGACGAACAACCTCGGTAGTTGACGCGCCCGGAATCACTAACAACCAATCAATCTGAGCGTCCGTCTCACCTCGTGAACGCGCGACCGTCATCCGTGCTTCCGCCGACGATCTCACACGCTGCGCAATGCTGGCGCCCCGCCCACATTGCCTCCCACCCCCGTCCACCCACGGGCAGCGCCTCCCCGCCCCGCCCCGCCCCGCGCCGCGCGCCTCCTCTGCCGCTGTCCGTCGTGGTGCGGCGTGCGAAACCAATCAGGCGCGGACAATCGCGTCCTGCGGCCGGGGGGCGTGCGGCGCGCAGAGAGTGCTATTAATGTTGCAACAACAGGCCGTAATGAAACGGCAACACGCAACGCCGCTGAAGACGACGAAATGCAAAAGCAGCGCGTTTCGCCCCGCTCGGTTCCGCCCCGGCCGCTACCCACCACACCCCATCCCCGGCGTCGCTCGCTCAGTGATCCGCCCCGCCCTTCCCCACACCGGGGCCGGCCCAACCCGTCTCGTCGCGATCAGCCGCGCACCGCTTCCATTTCATGTCCGCGACAGTCTCGCTCTGTTCCCGTTTCGTTCCTCCTCAGCACTATTTCGCTCGCATTCGTCGCGGCCTCCCCAGTGTCCTCTCGCTTTTGTTTTCTCACGTTCTCCTTAGTCCCGTCCTGCTACAATTTCGTCCGGTCTCGAACCGCTCAAATTTTGTCTTTTCCTACCCAGACTCGCTTCGCTCCCATTTCGCCCCTCCCATTCCTTCCCAGTCCCGTCCCGCTCCCATTTCTTCCGTCCATCCCAGTACCGGACCGCTCCCGTTTCGTCGCGTTTCTCTCAGTCACAATCCGCTCCCACTTCTTCCCGACGTTTCCAGACCCGCCTCAGTCCCATTCTTTGCGCTTTTTCCAGTCTCACCCGCTCCCCTTTCATGCCATCTCTCCCAGTCTAACCCCGCTTCCATTCCTTCTTGATCTCTCCACTCCCACCTCTCTGTCATTTTTCCTGTACTTTGCAGTCCCGTCTCGCTCCCATTCGTCAAGTCTTCCCCAATCCCGACCACCTCCCATTTCATCCCATCCTCCCTAGTCCCGTCCCATTCCACTTTCGTCCCATTTCACCCAGTCTCACCCCGCCCCCTTTTCTTCCCGCCCTTCACAATGTCGCCTCTCTCTCATTTCGTCCGGTACTTCCCAGTGTTGCCTCGCTCCCATTCGTCAAGTCTTTTCCAGACCCAGCTCGCTCCCATTTCGTGCCATTCTCCCTAGTTCCATCCCGCTTCCATTTCGCCCCGTCCTGCCCAGTTCCACTGCGCCCTTGCCTCACTCCGGTGCCTGCGCAACCCCTCCCAGCGCTCATGTCGTCCGGCCTCGTCCCGCCTTGCTCCGGCTCCGCTCCAGTCCCGCTCGCCCCTCGCAACAGTGTGCGCGCCGCTCCGCTTCTTGCAGCCCGCGGCTGTGCTCACTCTGCCTCCTGGCCTCGCCCCACGCTCCCGCCTCGCGCACGCACCAACCTCGTTCGGCGAACAGCGCAGGCGAAGAAGGTGCGCGGCCTTCGCTTCGACGGAACTTATTTATTTATTTACGTCAAAAACAGTTAAAAACTGTGTGTGACGAGCTATGGAGAGAAGTGAATTCTGTGCACGTTTTCATAATTCTGTGATCTCTATCCAAAGCCATGTCGAATTTTGAATACAGAAAAAAGCGTTTTTTTCACGTTTTGTTGACAAAATACTCGCTCCTATATAATGAAATGAGTCTATAAGTCATCAGGCAATACCTCCCCGTTTCATTATTTTCTGGACCTGAATTTGATTGATAGGGTTTTTCTTTCTTATCTTCTCTTCTTCTTTCCTACAGCGTTTAGACCATGTGACCTGCTCCGACACCCGTTTTTCTTCTCGGTCTACCAATATCCCTTCTTCTTTGTGTTCTATATTTCATATCTATAATTCATAACATGAATGTAAGTCTGTTCATTGCCACATTCTTGATACATGATTGTATTATTTTATCTTTTTTTGAGAATGTTTTCGTATAATTCTGCGCCTTCTAAAACATCTATTTCAGAATTACGTTTCTTGTCGTGCATCGAGGACCCAAGTGACCTTCGTAGACATTTCATTTCAACCGTTTATATTTTATTTTTGATCTTCTTCGTGTTCACCCATGTTTCGCTCGCATACTGAGTGTGAGGACTGCAGTTGTCGTGTAAAACCTATGCCGTATGTCCTTTCGGGTTCGGGTTATCATACACTTATGTATCGTTCCACAAACATTTCGTAATTTTGCTAGTTTATCTTCCACGTCATGATCTATATTAAAGGGTATATCATAACGTAAGTACTTGAACTTGCTAGCTTGTTCTAGACCGAGACGTTATTCATTTTAACGGATAATATTCCAATGTCTTGACCTTTCATTCCGTTCGGCCTCGTAGTTCCATAAACGTGAGATATGAAAATACTACGAAATTACATTGTTGTTAATAAAAGTTTTTCAAAGTTCTTTTACAACCGGCGAACTTACGACATGGAAACACCGTTGAACAACTCATTGGGTCTCCCATGTAATTCGAACCATGGGTTTGATTCCTTGAAAATCAATGATGTAGTCAAAACTGTGTGACCATGATTGTGACGGAGAATTTGCGAAGGCAGATCTAAGATAGCTGTTGATTGATTGATGTGAATAATATGCCTTACGTCCTTATAAGAAGACAGCGGTTATTAGCACACGTTTTAGCACAATTGGGAAACTTGAAGCAGCAATATAAGCGACTTTAATGAACTGTCTCACTTTTGTAGATTCCATAGTATTTTTGTTAATAATTTCGATACTGCAATCAAACAAATACCATTTCTAAAAGAAATAGCGGAGAAGGCAGAACTTCCATAAGATATAACACATGTGTACCCATAGGACCGATTCAGATAACGCGATCCAAATATGGTGGTATTGAAAGGAGTCAAAAGTTCAAGTGTTTCAGTGCAATTCTGACCCCAAACATAAATGAAAATGCAGCGATCGAAGATATAAGGAAATATAGAGAGGACGATTTAATTACGCCACGAAATGTTCAAATCCAAATCTATATCTTACTAAAGAAAAATCAAGCACAATATGAGACGCACAGAAGCAGAAAAGTTAGAGAGGAAGTTTCTAAGGAAAATTCTGAGAACCAAACTAGCAATTGTAGATGTTGCAGCGTCCAATGATATCCAATAAGGAAATATATGAAAAATTTGAGATCTCGGTAATAAGGAAAGTAGTAAGGCCGTCTAAGAATACTTCAGAAGTATGAACTCTGAAATAAAGGAAAACAGGATCCACATATTACAGGAAAAGAGAGCAACATTAATTTCTTGGTTTAAAGAAGTACATTAAGATATTGAAATGTTAGTTAAAGTTAGTTACGAGTGTTAGAAAAATAAAAGGGAACAGACGTGTCCAGAACAAAAATTGTAAAAGTGAAGGGTCTGTCCGAAAGTAAACGGCGAATAATAAGGGTATACACTGAAGAGGAACGGTCAAGACCCATCAAGAAAATGCAGGAGTGTTCGAAAGACGAAAGGACTTGTGAGTTGTGTTGCCGTAGCCCATTGCAATGAATAATGGTATATATCTAATTTGGGGGTTTAATATCTGCAGAAGAACGTGTGTGCATAACACAATTTCTTTTCTCAAACGACACCGAAAGATTTTAAGCCTAGTGTTGGAGTAGCAAAGGAGCTGTCACGGCCATGTGCTTGCAGTATTAGCGCAGAGGCCGCTCAAATCGCCCATCCGACCGGCCGAGCGGCCGGCCGGTCCGCGCGGCGGCGGGGGTGGGTGGACATTTGCACGGAGCGGTGCTGCGGAGAGCCGAGCGGGCCGGCCGGCGACGGCAGCAGCTGTCACGGGCCCGGGGCGCGTCCCCAGCGGCCGCGGGGGCGGATGGCGGCGGCGGCGGCGGCGGCGGCGGCGGCGGCGGCGCGTTGCAGCGTGGCGTCCGGCTCAGGACCGGCTGCTGTCGCCTCCTCCTCCGCCTCCGCCGCCACCGCCGCCGCCGCCGCCGCCACCGCCTCGGGGGGCATCGATCAAGCAGCGCCAGCCGCCACCACCTGTCCGGGCGATATATCGTTCTGCAGACGCCTCGCCCTTGCCCGCAGCGCCGCACCGCGCGGCCCCCCCTCCCCGGCCCCACCCCCCTCCCTCGTGCTCCCCTTTCTCCGCCACCTCGCGCTTGCGGCCCCCGCACCGTGTGTTCCTTCCACCGGGGCTCGTCCCTTTTCATCCGCCCCTATTTCTCTTGATGTCCTTTACGTTTGGCCTAATGTTCACGTTCCGCCGTTCACGGTGGCAGCTATATGATCTCGTCCATTTCCACCCTATTCGTTATTTCTGATTTCCTGTAAGCCATCCTTATGGATATTTTTCAAGTTGAGTTCTTTCTTCTTACCTTTTGTTTTTCAGACGTTTTGCTTTCAGCTTCGTGCATTCCAGAAAGTTGTATTCATGGCGAGTGTGCCATTCACATATTGCTGCTCTCTCCTACCAATTTCTATCGCTTCGACATCTCACTGACCCATGCGCTGGACATCTCATTTGCTTCCTGTTTCCCGTCTCTTTCTAACACTTCACCGTTCATAATAGGTACTGTTCTTCGCAGTCATCGTGACGTACACTTTCTTTCGTTCTCGAATTTATTATTTTTCTTCCTTGACTGCTCGTTTCACATAGCGTTGTAATGATTTCGCCGTACATTTTCTTCCACTCTACTTGACTTCACGTAGCGATCACGAACTCTTCGAGCTTGCCTGCCCACACTAATTTGGACTACTTGCTGAGGTACTATATCTGGCCACCAGAAGATTCTTCTGATTGCAGTAGTATGGTGCTGTTGCATTCCTACTTGTGAATAAGCGGACTCCATTGGCCAACAAGTGAGGACGATTATCAGCAAGGATGGTGCCACCCAATGTTGAAATGTCAGGAAGCAAACGTAAGTCATTACATGTCATCATTAAGTCATTTCCTCTGTAACTGTTTAATAATTTTCTGTAATATGTCTTCCTCTTTCTGTCCTTTCCTTCCTCCCTCTCTCTTTTCCCCATTTCCCCCTTTCTTTCCTCTTCTTTTTTCCGCATCATATCTACGAAGTTATAAAATTAACGCAACTTTGCCTCTTTAAGCAGCATATTTTGTCAATGCATAAAAAATTACTCTAAATAACATATGGAAATCATCAGCATTTTTCGACTTAAAATTTAACAATCAAGTACCAGTTTTTCTCATTATCAAAAACGTTTTGTAACAAACTTTTATTTCTAATTTTAACGCGGGATACCTATATTTTTATATACAGGTACTTATATATTTATTATTTTTATATAAAGTAGCACTTCTTTCACTGGTTGCAACTACAAGTTCTCAGAAACTTATACAATTTATATTTAATATTCGGTATAATGAGTGAAAATATGGAACGTATGAACATTGCTAGCGAAAACTTTTTATACGACTTACCTCTGCGTTTATGTGTTATGGTGTCTTTAACTTTTGCGATTACATTCGTTTCAGAACATTTTTAAACCTGCGCAAATTTTAACCGACAAAGCAGTTTTTGTCGTGCGATCTCTCGGCGATAACATAACAGAAAACTTTTGCACAGAACCAGATGAACGTTTTTAAGCAATTTTATGTTTTATCTATTGTTAATGGAAAAGAGAATATATGCTATTTGTTTTTCAAACAATGTTTCTGTAACATTGTACCCTTGTTTTGTGGGGGTAAAAATGTTTATATCAACAACACAGTTAAAAAGTGTCTGACAATTCATTTTAAGTTCTACGTTAAAATTAAAGAACAAAGCTGAATTTATGTTCAAATGCTTTAAAATTGCCACGAACGCACGAGATTGCCTCTACCGTGAACTGAAAACTGATTGTCCGGTACCAGGACACCGAACTGATTGTATAAACGCTGTACGCAATTATTTTCAAATCCCAATACATGTAAATTCATTTCACTCACATGGTATTTGAAAGGTGGATTAACGGAAGATTTTGTACATTTTTATTCAATGGTTAGTTTACGTAAAAATATTAACTAAACTATGTGACAATGAGGAAAGACGTTTTACTCATTAAGCAAATTGAATACAAATCCTACATCTGTTCACTAATTTTTACGTACAGCACTTGAAAGTACTTATTTTTCAAAATAAGTATTTCAAGATACTCATTTTTCACTACAAATTGAGGTATAAGCGCGTAGTGGAGGAAGTTACTGCTATGTGGGCTTAATGTGGTTTCTTTGTGTGTTCTAGTTATCTAAAGACATCCCGGCGTCCGCTAGTTCCACGGAGCTATGATCCTTGCTCATAACAGTTCCACTGCTTCCAATGCTAACCTTCCAATGCTTCGCATCTGCATCCGTATCCGTATCCGTATTCGCGACCAGTGGTGCGCCTCATGTCGCGTCGAGTCGCGTTGAATCGCGTGGAGTCGCGTGGAGTTGCGTGGAGTCGCGTCGAGTCGAGTCGCGTCGCCTCGAGACAAGTCGTGTCGGGTCGTGACATTTGTCACATCGTGTCGCGTCGCGTTGCATCTTGTCGCGTCCCGACGCATCATGTCACATCGAGTCGCATCGTGTCGTACCGAGCCGCATCGTGTCACGTTGCATCATGTCGCGTCGCGTCGCGTCGTGTCGCGTCGCATCGTGTCGCGTCGCATCGTGCCCGCCCTTGCCCGAGCGGAGCCCGCTCGCTCGTTTACTCGTTCGCCGCGTCCGCGGGTCCGCGTCGCTCCCGCGCCCGTTCGCCTCGGCGAGGGCCATTTTTATTCCATCGTCATTTATTTCCTCCATCCCATTCCGTCGCGTCGCCTACCCCTTCCCCTTCCTCTCCTCCGAGCTCCCTCCTCTCCGCCCGCGTCGCTCCGTCCTCCAGACCTCACGGAGACTTTTCCTTCCATAACCGTCGCGAATCCTTTTTTCAATTTTTGCGTCCAGTAACAAAGTGGTGTCAGCGGGCGTTAATAAGTGCGTTTCAGATGCGAGGGTCGCGGAAAGAGTGCTGGCGGTGGGCGGGAAATGGCGGCGACCTTCTCCCCGCCCCCCTTCGTTTTGTACGCCCTGTTGCGATCTCCGCGAGGAAATTATTTTTCGATTCGCGCGACCGCGCGGGCGAACCAGCCACCGCACAAATGTTCTTCAGAATAATAAGCAATATGATTGAGGCCCAATTCACGTTGCTAGCCTTTTCTTGAGCTTCCACCCCGCAAAAATTATTTCCTGTGATGCGTAGTTCATTCAGTCAATACGCGTTGAATGTACGGGAATAGATGGCGGAAAATGCGAAAACTTTGGACCGTTTTTATTTACAATGAATCTTAATTACAACTAAATGTTTTAGGTGCCCATTTATTGTTATTAGAGAAAGTAATGAAGATTTACGGCGCAAAAATGCGGTAAAACAGATTTTAGAACTCCATTAACACGACAGTGCACTAGTAATTTCCATACAAAGTTGAAATAAATACTGATACGCTCTAAGAACGCACGAATAGAAATAACTGTCCATTCTTGAAATTAATAATGTAGTTGTGGATAAAGATTATCGGACACAAGAAAGACACAAAGAATCAATTGGCATTTGATCTCAGTTTCTTTCATTATAAATACTGCAAAATATATAAATTCTAGATTAATATTTTAAGTAGCTAAAATGTAACGCTGACATGATGTTTCCCAGTAGGATAGAAATACGAATTCTCAGGTACTAAACAATAAACGTTTTCTTCGAAAACGAAGAAGCAATAAAATGCGACTGCTACTCACTATTTAAAAGGACAAAACAAAGAGAAAGATAGAAGATAATGAACACTTTGTATTCGTATGAAATAAATTATTGAGCCCTGCTTGACGCTAATCTCAATGCGAGAGATGTAGATAGGGGACATCAGTGCATGTTCTCATTTCAAGGATTTTTCTGAAACAAATACATCAATTGAGATTTAATATTGAGATGAGTCAGGGATTTATTGCATTTATCTCTGCGCAAGTTCTTCTTAGCGAACGTTAGGATCTATCACTTATTGATGTCTGATCGCGATTCTACTCCACAACACATTTGCGGGAAAGACGGAAATAGCTGTTGTTGCACTGGGGCCGTACAGTATTTCTCGAACGAATAAATGGAAAAGGTTTGAAATTTCGTTACCACGTTTTGCAATCCTGACTCTCCGTACCTACATTCTATTCCAAATTTCTCCCAGGAATTTTTGCTTTTGAACTTCGATATTTCTAAATGGGCAAAGACAGCACTATGATGACAAAAACTAAGTCGCTGAAAAAGGAATGCCAAGTCGAGAAAAAGAAATGATGTTGAAAACAGCTACAAATGACGTTAATACATCCACATTGATTGGAAACTAACGAACAATACTGACATATGGACTACCCTGACATGGATGACTACAAAGATTACGAAGCCAACAAAGATCAAACCTTTTTATCTTTCCAAATCCCTATTTAAATGACGAATGAGAGGGCAAGGTCATAAGTGGGAACGGCGCCTGCATTGCATCGCGATCAGGACCGTACAGGAGTGACACATCGAAACAATGCGGTGATCAGCGACAGAGGAGAGGAAGGCAACAGAAGCAAACGCGAGGGCGGCGATGGCTACGCTGGCGGTGAAGCGGCGACCACAGCGACCGCGGTGGAGTCGATGGCGGTGGAGGCGTCGGCGGTGGCGGCGTTAGCAGTGGAGGTGTCGGCGGTGGAGGTGTCGGCGGTGGAGGTGTCGGCGGTGGAGACGTCGCCAATAGAGACGACGGAGTCAGCGGTGGAGGCGACGGCGTCGGAGGCGACGCCGACGGAGGCGGAGGAGCCGATGGCGTCGGCAACGGCAGCCAAGTGCAGGTGCGTGTGCGCCACGGGCCAAGCGTCCGTACGCGACGTGAGGTGCTGGCGGCGACGTGGGGGGGGGGGGGCGGCGGCCGGGGGCAACCAGTGTCACCCGCAACGGCTATTATCCGCCGGCCGCCTTGGGCAGCGGCGGCGCCTCTGCCCACCCCGCCCCCTCCTGCCTCTCTCCCCCCTCGCACCGTTGCGGGAGTCGATCACGGACCCCGGGGAGCACGGCCCCTCGCATCGGCGCTGTTACGGCCGCCGCCCCTTCCGACTAGATTCCGACCTTGCTACCCACCTCTCGGCTGACCCTATAACCGTCGCTCTCGCACCCGCCGTCCCCTCTATACCCCTCTCACCCACTCCGACGCACGCCTCGCCATAGTCAGCGTTCCCCGGTTACGTCACACTCTCATGTCTGTTCGGCCCACCCACACGAGGTCGCACGTCTATTCATGCCACTATCTTCGCCCGCCCCATTTCGAACTTGACCATAGTCGCCTTGTGTCCTTATGCCCTCCACTTGGCGTTTCCGTACTGGTCGACGCGACAGTTGGCACAACTACCCGTGACATCACCGCCCTTTGCCACATGCATCGGTACCATTTCGAAATTCGCTATCACAGTCGTATAAGTTAATGATCGCCTTATCGCCTCATTCCTTCAGAAGCCGTTGCCTCAGCCGCTACGGATTCTCGCTGACTACAATTGTCGCATTTGTCCGCGCTATCATTGCCTCCGCCATCTTCACTCTTACCATTTTGTAGCTTTGCTATCGCTTCTCCAACCATCGCTGCTCGCTCTAACCGCGTCCCTGACGAACGCTGGCCGTTGCGTTTCTCGCACATTACCCATTGCGATGTTTTTCCTGTAACTGCACTTGCCAGACTCAGTCGCTTTTCAGCTGATTTTTGTCTGCTACTCTAAATATACTTGCCATTTTCAGTTCGAACGGGGCAATTGAGCGATAATTGTTTGCATTCTAGGTGAAATGCCGTGTAGCGTAACATTCTTTCAGTGCTGGATCCGATTTTTCCGCTATCTCTTTATAAACCAATATGATGTGATATTTTTTGTGATATTTCACGTAAAACTCTGAAGCCTGTTTCACCAAAACATGAAAATAATAGTACATATCGCCAGTAGTATCGCCAAATAGTATAAAGCCAACCGCTGAAATTTGTTGTTTGTTGTCGACCTTATATTAACTGCCGATCGTCACCTCTATGTTTCACATGAATGCGCAAAGAAAACTGACACTGTGATATGTGAAACGCATGACTAAGTTTATATTTCTTAATGTAGTTGCTACGGCCGTGATCGCCAAGTCAGTAGTGTCGCAGAGATCTCGGACCGGAGGGTCGTGGGTTCTTAGTCCCATCTCGGGCATGGTTGTATTTGTGTTCGTCCCTATCATCCCCACATCATTTCATCTTCACAGTTACCATAACGTTATATCCAATAGTGGTCGCTAATGATCTAGATGCGACCTAGACCTGATCTAGATGCGACCGAGCGAAAGCTCATTAGCAGAACATAATAAATATACATAATAAATAAATAAATAAATAAATAAATAACAAAAAATCAAACCGATCCGTTCACCTCGTTGATGGGTTGCCGCAGCGGTCCGCGCTGGGCGGAAGCTAAACAACACCCTAGCAGGGGCCGCCACAGCAAGACCTGCGACGCGCGAGTTCCCAAACTACGCCATGCGGAACATGCGCCATGTTCCCTCTTCTTTAATGGCCGTTGTAATTCACGGATTCCTGCCACAACGCCGCGTAATCCTTCGTGAAATATGCAAACACGAAATATCATGAATATGCGGCATATTTGGACTGATACAGTCGCAAAACGAATTTATATCGTATCAGTAAAGGATTGTGGGCAAGAGTACTATGCCGCTTCCGTTCCACGGAAATTCGAAACTGTTTTCGTACGCGCCGGCAAAATGTGCAAATGCAAAATAACAAAAATCTCTGATTTGTAATCGCGTGTCCAATGCTTTCCATGTAAACCCCACCCATTTCTAGTGAAATATTTCAGCGTGGGCGTTCGCGAGATACACATGCTGGGTCACGGCTTTTACAGTATTTCTCCCTTGTACAAGCCTCTTGACTCTAAAGCGGAGTCGGAACGGCATATGGAAAACTGTGCTGGAATATAAGAAGAATTTTCTTGTGCATTTTGGCCAAGGTTTCATGCGATCTCTTTTCGAAAAATGCCTTGTCGACGATTCAAATTGAGGAAAATTTACGTATATAAACTATTAGACCATTCATATTCCAGGAATATACTTTGCCTATTACATTCATTTAAGTATAATATATGTATTTTGATCAAAATGTTCTTTCGATTGTTTGACACGCGAATTTATGATTCTTCGTTCGAAAATATGTTGAATGCTGTCTTTCTTTGCGAAGGACTTATCTTCTGTTATCACCACGTTAAAAATAGATGAATTGTTGAAAACTGAAATTGGTCTGACTTTTGACCCGTCGCGTATTTTCTGGGTCGTCTCTTCTTTATCAGTCTTAATATTAAGCAATGGTACTGAGATACGATTGTGTATTAGAGTCGTTGTGGAAGTCATAAGAATGACATTAATTTGAATTTAATTTCTCCTCTCTGACTGCATACAAAAGAAAAAGATATAAACGTAACAAATTGTTTAACTTCACATTCTTAAAACACGTAGCACCTTGAATGTAATTAGAAATGTTCATGCTTCAGCTGCAGCCAATAATGACGCTCGTTGTTGATTGATGTCTATTATGTAACAATTGCGTGTATGCTGTAATAGATTGTCATAGGACTAAAGAAAACAATTCATCGACATTTCATTAGTTAGTAAACTGATAAGAAACAGAAAACAACATAAATGCAATGTTGGTCTAATTTCGAGTTACTCTTGAGTTTCCAAGGTACCACACTCTCATCATTTTAACTTCATAAATAACGGGAGTCAACCTACTTTTTTCACGTGATTAGAACGAGAGAACGCCATCTGTTATTTTTTGAAAGAGAAGGAAATTTAATGCTAATACTAATAAATTACTTTTTTAATGTTATGATATTTAGACTTTGTTCTGTAATTTACTATTACTATGTAATTAATAGTAAAATTAGAATCATTAACAACGATTTGACAGACGTAATTTATTTCTTAAAATGAAATTTTATGCTATATGTAACCAAATTTTTCATTAATCTGATGTCTTAACATACATAATTAGCATACGTTAGGACAGACTGTTGTGTTGACTTCAGCAGCAACACAAGTAAAGGAAAGGTAGCAGCAGAAATCTCGACTACTACTAAGCACGTTTGACTAAGCGTCGTAGAGACTAAATTCCTACGCCAAGGAGAACAGTAAACTCAAAGAAAGAGAATAAGATAATTAAATCGTAATTGGCATACCTATGCGAGACAAATTTTACGAATAAAATAAGAGAAACTGCTCATAGACGTGAGAGGATGTTTTCGTCGTTTTGATAATCTTGTCGACAAGATTCACAAGCAATGGGATTGACTTCGTCTTCGGACATTCACAATAAATTAATAAGAGTTCGCAGAGGTAGAATTCCAAAAGAGAAGATATAATTACATAAATATTCATAGCTAAGGGTCCTCAAAGATATGAAAAACTACAAACGGATTTAAACAGCCATACAACAAAGTAATCAGTCTACATAAGACCCACATAACTTCCTGAGGCAAGGACAGAGCAAGGAGACGTCCTACCGAGTCTTGTGTAACCCAGTAAGCTCTCGCCACGCTAGTTAGGGAAGAAAACGATGATTTACAGTGCATAGTTATGACCAGTGCGCAGGGCAATTCGTTTTATTTCTCCATGGACTGGAGAGCACAAATGTAACGAAACAAAAGTCGCGTCTCGTAACGACCGACAATGAATAGCTTGTCCCGCGGACGGCATTTGAGGGCACCGTGCCCTAGCAGTCGCTTGCCTCGCGGCGAGCTCACAGCGCGCGGGGCCAGGACGGGCTGGGCCAACAAAGCGGGCCTCCTCGGCTCTCCTGGCGCTCGTAAGCGGCGGGTCGTGGTCGCCACCGCGGCTCGTGACCTCCCCGGGGCTCCCGCACCCGGCGGCGGCGGCGACGCCGGTAGAGAGGCCGCGGCCGGCGGGCGGCGGGAAATTCATGAGCGGCGCTCGCTCGCAGGCGACGACGGCGGTGGGGCCGGGGGCGCGGGGGCGGGGCGGGTTGGGACAGGGCGGGGCGGGGCGAGGCAGCGGCTGGGACCACGCGGTGGCGAGGGCGGCGGCACGAGGCCATGTGGCGCCTGTGGCCGCTTGTTAATATTCTGCGCGACTCGGGTCGGCCCGTTGGGCCGCGGGGTGCGGGAAGGCGTGGCTCGGAGGGGGGGTGAGTGGACAGGTTAGAGCGGGGAGGGCGGAGTGGAGCGGGGCGGGACAGAATGGGGAGGGGCAGGGCGTGGCGTGACGTGGCATGGCATGACGTGACGTGGCGTGGCGGAGTTGATGGGTCGCGGCGGATTGAGTCGTGGTGGGGCGTGGAAGGGCGAGGCGGGACGTGACGGAATGGGACGAGACGGAGCGGTTCGGGATGGAGCGGGACGGGTGGAGCGAGACAGGACGGGACGGGGCGGGGCGGGGAGATGTTTAACAGGGCGGGGCCGGACGGGGCGGGGTTCAGCGGGGTTGCGCGGGGTCGAGCGGTGCTGAGCGGGTTGTGAGTCCCAGCCGCCATCACACAGCGGCGCCGCACCTGGGCTCGCCGGCCAGCAGCGCCACCGCTACTGCCGCCGCCCTGGCGGATGCCGGCGCCCGCGCCCGCGCTCGCCCCGAGCATAAATCACGTCGCCGCGCAGTTATTTCCTCCGCGGGCCAGCGCGCTG
>JAHLJT010008446.1:83742338-83829499 GCA_031308135.1 Acheta domesticus | reverse complement strand
AATCGAAATTTATTTAGAGAAGTCTAAACTGGAGTTGCTGTATTTTTCAAAATCCATTGTTTTAACGGTCTAATCCCAAACTCCCTCAAGCTACCGAATTGCGTACCGCGAATTTATTGCTTAGAGGGTCGTTCTATCCACAACATCTTTTTGATATATCCTAAACCCACATGAAATAATATGCAAAAACCAAGTTTCTTTGTTGCTCCAGTAGTCTAATTGCACTATAAAATTGCGGCAATGAGGGATATTATATTATATGTTCTACACACACCAGTATTTATTAAAATCGATTCGTGTTTTTGGTGTGTATGGAATGAATATGGAAGAACAGAAACAATTCGGAATGCAATGGATCGTTTACAATCACATTTTCACATAACCTCATTAAATTTGGGATTTCACTGAGAGATTTAAGAAAGAACGGTTGCGTTTGTCTTCTTCACACACATTTCACGACGCAGGTTTTCCATCTACAAAATGTTACGGTCAACAGCTCTTAAATAACACGTTAGTCACAATATTCACGAAAAATGAACAAAACTTTACCCTAAAATAGTAGGAACTTAAATATAGACTGAAGCATTTTTGCTGATATAATTTTTATGCCAGGGAATAGTTTATATGTTAAATATAGGTTCAATAATATTATAAGAAACTGTAATATTATATCTACGAGTTCAGATGCTTATGAATAAAATATTCATGAGGTTCATTAAACCCAATTCAATTTGAATTTGAATAAAATATTCATAATTTCAATTTGAAATTATGATGGGAATATGAAATATGTGTATATCCATAGTACAATATTATTCTCAAACGTAGCAGGCACATGAAATTCAAACGATTTATTGCACACGCGATATATTAATTCTCAATCATAAACGATCAATTTGTGTAATTTAAAAATCAGAATATCTGGTCATCAAAAAGCAGTAAGAAATCTCGTTGACATCAGTAATGACGTTGATAATAATTCTTAAATTTGCAGTTCTCAGACTGAAATAATAGTCATAAATTTTTAGAAGGAAATAACCTTCAAAATATGAAACCGTGACACTAATAAAATGCTCTGCATAACCAAAACACCACTCTCCTTCGTTTCCTTTTTCATGTGAAATCTGCCTTTTTCTTAGAACGAGACCATTATGGCGAGACAATTAAATTTATTTTTACGACGGAACACTCTCACGAAAAGAAAGAATCTCTTGAAAATGGAACTTTTTGTACCGTAGTTTCATAAAGTTTCTTCCGCCTTCGAGAACTGTTTCTTTTTGCGTCCGAACGAGAATTCCGCGAATACGCCCGTTAAACTCGTCCTAACATGTACACAACAGCGATTGTCAATCTCAACAGCCACATGCAACGACGGCAAGAATCTTCACCGTGCAGTGAAATTGCTCGCTATTTGGGAAGAACACAACATTGAGCATGTATACAAGACGGGCTAAGTTGAGACACGGAATCGAGGATAGGATGTTGAAGGCCACAGAGTAGAATATTCTATACAGAACTGTGGAACGAACGGTGGACGATGCGCGGAAAGGCTCGTGACTTGAGAAAAGGAAACCACTGGAAGAAGGATTGAATGTTTGAAATTTGAAGAGGTATAGGGAAGCGTGATGGGAAATTCGTTGGCCGAATGCGTAAGAGAATGTCGTTTGCGTAAGAGTTTCCGCGAATTCACGGACGAGTTAGTATCGTGAAAGGTGGATGAACAACGAAGAATAACGGGTTAGGGGCACGGCGGTAACGCGAAAAATGGGGCATGTAACAAATGAGCAATGCAAATATACTACAAGGAGAAAAGAAGGCAGGCATTGCAAGCTATAGAAAATGGATGATAGACATGAAACAGGCCGTGGAATGTGACGCGGGTGATGCTGGTGAGGAAACCGTAAGCTCGTAATTTGCTTTTGTCATTAGTCCCATAAGTGCAGTGTATGATTTTCGAGGGGGTTAACATCCAACTTCGCCCACTAGATGGCGAGATCCAATGCCGACCTACACTTCGAGTACCGATGTTTTCCCCAGTCGGGTATCTTAGTGTAGTACATAAAAGGACGTGTAAGTAAAGGGTGCGGATAGGATAAGTAATGGATGGAAAGATTTGTTGCCCTGGCCAGTTTGTAAGATTACTGTTCCTATATTCACCTGGTGTTGATCGGAGAAACCATGGAAAACTACCCGATCAGAGCAGTCGGCCACTAGAACTCTTCTTCACACAGTTGCTGAATTCGGCCTTGCTATCTAGCTAGTTTCGAAAATTCCTCTACCATCGGGACTCGAACCCTAGGACCTCCTGGTCATAGATACTAGAGTAACATCAGTTGATGCCCTGAACGACCGAAGCCGGTAGGAAACAGCGAGGCGTCAGGCGAGGAAGTTCGGCTCCATGTGTAGAGTGCGGGGCCGGGCGTCGACGGGGAGAACCTGTAGGAAGAAGGGAAAGCGAAGCAAAGCGAAGGCGTTGGCAGTTGAGGAGGGCAAAGGGAACTCATCGGAATAAGAAACACGCACGTGCCCCGCCGCGCCGGCGCAACCGCCTAAAGGAGCAATGCACTTAACGCGAGGTAATTCGGCGGCCAACGGCGTAAAATAACCTGCCGCGCCGGCGGCACCCCCCCCCCCCCACGGAGTGGAGACGGTGAACGTGGGCGGTGGTGGGAGGGGCTGGAAGGGGCAGGGAGTGGGGGAGTGAGGGCCGGGAGAGCGGGGGCAGAAGCAGGACCATGATGGACCTGGAGGGTGAAGAGCGGGTGGATAGGGGGATGAGAGGAGGGGCGTTAGCGCGTGAGGAGAGGGACCGCGATGGTGGCGGAGGGTGCGGAGTGGGGGGAGTGGGGCGTGAGAGGAGGGGCGGTAGCGCGCGAGGCGAGCGGGGAAGAAGGAAGCTGGGAGAGGCCCAGAAGGGCCATGAGGGCCGTGCGGGCCTCCGGACGCCTTGAGGGCCGCACGGAGGGGGCGGTATTCGTTGATAAGGCCTCCGTCGCGCCGCGGCCGTGCGGACGGGGAAAGAAGAGCCAACGCTTACGAGTATTTCGCCAGTGCTCATGTCATTGACGAGTCGCAGTACGGACACAATTTATTTATTTATTTATTTACGTCAAAAACCGTTAAAAACTGTGTGACGAGCTATGGGGAGAAGTGAATACAACTTGAGAAATGAAGTTTCATGGCAAATAACTGATAGATTGCAGAGTCAAAATTACTAAAATCGTAAACTTTTGGGAAACGATGTCGTGACCTCGAAATTAGCAGTTCTATAAATAATTATTGAAATAATATATATTATTAATTAATATTAAATAATAAAATTTTAAAATAACTCGAATTTCGTAGCTTTTAGTTGTGTCTGTGATGTAGCTCATGAAGAAAGATTTCCGAATCTCCGGAAATTTAGATTTGTTGCCATCATCGAGGCTAAGAAATGGCCACTGCAGCGACTGTCCTTAAACGTTATAGCATACTTTGAGACTCATCTTTATATCTTATGAAAAGTGGAAAAGAGACTTATTAGTACTATGAATAAGATTGAGATTGATTGAGATATGTGAAATTTCGAAAATATAATAGTGTTTAAATGTTGCGGCGTTTAATGTTAATGGATTTAAACTGAATGCTTTGTTCAATGTTTTTGTAAGACTTTTAAAATTATGTACTTGAAATACAACTGAGTCGTTTTCATTTTGGACGCATGTTGCGTATTACATATTTGAACTAAATATCTCAATGATATAAAAAGACTAACAACGGCTTTGTTCCACGTCACGACCCGAGGTTCGATTCCCGGATGGGATAAATTTCATTTTCCACTGCCATGATTCAGTTCATGTAGCAATGTGAACCTTTTTTCAGGTAAATAATGCCAAATACATGGCGTAAGGTTTTGCGACTTGCTTCCCACAGGTCACCCGAGCCCCTAGCCGTCAGGTTGGGACGCTATGTCAGGCCCTAGCCACAGGAGGTTGTAGTGTCTCCCATACTTACAAAACTGCCATTGAAATCTAGATATAAACGAATTATTTTCCTGTATAATAACGAGCTATAGTAATACGCTTTTTAATGCCGAAATTATAGCAAAACAGTTTTTAGATACCTTATTTTTAAATCAAGAAGCAAATAATTCAGATGTAAAGACAAAGTAATAAGGGAAAAAATGCAGAAAAACTAATAATCTCGCCAATTAAACTTAATTCACTGCTATGTCAATCAAACCCAAAGTGAATCGTTGTAGGAAACAAAAGGCTGTTGACTACAAAATCAACTCAAGTCACACTTTTGAGTATCACAAAGAGATTGTATGCATATATTAGCATCAATATTGAGGTTTGAACGATTTGGACATGACAATGAAAAACCAAGACTATGGCGATAATCCAGAGAATGTAGCACGAAGTACTCATTTGCTATAGAGCTGTCGAGCTGAAGACAGAAAAAAGACTTGATAGACAAAACAGTGAGTTAAATGAATACATCTGTTAGTGGGTGAATGGATGTTACATGAAGAGTAGGTAAGTACAGAATATTGGAAAACTGGAAGCTACAGGTGATTATTCATTGGCGAGAAAAAATAAGAACAATTTCCTCCCGTCACCCAATATTATCATATATGAGAATTCAAAAAGTTTTGATTTGGAACGGTTTCGGTTTTTTTGTCTCAGATACTGATAAAAATGATTAAATTATTTGGGGACAAACATTCTGCATGTACGTTCTAGAAATAGTAATTCATGTTTATATTATTGTTATATATCAGTTCATTATACATTTGGACTATATTTGATGGCTGAATGAAAATAAGCACTAGATGAAGAACCAGACATTCTTTATATAAATGGTGACTGTTGAAGGTACTGGGTATTGCATCTTTATAGATGATAATGACGTTCTGTGAAGTGTAATACCCAAATTCCTTACAGCAGGTTCCCTGCAGCAAGAAGAGAAAGGTAGAGACGATTACGAAGATATAAAGAACAAATATACCATACTTTTATGAATTAAGATCCCAATAGCATGGGCATAAAAAACTATGAGAACAATCTAGGATTTTATATTATGTGCTAAAAATAACATTTTTGAGCATTCCAGGAGATTCAATATTTTTCATAAATGTTGGATGTGTTCATCATTTACGTTTGCGCCGCCGTGTACCGTGGCTATCATTTTGAACAAAATTAAATTTTCAATAAGTACATTTAAAATATTTATTAAACAGAACCTACAAACATTTTATACTATTAACATATTCCAGTGTAAGCCGCGCAATACTTTCCTTAGAGAATATTACTGGACTGTTTTACCGTTTACGCCGAGAAACGAGGAAGTGCTCCGCGCAGAAGGAGACGCCGCCGTCTGCTGTGTCGTAGCGGCCGGTTTGAATTTCGCGGCCCGGAAGTGATTTTTAAACTCAATTTTCTCAAAGACAATTTTTTTTTCGGAAAAACTGGACCTGCCATTTTTCATGACGTGCAACACAGAATTTGGGGTATTTTTTTGTAACTGGAGCTTCTGGACAGTCTGTATATTACTTATTTAAGAAATGGAGATGATACATTACTTATTGAGGATTTGGAGATTATACATTACTTATTTAGGATTTGGAGATCATATATTACTCTTTAAGGAGTCAATTTCTTGCGAATATCATGACTGGAAATTATTACTAAACCCAAAGAACGAAGGGAGAAGACTGATATGTCAACATTCTTATACATGTCGGAAGGAGCGTTCCTTACGGGATAGGCTTATGCATTGGTTTCGATATTCACTAATTGAATTTTATATGGTTTTTCTGCAGGCAGAAGACTATGAAAGAAGAATATTAGTGTCTGCGGTTTTAAAGTTCTTAGTTATTTTACGTTGTGGCCTTACTAAATACTTGCGTATTAAAGAAAAATAATTGTAATGCTAAGACACAAATTGGCGATTTCTGAGCAGAAAACTGTAGTGTGGATCCACGATATCTAAAAAGTGGATAAATATTGTTCCTGTATGTAGTAAATTACTTATTACTAATATTGTCCATCTAATTTAACTTTATTTCACTAATTGGATTGGTCTTCTGAAATAATGCATTCCAAGAGTTGAAAACAATACCAGTAACGAAAGTAATTCTTCAAATTTCAGTTCGTTTGAGGCAAAGATTGTCGTATACGTAATGTCGCAGACGTATCTCGTTGTACGTAAAAATGATTTCGAAGAATCACTTGTCGTATGTAGAGTTTCCAACAATTTCAATATTAATGAATAATGCAATGATAAATAGTTGACAACAGTATTGCCATACATAAAACCTTCATTTGGTTAACCATACCCTATTTTGTTGTTTGATTCTTGCAAATAGTTCATTATTAAGGACCAGAGTTCTGCTGCCACCAATGAAGTCTTACCTTTACTAATCCACTTACTTTCATTAAGACATTGGAAAGTTGTGAAATGGATAGAAAACATTTCTATCTGGAAACAATAGTACTCATTGTGAATCTATTGTTCTGGATGTTTATGTTAATGATCAAAAACCTTCTGCATTTGTTTATGCCACTAGATTTAAAAATATTATTTTCTTTCCATTACGCCTTTTGATACAATAATAAAGAAACTATAATTTGATTTATTCATGAAGAAAAATGATTATTTCAGTGAGTTATCTATTATAGCAACTGCGTGTGTTTTTTGTTCCATGCAAAATCATGTTTTACTTTTACAATCCTTGCATACTTTCTCTTCTCTTGTTGCACACATCTGTTGCAATATTTCTTTTTTCTACTATAAATGGCTCAGTGAATACATAAATGACGTAAAAATTATAAAATAATATAAAAATTGCGCATTATTTTCTTTTATTTCTTTTAAATTGTTCTTTTTTATCTAATTATTAAACTGTTTTTCAATTTTATCTCTATTTCGCTAGTATCCTCTTACAATTCAAGATACATTAGCTTCTGAAAAAAAGTGATTACAGTACGCCACGTCTTCATTCAGCGTAATTGTAGTAAGCCAGACAAGTCATATGGTAATTTTTGCTGTAGCTTTTTTATGTTTTTCTTCCTTTTTTCTGTCGAGCAAGTGCAACGAATTTATTTGATCATCTAGGCATGTTATGGGCGCATTATATGCACACCTTTAAGCATGTAATTGCGGTGTGAACCTACACCACAATTAAAAGCTCGCGTACATGAATGCCGACTTCGGCAAAGAGATGGCAGCAGGAGCGGGCAGTTTCGCAGGTTAGCCGAACCACTTAACAACGTCCCGCGAAAGTGCTGAAAATCACCGAGGCGGAGCAGTGTTTTGGCCAACGGAACGGGGAAGTGGGGATAGAGGGAGATCAACGCCTCACAGCCCCCACCCGCTAGAGGGGAATATATAACCCCCTCGGCAAGGGAAAGCCACAGACGGGGATGAGATTGTTATCACGACCGATAGTGACTGTGTACTAGTGAAGGCGATTTCGGAAAATGTGGAATGTTGTGTTGGCGAATGGACTGATCTTAGATAAAAGTTTTACTTGGAACGTTTTTTGGTAGATTGTGATAGAGAACTTGCTAGCTCTGGGGTGAATAGAATATTTTTGTAGAATACCAAACCCAAACATTTTATTGAGAAGGCTCTTCTATATTTCCGTTCGCCACCCACGCATCCTGCCTACGTTAGTCATTAGTATTTTAGTTTCGCACTGTTAATTGGCAACATATGTGACTTGCAAGGCATTATATTAAGAATTGTTTTATTTACAGAGCATTTTTTGCGAAGTTACAATTCTCTGAATGGCTAATGTGAATGTGAATGTGGTAAAATTACATCGACTGAAGAGACGAAATAAACGACAAATGACTTTTTTGGCTCTTGGCTAAGAAGAAAACTTTATGAAAAACGAAGATGCTTACAAATTGGAAGAAAAATTTGCATTTTGCAACGAAGATAATACGGCAGTTGGAACAAAACCAGCAGTCATGGCTAACAGAATGTGCGGCATTGTCGGGTTGTGATATTGGTTATGATATTATCACAACCCCCCAATCGTCGCTCATCCTGTAGTCAATAGCAACTGGAGTTGGTATTCAAAGAAGGAAACGAAAACTGTCTAGGGCACTTCTTCGTATTGTGACTGATCGGGCATGATGCTTCAGGTTGTGCTAATGACATCGAGATTATCACAGCCGGAAACGTCACGCTCTAAACTGTCAACGTTATTTCTGCGTGCGATCACGAGAGAAAAGGTTATTGGACAAGTACAAATATAAGATGCTAACTTTCTTTTGGTTTCATAACACATCCAACGAATTCAGTGCGGTATGTGAGTGCGGAATTACTGTAATGTCCTTGAAAAGTCTGATATGGTGTTTTTCTGAAAGTGCATTTTAATCTGTCTTGCTATGTGCAATTAGGTTAGGAATACCTAATACAGACAGCATGACATTACTGACCTAGTGGTGTTGCAACAATACGTACTTTCTCCATTATTTCTAACTTTCACAATTCTACAAAATTAAAAGATCTGCCTCAGTTTTGTAAGCTAACTTTGTTCTAACCGTGACAAAGTTAGAAAACAAATTGGAAAAGAATTGACTCAATGATCTTGAGTTAGTCTCGGCACGGAATTATTTTTTCTGTTTGCGAACTTTTTTTGGGGGGGAGGGGAGCAGGTTCATATGATATTGTGCAACAGTTACAAATAATGCGAGAATGTGTAAGCAGCCGTAGCACCAAGCTTCTTATGCAGTAAGGCGAGAAAGTGGAGGAATAAATATAGTTCTGTGCTTATCGTAAATATAGTATTAATTCGATCCATTTTATTTCAATGTAAAAATTATTTAAAATAGTGATGCATATATAGGAGTGATGATGCACATGTATAAAATAATTTTAATAAAAATGTACAAAAGGAAAAACGCGTTTTTCTTATTTTACTTACTTCGTATCTCTGGTAGGATGTCAACAGTGAAATATGAAGAAAGACCTGTCATGAGAGGATCAGCAATCTTCTAATCCCCATCGTCACAAAACATTACCGCTTTTAGTAACTTATTTCAATATTTACAATAGTTTTTCGTTTATATGTAGCTACTCATAACAACACAAAACTTCTTGATTAACTAAAATCTAAAAAGAACAAGGAGTGAAAATTGAGACGAAATTTGGAGGGATAAATTGTGCACGCCTTTCATTTTCAACTTATTATAAATTTCAAAAATAATTCAATGAATTTATTAATGTGTACAATACGGAGTATAGTGCAAAATGTATGTGTAATAGTGTAAGCCTTATGAATTAATTAGATGTCTTCCTATCTGCGATATGACAATAATTTTAATATTTTGCCTTCCAATAAAGAGAATTCTTTGATATGACATCATTGTTTTTTCACTTTCTCCATTAATTTGTGTGTTGTAATCGTTCGCTGGAAAAGGTACAAATAAAAAGTACTGTTGGGGGGGGGGGTTCTAAATGTATGTCAGTCACAGCTGGTTAGGCGAAAAATAGAAAGGCATGTTCAAGATATTGAATTCATATAACGTTAGATGCGTAGACGATACGTTCCTAATATTCAACAAACATCAGGTACATGCCGTTTTAAATAAAGGGAGTAGCGAAATAAGATAGGCCATACTGCCCCTGCGGATAACAATTTATGTTGAAAATCGTATTTGAAGTGTAAAAGAAGAAAAGGTTTTCGCCGGTTTTAAATTAATTTGCCGCGAGTACTCTGCATAAATGAAGGAAAAAACTTTAACTTCTTATATCAGTTCATTATTAACAACATTGAGCCTAAAGACGATTAACTTTAGAAATTCTAACAATTTTATTTAGAATATAAGGATGTTTTCGCGAGTTTTTGCGTTTATATCTGATTTTGACCCCATACAATGAACGAAAGAGAAAAATAAAAAATACTATTTCCTAAGTTTTTAAAAATATTTCATGTTCTGACAGATCATAACTAGAGGTGCTAAACAGCACTTACTTTCTCGCATTTTTAAATATGTAATTTTAGAACATTAACAGACGACGAGAATGAGACCAACACCATTCTTCTATGAGTGGGGAAAAAATTTAAAAAATGGACCGGTTTTAAGAATAAATTCCCTGTATTTCTAGACAAATTACACAAAACTTCTCATTTTCGAAAAATTTAACATAAATTTATTTAAAGATCCATCTTGATGGAACAGATTTCATTAAGGAAAATATATCTCAATCTTCAATATTATAGTTGAGGGAAGATTCCCCCAAAAAGTGTTCTTTTGTAATTTTCAAAATTTCTCAAATTTCCACGAACATGAGACCTGCACTATTCTCTCAAATGTCCTTACGCTATCCGGAGACAAAGTTTTATTAAAACAATGGCTGCCACTTTTTGAGAAAATTTTCAAAATGTTTTTGAGGTTTCGTGTAGAATACCAAAATATCCGTCAAAAACCAAAATATGTCTGAAATTCCCAAAACCTTCAGTTTACTTAGATCTATTAAGGAATGTCAATTTCGAAGAAAATAGGCTGAACGGTTTAGGCGCTGGCGTTGACCACTGACGGATAGACATACGTTTTGCAGTCAAACGATTTTTCGGTATCATGAACTCACAAAATACAGATTCTGGCTGGACCACGTGCTAGAGGAATTTTTTCTGTATTTAGTAATAGGATTTATCCACTTTTTTGTTACCAGAGCCCAGCAATTAGTTTTTCTGGCTAAGATACGTTTTCCGGCGCATGATTACATTACTTTCTCTTCTAACGAAATACCTTCGTAAGGGTGTGAAAGTGAAATGGGCTAAATACAATTTTGAACCCTACACATTCTCTACAGTTTCCCATCATTTCAACATTTTATCTTATAATTTGTACCTGACAGCTCAATGTAATTTAGTAGTTTCTTAAATTTTTTAAAAAAATTAGACTTTGTTTTATTAGTTTTCTTAATTTTTCTATTTTGGTTTTATTTTATGTTTATTAGAAAAGACAATGAATAACAATATTTTAAGAATAATATTATAAGTATTGTAATTTAAATACAGAACGAATTAAGATTTTAACTAAAAAATGTGAGTTTATATTATCCAGGCTGATTTAGTTGCTTTGAATGGACTCTTTTATTTAATAATAACGCTAACTTTTGTTTGTATACTTGGCACGTGTATGAAAATACTCTGAAATTATGCAAATGATCAATAAATAACCATTTTCGAAATAAGTGTGTACTGCAACAGCGATGTCCTTTCAGTATATAAACGCACGTTTCTACAAAAAACGAATAAGAGCTCCAGAAAGATTTTTCATTAGTTTAATGATGTAGCTCAAAGATGGGTAAAATCTGTACCCGAAATATAACAGATACGTACTTCTGAGAACAATTAGTGAGTAAATGTCATGTTTTACAATTACCGAATTTTAAGTGTTAATTATATACGTGAACCTGTCTACAAGTTTAAGGCCAATAATAAATGTAAAAATAAATAGCGTGAGTAAAGATAATTAAAGCAAATGGTGGACACATTTGATGATACTATCAAACTATTGATAATTTCACATGGCAAACAGGAATGGAAAGAGTGTGAGCTGGCTACTTAATCTTGGTAGACATCTTGCTATGCTCTTGTTTTCCTGGTATTATATGAAATGATGAATAATGATTGAGCTAATTGTAAAAGAAAAGTTTAATAATGGAAGTTATCACAGCAATCAAACAAAGAGAAGAAAGGAGAGTGACAAATCGACATTTAATATTATGCCCAACGGAAGGGGCATGCCTTCTGGAATATGCGTTGATTTTGAAAATCTCAAATTCCAAATGGTATGCTTCTTCTACAGGCAAAATTCTTCATTTGAAGAACGAAATATAGTCTGAAAGCTCTTTTTTAATTTTTTTATTTTATAATTTTAGGAGTCACATTCGCAGACCGCATGATGTAGTGTCATGTAAACCATGAAAATGATCCATATGTCGCCGATGCATCAACATTCTATGATTTGAAACAGGATATTGTTTTGAGAGAATTGTGTGAAAATGCAATATATTGTTGACGCGCATTTTCTTTCTACTTCGATCATGGCAAGAAGTGTACGCAAGGCTATGTCGTAGCTCCTACTCCCTTCAATATCTGTCCATTCGACGTACTTACCACTTCTACCTACTTTGTCCTCTCCGTTGACGACCAGGTCATATATTCAACAAAGCAACTACTAGATGGCGGAAATTTTGTGGTTCAAAATTCAGAATAGTACATCACATGGCGAATTACATTGAAATCTACGAAACAAGTTAAACATATCATCTTATACAGACCACTACTATTGTATATAAATTCATACCATTCCACAGTTACCATCGAGCAGAAATCAAACACTTATGAGACCTCGCTGATCGCCGACATACCTGAAAGCTCACTTCCAGAAACTTGCTCTTGCCACAGAACGACGCACGGTGGTCTGAACGGTGTCGAAACGCGCGCATAGAATGTTGAGTTAAATATCTATTTATTTAGTGATTTTAAAACTTTTTTTGGTGTGTGAATCTAAGGAAATATGTTCTAGATGTGAAATAATAATATTCCATTTAATTTATATTGTTTATGTATTTATTTATGTCGAAAACAAAACTGGTCTTTATTTGACATTATTGAAGATGAATAAAAGCTATATTTATTGATCCATAAGTAAAAAAATGTTAATATAAGCATTTTCCAATTGTTTACGTAATATCAAATATTTATTTCACGGAGATGTGTTTCTATGTTGTTTTATAATTGCTCATCAATGAAGACTTAGTTAATTGAAAAGGCATTTTTTTCAAAGCTCGTCATGTAAAGTTTAAACTATTGCCATTTTCAAAAAACCAGGCCAAGCTGACTGTTGTTAACGAAAAAATATTACCAAATGTCCACTTAATAACATTTATTAATTCAATGGAAATTTATTTGGGTGTTTTCGTGCAATTGCCCATCAAAAATGACTTAATTAATGAAAATGACGCTTCCTTTCCAACTTCGTCATGTAAACTTTAAATGGGCGCCATTTTAAAAGGGGCTAGCCTAGGCGTCTGTTGTTAACGGAAAAACATCAACAAATGTCCAATTAATTACAGTTATTAATTTCATGGAAATGTGTTTAGTTGTTTTCGTGTAATTGTCCGTCAAAGACACTTAGTTTTGGGAATGGCGCTTTATTTCAAACTTCAAGTAAACTTTAATGGTCGCTATTTTAAAAGAGGCAAGAGGCTGTTAACGGAAAAATATTAAGAAATGTCCTATTAATAATATTTGTTAATTCAGTGAAAGTGTTTGTAGATGTTTTTGTGTGATTTCACTTAAAAAATAATTTAGTTTTGGGAATGGCGCTTTGTTTCAAACCTCAAGTAAACTTTTAACGGTCGCCATTTAAGGGGCCAGCCGAGGCGGCCTGTTGATCACGAAAAAACATTAATACATGTCTATTTAATAAATGTCTACTTGTTTTTTGTGCAATTTCCCGTAAAGACCACTTAATGAAAATCACGCTTTTTTTCAATCTCGTCATGTAAACTTTAAATAGACGTCAATTTGAATGAGGTTGCCCACGTCCTGTTGTCAACGAAAAACTATTTACAAATATTTACTTATTAACATACATTAATTTCAACGAGATATTTTAAGAGGTTTTAATGTTATTGCTCGTCAAATTTGTCTTATTGCATGCTTCAGTTCTGCAGATCTCAATTACATATGTTTAAGTTTATTGAAAAACAATGATATTTAGCAAATTGAAAGAGGGAATATTTTTGAAAAGAAATTGAAAATATTATGCAATTAATGTAAATCCGATAGATGAGAAGATTAAAAATTTTCAAGAAGTAAACGTTCTGGGTATTATGTCCGGAGGTAATAATGCTCTTTTCAAGCACCATTAACGTAAATTTTAAACGGTCATAATTTTGAAAGGGGCAGACCGGGTCAGCTGATCTTAACTGAAAAATGTTTAATTATGTTCATGTAATAACATATATTCATTTCATGGATGTGTGTTTTGGTGTTCTTTTGTAATTGCCAGTGAAAGTTTACTTAGTTAAAAGAATAAGCGATTTTTGCACACCTTAATTACGTAAGGCTTAATTAAATTAAAAATGTAAAATAATTGACACTGCAAAAGCTTTAATATTTTTAAAGGGTATACAAAAGCGCGTGCAATTTATGGAAGTTGAAAAGTTGATTAAGGAAAAAGTTATAAACAATTAAAGATAAGTGTATTTTCACTGCTTGAGTAGCTGAATTTTTCCTCGGTTGAAAGGCTTGGCTTTGAGAATGTCGTATGGCTGTAAGCATTGATAAAAATTAGTATTTTTTCTGGTTTCTATTAATTTTAAGTATGTAGAATTGATATTTATCAAGAAATAATTCTTTTTCAAAAATTTGGTGCCTATGCGAGCGTTTCGACTCTGTTCAGACTACCGTGCGACGCGACCAAATCTTCCCAACTCTACCCTGATCGTATTCCCTCCAAACGCATTCCGGTAACTTTCTCTACAAAGCGATGATCAGACCACCGGCTTTTCATACAGAAGCCCAATCTGAGGATCAGCAGCCAAATCTCACATCAAAAAACTTCAGACATGTCACATCCAAAAATCGCTTTATATGGACCATTGCCAAAGAACACTCGTTAATACCAAATAAACTTATACACTACAACCTCGGCATAACCTCCATTTCTACTTGCATCACACAATCCGGCCTTAAATTCTTCAACAAAACCGTTTATATTTTTCAACTTCTCCACTTCAGCTAAGGAAACAAACACCTCAAAGACAATGAATTCGCAGAAAACTCCACAGAAACTTCTTCGACTCATCAAATTTTTTTCATGTCGCCGGCTGCTCTGATCGGAAGTTTTCCGTGCTTTCTCCGATTAATCCAGCCGAATGCGGAATTTGTACTCTAACAAATTGGCTCCGCACGGCGCGATATCTTTCCTTCCACATCTTTTTGGTCATTTTCCCCCTTACAAACATACCCACACACATTCTCTACACTACCACATATGCCGGGAAACCACTTAGGAGCTCAGTCTCCTGGTTGAGGCAATTTTTCGCTGAGGGAGAAGCCAGGAGGAGGAAAACTAGTGGTGCTAAGACAGCACGTAGTTTCTCGCCCGTGTTTTCAGGCGAAATTACGCAAAAAGCTGTATTCAAATTTACGAAAAAATTGTACATGACCTTACTTAAAAATCTATGTTTGAGGAACAGATACCATTAAGGAAATAATCTTTAATATTTTAGTTGTTGGAAGACTACGAAAAAATATTGAACTTTTGCAATTTTCGAATAATCAGAGCTATTAATGAACATGAGACCTGCACCATTTTCTTAAACGTCCTTCACACTATCCAACAAACAAATTAAGATCATTGGAACCATTTCTTTGAAAATATGGATAACGCCCCAGGGGCTTCATGTAAAGCACCTCCAAAATTAAGATATCGGTTTCAAATTTAAGAGGCAGTGATATTAGCCAGATCGATCGGGCAATGTCAATTTTGGAGAAAATCGGCTGAATAGTTTACCGCTAGTGTTGTTCACAGAGGGACAGTTCTGCCGTCATTCAATATTTCGATACTATGGGCCCACAAAACATGGATCTGGCTACACCACGTGTTAGAGGATTTCCACCCTAAATTTAGTAACTCTATTTACCCATTTTTTCGTTACCAGGGACCTGTAATAAGAGTTTTTCTGCCGAAAATTCGCCGTTTTTCTGGCTTCATTACATAGCTCTCTTTAGTAAGCGCTAGCTGGATAGTAAAACGCAAATCAAAATGCTTGTCGGCTTCAGATCTCACCTTTCTGCTGAGGATGAATATCGCCATCTTCCAAGATGTAACAAGCATTACACTTACGGAACGAACGTTTTTAGTAGTTGACGCGTCTGCAATCAATTTTTCACCCACTCACTCATTCGCTGCGGCATAGGGGGTGAGAGAGAAGGCGGTGGCGGAGACCCGAGTCGGTGTTTCCACAACGCTTGCGGCCGCCGGCCTTCTCCTCGACTCACTCCCCACCACCGCTCTCCAGCACCCGCCCCCTCGCGCCTAATCGCGTCTTAACTAACGATTATTAATCGAAAATCGGTAGGGCCGCCCGGCGCCACACGCCCACTGTCCCCGCGCCGCGTCGCGGGCTTTCTGATTTATTATTCAATGCATAGATTATGATAATGACTCTGAAAGCTCATTTTCAACTAATTGTGGCGGGGTCGTGGAGCTAATGAGAAGGAAAGGGAAAGGGAAACGGAAAGCTGGATGAGACTTGTCGAGGCGCGGTCGGACGAGAGAGAAAGAGCTGGAGAGGGGAAGGGAGGGAAGGGACGAAAGGGGCGGATGAAGATGCCGATGTGCTGTTAAGGCGGGAATGGAGTTTTACAGCGAATATTCGAATAAGCGATAAAGATCTTAAACAAGTTATCCGCCGACTGACTTTAATGCAGCTTATTACGGCAGGCAGCGGAAGGGGAGACTTCCGCATGGAGAAAGCTCGATGCTTGGAAGGGTGGGGGTTTCGGGCGATGGATGACGAAGGGAGAGGAAAAGGCAGAGGAGGAGATAGGCCGCATCAGAAGATGCGAAAGGGGAATGGCGAATTGCGAAGAAATGCTTTACGAAGAAGTGTTGGGCGTGGATTGCAATAAAGACAACAATAATGTGCGCCAATGAAGTCTACAAAAGGGGTGAACGAGAAGGTTGAAGATGACATGATGTGAAGAAAGATGCAAATATGTGAATTATGTCTTGATAAGAAAAGGGAGATAAAAACTGAAGAAAGGCACAGGAAGAGGGATATAGGCACAAAGATATCAGTGAGGTAGATGAGAGAGAAACGGCAACCTGAGAATAACTGTTGATGACAATTGAATAGGCGGGTGAAAAAGAGAGAAGCAAGATGCGTTCTTCTGAGAAAGGGTAAAACGCGGGGTGAAGGTGGCTCCAAACATTCAGCGTGTGAGAGTAGGGAGCGACTGGTTTCCCAATTCTGTGTACTCGAGGCGCTCGACGAACGTTAGACTTCCTATGGTGTGTCAAAATGACCAACATGCTTAATGGCCGAATCTATCTACTTGACAGCTAGCTTCTGAAAAGGGAAAGGGGGTTCCGTTATTCAATCAGAGGCTTCAAATTCTGACGATATCACTACAAAGTTGCCGATAAGAAAAAAGAAAAGAATTTCATCTTACAGCACGAAGTAACCAAAATTTAAAGAGCGCCATTACTTGTTTGCTTAGGCGTGGTATGTGCTGTTCTGTGTCGTCTACTGTTGTGAGCACTCATTGCAATTTATTTGTTGTTACTGCTGCTATTTTGGAGAACTCAAGCAAGAACGACCACGTATCCGCCGCCCGAGTATGTGTCAACGTATCTCTACCGCACTCTTGCTGCCAACTAGACAGAAATATAATTTGGACAATATCACTCGGCAGATAGTCTCCACTACTCGGGATTCGTCGAGTGGTCGCTCGCAACTCGCCGAATGTGTGGAGCCACCTTCAGAAGAAAGCAATAGGTGAAGTAAAATTGTGTAGGGAAGGAATAGAAGAATTCTTCAACTTAACCTGCGATGAATTCCCACTCTGAGCATTATGCCTTGTTATTCGTTAGATTAGGTATTACTGTTCTACAATGATAGAGATTTTGAAGTACAGGAACATAATCTGCTAAGAGGACATTACAGCGAAATGTAGAATTGCAATTACAAACGGATCATTTACTTTGGTAACCATGTCAATTCAGTGTAAAGTTATCACGATTATTAGCACCATTGTAGTAGATGTAAACTGAAAATTGTTATTGCCGTTTTGATTCTTAGTTTCATTAAACATAGTATTTCATAACTTGATACTTAGCAGTATCTTAGTGAATACTATTAATAAGAGAGACTTTGATTATCGTATACATTTATACTGTGAAAAAATCATTTAGAGTACGTAAAATATTTTTGAAACCGAATTAATAAAATTAACAGTTAATAATGAGTTATAATTATATCAAAGTATTTGAAAATGTGCTGACATAAATAATACATTAACGTATAATTGGTGATAATAATTATAATTATTACTAACACAGGCACACATAAAACATGTCAGACCCAAAGACTTGACCCGCTGAATCCGAATCTGACGCCAGAATTGCGACACCAACCTCCAAATATTTTAAATAGCAAAAATCCATCATGAAATTGTATTTTTTGTTTTAGGGTGTTGTGGTCGGACCTAAAGACCTGACACAACTTTCTATATGCATATCGTCACGCTGAATCCGAATCTGAAGACAGAATTCCACCATCATCCTCTGTTTTTAATTGCAAAAAAATAGTGCAATTGTATTCTGGCGTCAGATTCGTATTCCACGTGTCGACATTCATAGATATACATGCGTCAAGTCTTTGAATCTGGCAACAACCCCAAAAACAAAAAATCCATTTCTGATGTTTAATCGCAATTTAAAAAATGAGGACGATAAAGCCATTCTAGTTTTATAATCAGATTCAGCGCGCTGACATGTATAGAGAAATGTGTCAAGTCTTTGGGCTTGGCATCTTGAGAAAAACGGCGAATTTTTGTCAGAAAAAAAATTAATTCAGGGCCCCGGTAATAAGAAAGTGGATAAATCCAGTTGCTAAATGTAGAAAAAAATCCTCTACATATGTTGTAGCCAGAATCCGTTTATGAGTCCTTGATATCGAAAATTCAATTGACGACAAAACGTCTGTCTATCCATCCGTCTGTCCGTCTGTGTACAATGCTAGGGGGTAAATCATTCAGCCGATTTACTCCAAAATTGTTATTCTCCAATCGATCTGGCTGTTGTTGCGGCCCGCTGAATTTGAAACCGATATTTTGATTTTGGGGTACTTTACATGAAGGCCTTGGGACATTTTCAAAATTAAAAAAAATATTGCTCCAAGGTTTTGATTAAATTTTGGTGTTGAGCAGTGTGAAGAACGTGAGAGTAGTGTACGTCTCATTTTCGTTCATATTGTGGCGTCGTTTAATCACTCAGACACAGACACGAAGGATTCGTAACAAAACAAATTTATTAACCCTTAACTGATATCCACGGGTCACATTTGACCCAGAAGAATTTCTTTTTTTGTTTAAATCTTGCAATTTTGCCGCAATTTGCCTGTGCTGCCACCTAATCCCTACACACTATACTTATGGTCAGTGGTGTTTTAGAACTCATGAAAGGAAGTTGATTTGTCCTCGCAGTGTGTGTTCCGGGTCAGGGGAGACCCGACGATACCGTTGACGTTAGTCTTTTAATTATAGTGTGAAAATCAAAGTCTGTTTCCTCAATAAAGGAATATGAAGAACATTCTGTACAAATTGAACAGTGGCTTGCAGATGTAGATAGTGATCTCAGTGACGCTTCAACAATAAACAGTGATCACGATTCAAGCAGTGAAAATGATGAAGGTGACGAGCCGAAGAAACGGGAGCGCTGCTTTCTTTGTCCATCATCAAAGGACAATAAATATTACACAGTTTGTTGTCAGTGCAATAAAACTGTTTGCAAAACTCACAGTGTAGTAAAAGTGTATTGTGATGATTGCATAGAGTCTGAATAAATTACATCCAGTCCATAACTGCATGATAATTTGGCTAATTATAAACAGACAAAAAATTAAACATTTGCTGTACACCACTTTTGCATGCTTGCAACTTTTATGAATTAAGTAGCATTCTTGTGTTTTTATCTCCCTATTATGTTTATACAAGTGTTAGCTCTTCATTTTGATCCATACCAATGAAACATTTCTAGTATTTTGAAAATTGAATCCCTTTTCAAATTGATCTCATCTAACTCATGTAAATATATACAAATTCAGAAATATGGTGCTTTAGACACACAATATGAATTTAATTGAAGAAGTCTTTCAGTTACAATCCTTGAGGAAAGTTGTTTTAAGATGTATATCCATTTCTAGTTTCATCAAGTAAGAATTAATATGCCAAATTACAAAATTAATTTTTGGGTCTCCGCTGACCCGACAATACCGTTTACGTAACCAAAATCCATGATACCAGTTAAGGGTTAAACTAAGAAATATATATATATATATATATATATATATATATATATATATATATATATATATATATATATATATATATATACAAGGTTGCACAATTCATTCACTTTATACGTGCTTTACGGAACCCTCCTAAAACAGCTTATCTTAGCCGCTACCTGCGACTGCTTTGCGAGTCCCCCACCCGCCCTTGCTTGACCGCAAGAACAGCGACCGCTTGAAAGTGTCGCTAAAGATGAGACTTTCGTCTCCCCGGACGAATCCGGCCGCTCACCCCCGGAGCGAAGTGCGTGAGCACTTAAGGAAGATACCACTTGGCGCCGTGCCACAAATGTATCCTGGTAATAATGCCCTTACTTTACCTTAAATAGATTCGGTCACATGACCGACGGATCATGTGACTTACTCCCACTCCGTGTAAAGTGACGTGGGTGCCCCACGTGACCTCCCCCCCTCAGAGCTTCGTAGGCGCCAACCGCCATGATGACGTCTGCAACCTACCACTGACGTGTCTTACCGCCCCCTGGCCTCAGCCCCTTCTGCTTCCTGGTTCAGCCTAAACCCATCTTAGACACGCCCCCTTCCTGCTCAGCTTAAAGGTCTGTCTATTTGTGGCTTCCATAGACAAAGGCACATCCTGTCTTTTATGTCTGCAAGCGTCACTATGCCACAATATCTCTGATTTTTCGAAAATTGCAAAAAATTGAAAATTTTTACGGTGTCTTCCTACAATTACAATTATGAAGATAGAGATATTTACTTTTGAGTAAATATTACGCAAAATTCAATATAAGAGATTTCACTATGCGGTGGGCTAATCGACCCAATGCTTTTTTTTCTTTGATTTTCCGTATTCTCTTCCATAAAATTTTCACGCAATGAATAGTTTCTGGACCTGTGCGCACATTTCCCACGTTGAAAATAATTTTTTAAAAGTGAAAATAGCTTAACATCGGATACACAACTTTGAATGGGCAGCTCTGAACAGTTCAGTTCGTGTAACGAACAGTACAGTCCCTTAGAGCATTAGAGGTCCGTTACTGTCCGAGAGTGAAAATCAACACAGAAAATCAACTTATTTACGAGTTTCGTGACAATAAATTTGTTGGAATTATATAATAAAATACTCGGTTAAGTCAATAGTTTGGTGTTTATTTCACTTTCATTGGGATTATTAGACACATACGTGGTGTTAGAATACAATATTTTACGAAACTTGTAATAATGTAAAATCATTCTGTGAAAGCTTACCTATAAACAATTCCTGCCCAAACTCGCGTTATATTTACTTGGAAAACCAATAAGTCACTCTAGGGACAGAAGGATCCGGTTTTAAAGGCCAAGATGACATCTTTTCCGAGTTATGCGATTGAAATTTGTTGCAGCATGACGTGAGTTGCGGGCTGCATAACCGTAACTCCTATGTCGTAACTTCAGTTCTTTTCCTCTTGAATCAATTTGATGTAGAACTGATAAGGCAATCCCCTGTTCATCCCTGGAACACTTACGGGGATGTGTGCAAATTGTTTCTTATATATTGTTCAAACCGTCGTCTTTCCTTCGGGTATTATAAACGAAGGGATGTCTGAAAATATGGTGGAAGATTCATCTGATGTATTTGTATAATAAAAAGTAAGAGTAAAAATAGTATATTATAGTTTTCCCAACTATTTCTTTTCCCATTTAATAACAGCTTGAATAATGTATATGTTGGAAAAGAGGGACAGAAGGTCATTTTGGTGCCTGTGATAATCAGTGTCATGTGGGAACCCACCAAGCCCAATTTTTAGATTTGAAGTATTTGCACATATACGAGAAGAGTGAATTTGAAGAGTGAATTGAAATATTTCTTTTGTTTAAGATAATGATAGAGACCAACACTTGACTACTAAACAGCTTTCTTCTGTTGGCTTGTTTCACACATGTCTTCTTCGGAATGAAGTTACACAAGCTTATAAGTTGTCATTTATCTACGACCAATATATTCAAAACCTTTCCAAAGGCAAAGGCTGAAATGGATACAAAGGAAAAAGAAGGAAAATAACTATTCGACGTTGGAGCTTGGACCTAGGGGGAACGTAAATTGAGGCTTCGTAGATGATTTAGAAAATTCTACCCTGTCTCAATTTACGGCACAACCTGAAGTCATTGACATCTTGAATGCTACAAAGTACGTATAATATTTGCTAATACAGTAAACCCTCGTTAGAACAAACACGCTAAACAGGAACTTCGTTGCAAAACAAAGAAAATTTGGGTCCCGCCAAAGAACTTAGTAATGAGGATATATAAAAATCGGATAACACGAATTTTTATAATACGAACACCGATTATTCCACTCCCTTGGAATTCGTGTTATCGAGGGTTTACTGTAGAAACAGACATTAAGGGAGGTAACTATTGTAAACATGATTTATTATTATTATTATTATTATTATTATTATTATTATTATTATTATTACACTATATCACGATTAAAGATGTGAAGAATAATAAACACTATTTTTACTTACAATACGTTTGAACATATCTTGTTAAACCTCGAGCTGCGTTCTAAATAGCAAGTCTTCGTGAAGAAACCGTTACCCACAAACGTTTCCTCCTCCCTCTTTTCCCTTCCCTTTCGTTCTGCAACCAAATCACCCGGGTTGTTTACCAGCGCCATTCTTGCCACATAGCAAACACACGGAGTGTAGCACGCCCGGCTGCGCTGCGACCCCTCGGCGCGGCTGACCGCAGCTAATGAACGCGGCGCAGCGGCTGCGCGCGGAGGGGCGAGCGCCGGAGGGAGCAGAGAGAGAGAGAGAGAGAGAGAGAGAGAGGTAGAGAGGGAAGGGCGAAGCAGCGAGGTGGATGAGCGAGCGGGGAACACGGGGCACAAGTGAGGACGAGGAGGCGAGGAGAGGGGGCGTGCGGGAAATACGGATTGAAGAGAGGACGATGGAGCGGGGTGGACTCGGCAGGAGGAGGAGGCCAACGGGGGGGGCAGGAATACGGGAAGGATGGGGTGGTGGAAAGGACGAAGAACTGAGTGGTCGGGGGAGTGAGGGAGACGGCGGGAGGAGATCGGGGATGTGGGGTGTAGGGAGAGTAGGTAGGATAGGGAGCAGAGAGGTTAGGGAGCTGGGATGGTGGGGGATGGGAGAGGTACACGGAGTAGGGAGGATGGAGAGCGGGGAGGATGAGGGAGCGGGGTGGGCTGAGTAGGCGGAGAAGCGGAATACGGGAAGGTCGGGAATGCGGAAAGGATGGGTGAGTGGGAAGAACGAAGAGCGGAGATGACGGGGGAGTGGGGAGGTACAGGAGTGAATGGAGGTCGGGGAAGTGGGGAGAAGGGGGGAGCAAGAAGAACGCTGAGCGGAGACGTCGAGGAGCTAAGATGGTCGGGGTGGGGAAAGGACATGGAGGCGGAGAGGATGGAGTGAGAAGAGTACGAGGGAGGGGCTGGACTGGGCAGGGAAAGAAGGGAATGATGGGGCAGAATGGAGAGGACAAGGTTGTAGGAAAGATGCGGGAGTAGAAAGGATGGAGAGCTGAGAGGACGGGAGAATAGGGAGGACAGGAGAGTGGAGAGGTCGGGGATGTGGGGAAAAACAGAGGAGTAGGAAGAACGGAGGGCGAAGAGGACGGGAAGCTGGAATTATGGGGGAAGGGAGAGAGGCGCGATGCGGGGAGGAGAGGGAGCTGCAGGACGGCGACGTCGAGAGGGCGGGGAACAGTGAAGGTGTGAGGACGGAGTGGGTCGGGGCTGGCGTGTGGGTGCGTTGGCGCCACCACCGACCAGGATGCGCTGGCATGATAACAGCGTGCGTAATTGTGGCCGATTCATCTGGATCCGTCGATTGGCTTGTGTCATTTGTTTAACTGTCGGAATTGGTTTCATAGTTGGTTCAGAAAATAAATTCGCGACTGCAGCCGTCAAGTCGCCAGCGTTATCACATGCTGTCGATCGCCCGACAGCTCGCCTCCCCCACAACCCCGTCGCCTTCGCGTGCCGGCGGGGAATTCAGGCGATGCCGTCATTAAAGCAAATTGCTGCCTGATTACTTTTTACGACGCACGATAGGTTGGATTCTCCAGTTTTCCTAACAGCGTTCGAAGTGACATGCTAGTTGTAATCGTTTTTGGAAACAGTGCGATTACGTGTATGAAACAGTGTATGACACATGCAGTCATGCGGGAATGCTAAAGTAATGTCAAATTTGCCATTATATTTTTCCTGTTAATTTCAACTCAACGGACATAAAACAATTAAAGTCGGTACACAAATTTAAGTTAAAAAGTAAAATCTTTTCTGCTGCAAAACTGTTTCTATACAATTAGAGACTATACTGATCGTGAAAAGAAAAATAATGTTTCATGTAACAAAACAAAGATATATAATGAATTAGTTTATGTTTGCATTGTATACATTTAAAAAAAATATTTAATACGCCTGTAACAAGTAATGTACTTCAGCTTCCGGGTCAATGACCCCCATCTCGATCAGGTTTTTGTCCAGTTTCCCTGATCCATTGAGCAAATGCTGAGATGGCCCCTTGTTTTGCTTCTGGACGTAAATGTAGCTTCACTGTGCGCACGTTTTGTTGAGCACTCCTTTTGCTTGTGGTTCATTTACAGTTGAAATTGATTTTCTATAACTCGGGAAAAAACATTTTTCAAATATCTTTATTTTTCTAAAATAATTATTTCCTAAATTCATTTTTTCGTTTTTTTTGTTTTTTTTATAAATTCTGGCCCTCAAGAAAATGTGCGCAGATAAATTTCTTTCCCCACACGATTTATACAGTTTTTACTGTTTTTTGACAAATAAATAAATAAATAAATAAAAAGGAACGGAGAGGTTTCTCAATTTGACCTGAAGACATGCTAAATATAATTTTCTTATTGAGGTCGTACTTTTACTATATTGTTTTAGGATTTTTTTAGTTACATATACGCATTACCATGACATAATTGGAAGCCCTAATTGGGCGAATACGTGAAATTCCTAACAAGTAGCTCGTCAGGAATAACTTGTTTCTATTAGTTGAAGGTGAGTTTTCATTAAAAATATTACTTTTATAAGTAGAGCTTTAAAATATTTAATGAAAATGTTTTTCATTATTATTATTATTATTATTATTATTACTATTATTATTATCATTATAAAACATTAAGAAATATATTTAAAATATTTTACTGGAATGGACTGGAAGAATAAATTAGGTATCACATGCATTTCTTTTTCATTCTCAACGAACATGGTTTCTGAGCTGCGGCAAACGCAAGAATTTGTTATCATGCTACCCCACGTTGTGTTTAACTCATTACACTTCCAGTTTCAGAATCAGCGAGGATCCCTCCTCCGGAGCAGAGTCTCGTAAGTACGTTTCCCGAGATCAGACACTGAAATCTCGTTTTAAAGGAGACCGAACAAGGGATCAGCTTGAGGCACGGGGCTGAACGTCGAGGCTCGCTCTCCGCCGTTGCTTCCCTCCCGATCTCCTCTCTTGAGCTGTCATGGATGGCGCGCTTAAGATGAGAAGGCCGGCGAGGGCGGGAGGAGAGCCCCAAGGCAAGGGGAACGTAATTCACTGGAGCCGGAGCCAAAGGACGGTTGGCAGGGCGGATGCGTGGGACTCTCAAAGAGACCCTAATTTCATGATGTTTTGGGCGCGAGATGAAATTGGTGCGAAATAAATGTATGATTCGGAACCGAAAATGCCTCAAAAAAACTGTAACATTGAAGACCTCGGTGCAATAAAATGCTATGCCACAATACTTAAGTTTTGAGAAAACGGAGAGTAAAGGTTTAGACATCGCTTTCTACATACAAGGATAAAGAACATTAATTTACGAATATGACTGCCATCTTGCAGCGAATCTTTAAAATAAAAACCCAACATCTACATACATCTATGGGCGTCGAAATAGACTAATATTTCAGTTTCATCAGAAATGTGGCATAGCATATTATTATTATTATTATTATTTATTTAGCGTATGGCAATCCCACATGGACCCCAGCATAGCAGCCACAACATCAACACAAATCAAAATCAAAATATCACCAAAAATCACCGCATCGACTGACCAGCACAATAAAAAAGAAAAAAAATCATAATAAAGAAGAAAAGCATATTATTGCCCCAGGGTCTTCAATTAGAGTAAGATTCTTTAGGTTGTGAAAATAACTTTGAAAGTTTTAGTCGTTTCCTTCTTCTTAATACCACTTCGTTCTCACATGGCTGAAGTCGAGATTTTTCATTATAAATGTAGTTTCTTGAACTATCAAGTAAAAAACAATGGACTATATTTCGTTTTATCTTACGCATTTCATATATGAGATTTGACAATTACTTGACCTCCGCAATAAGAGGACGATTGGTATTTGCAGTGCGGCGTAGCCATAAAATTTCAACAAAAAAAGGAATGTCCAGTAATTTCCAAGACGTCTGGACAAAAGTTTGGCCTGAAGAAAGTCAATGAAATCTGAGATGGGCACGGCGATAGGATTGGGAAGGCGATCGATGAAGTCTGCGGGAGTGTGGGGAGGCACAAAGCTTGTCATGGAGCTGGAAAGACGCTAGGAGAAGGAAACGAAGAGAAAAAAAAGACTGTTGGTGAGCTTGATATTCTCATAAGAAAGGTCAGCAAATAATTTGGTGAACCGGTTAACGTTGCCGTTGAAGGGCAGAAAAGCACGAGAAACGTAAGAGTTTACAGTAGGAGAAAACGGTCACTGCGGTGGCAAGTAAGTTGCGAAATGGCGAAAGGAATTTATGGAAGGGTATCGAAGAGGACGGAAGTGATGAGTCGGCGGGGAGACGGAAGAGGAAAACGCTACGGAAGAGAGCGGTTAGGGCATCAGTAGCAAGTTGTCGCCAGCGTACGGGGTACACAGAGTGGAAATGGAAAGCAAAAAAGAAGAAAAAAAAAACGATAGTAGGTCGGACGAGAGTTCGGATCGCGAAGGCAGAGGGGAAAGGAGGGGAAGGGGCGTGAGGAGAAGGGGGGAGCCAGCGGCGCGGCATTTTACGGCGGGGAACTTTCATACCAATCAGGAAGCGATCTCGGCCGTGATGTCACGATTGTACTACGAGCCGCAATCACGTCGCAGGCCTCAGGGTGGCAAAAAACCGCCACCCCCCGCGCAGCGACTTACGAGTTGGCTCCGAGAAACTTCGGTTTACTGTGTTAGGAGATTTTTTCTCGACGTTGGCTCCCAAAAATGTTGGGAGTCTAGAATTTCCTACGTCTCTGCCTTCCCTTCCTCCGACCGGCTTCTGAGAACTTGCAGCGAGTCAAGGAAAACACTTGCTCAAAAGGATAATCAAAGACTCCTTTCGCGAAGATGATCTCGGGAGGAGGTAGTCGCCTGTACTTTATCTCAAGTGACTAATGGATGCGCATTTCCATGCTCAGAACACTTGGCGACATAAAAACGGGAATGGATCGCATTGCTGGTTAAATAAAAAAGTTACATGTATCAGACAATGGATTTAAGACGCCATCTCTCTGCATCTCATTTTACTTGAACGAAAGTACAAACTTGTAACAAACATTACTACATTTTAAAGTTTAAATTATCTGTGGAACATTAAGTTTCTATGAAAATCAACTTACTAACACAGCAGCTATAAATTAAATGTATCTGTAATTCGTAACTTAGCTGATTTACGAACAACATTTTTTTTACAAACTTTATACGACAAAAAAATACGATATTTCTTAAATATCTAAAGAAATGTGATTAAAACAGAAATATCTAAAATACAATGTAGACATTATCCCGAAGTAGGTCCGACCTCTAAATAATTCTTTCAAAATAAAATAATTACTTGTAATAATTAACATAATAATGTATAATAAAATAATATAATTACAAACATAAAAGAAGTGTTTCAAAATAACTATTATTTAATATAATAAGTGAGGTGAAAAGGTTTTTCCCCCTATCACTGTAATTCGTCTTGAAGAGGTGCAAAGAAGTGCATCCAAATATGAACGTATAAAAATTCCATTTAAATGTACTATAATATATAATTTAAGAGGCTAAAATCTTCTCGTAAACTTACTGCTCATGTTTTCACAAATGAAAAGTTTTTAAATGAACATCGAATTAAAATAGTTACGTTTAATGTTTCTAATATCAAAACTAAAAGAATTATAATTGCCCATTTTATATAGTGGCCTTGGACTATCGCACACAAGAGTTATATACCAGTTTGAACTTTTCATTTGCTAGAACAGCAGTACGGTGCACGCCTCCTTCACGAGTTGAATTGTACTTGTATTGCTTGCAGCAATCTGCACGCCTTCCACTGCTGCCACCTGTCAGCAACCCGCTCCACATTTCAACGAACTGTTCAGAGGCAGGGCCTACCCCAGGAACGGGGAAAGAAAGCACTGATGAAGAGGAATAGAATTGAACAAAATAAATAAATATATTGCGATTTTCTAACTTTGCCCCTCAAGGCCCGTCTTCACGATGGAATATGTCACGGTATTTTGCGATGTTCTCAGTCGTGCCGGCAGATACCGCATGATCGCGACCGTATCAGCAGTGCTTGTGATCTTGCGACTTCTAGCGGTACGAGGTAGAAATACGGGAAATGCCGTGTGATATTCCATCGTGGCCTTAGAGGCTTGAGGGGCAGAGTTAGAAAAATCGCACTATAAATAAATAAATAAATGTAATTGGTTTAAGCAATGATGATCTGTCTATGCCAAGCGTAATCATTGTATGTTATCAAAAAAACTAGTGGTTTTACAGCAGCACTTACTTTCTTAAATTTTTGTAACATCACTCCAAAGTACGCGTAATCATTCAAAACATTACTTGACATTATTTAAAGATTAATTTTGAAAGCAAATTTCGTTAAGAAGAAAATCTTCAATATTGCAATTTATAGATAAAAGCCGAAATACTTTTAACTTTCCGGAATTTTCAAAAAAATTAGAGAGTTCAATGAAAACTGGGCCTGCGCCATTTTTATAAGCGTACTTTGCTCCATAAAATAAAAAATAAAAATTCAATTTAGAGCCACTTTTGAGAAAAGTTTGAAAAGGATGAGGTTTCGTGTAAAGTACCCATCCAAATCAAAATATCCGTTTGAAAATTCACGGGGTCCCTAGTTGGGGCAGATTGGTAAGGAAATTTCTTTCTTTCCTTACCCCGGGGGAAACAATTTTGGAGAAAATCCTATAAACGATTTACGCGGTAGACGTGTTTACAGGCGGATGGGCAGATGGATATTTTCCCGTAAATAAATATTTAGGACCCATAAAACCTGGATTCTGATTTCACAATGTATTAGAAAAAGCAATATACATATAAGACAAGTGTTATCCACATTTTCGGTATCGGGGGCCGAGTTTTTTTGGGGGGGTATAAGGTCGCATCAACATCTAGGTCATTAGCGATCATTATTGGTTTTAACGTTATGATAACTGGAGATGGACATGATATGGTGATGATAGGGGTGAAAGGACGAACACAAATACAACCATGCCCGAGGCGAGACTCGAATCCACGATCCCTCGGTCGAGCTCGCTACGACACTACTGGCTTAGCGATATCGGCCATCTCGCTAAGGTAGTAGTGTTGTAGCGATCTCGGCTACCGGGGATCGACACTGAATTTTTGTATTAGGGATCAATACAAGTGTTTTCTGTGCACTTTTCGCTGCAGCATTACAACACGCTCTCTTACTAGTTAAAGTTCGCAGTAAGCGAAAAAGTAAAAACATTGGCGTTCCTAAATTATTATAGGGTATCTTAAACTCGTGTAATACGATTAATAAATAATGTTAATTTTCTATGGAGTTTAATTTTGTCCTTCAGCTTCCTGTCACTCTTCTTACTCTTCACTTTAGGGTGAAGAGTCACTCCAAGCAGAAAGACACATAAAGGTGAGAAGGTGCAAGATACATTAATTTTAAGCATTCCCAAATAACATCATGCAATGTAACTGGAGTACAACAAACTCGTATTCTGGTTATTTCACCAAACAGGAGAATCTGCCAATTGCATTTGAGGAATAAATATACATTTATGAAGCAATTGAACGTGAGAAACTATCTCAGAATTCTCATTCTGAAACTCTTGATAATGTGATTCACGATTTTTCTTCATTCATAAGATATAACGTTCAAGGCAACCGACTAAATTCTTCGAATTAACGACGAATTCGAATAATCGAAGTTCAAATTATCCACGTCCCACGGTTACGTATTGTGAACATACAATTAATTAGCATAGTTAGCATTAGCATTCTAAATTTTAGAATTACGAAATTCCATCCAAATTCTTATATTTAGTGACTGAATTCAAATACTCTTTTATCCTAAATGCAGATACTTTTTTTACATGGAACAGAGATCATTTGTGTGCGAAGAAAGATATTGTGGTGAATACCTTTCACGACAGTATCTTTCATGTAGATTTTTTGAACTGTATTTACCTGTGAATTTGAACTGAGGGCTAGTGTTATAGTTTGCTATCGCAGGGAAATGTTTTTAACAGATTGCCTTTTTATCGTTCGTGACTCGTGTAGTTTTCAAGCTCACATTCGAGATCCGAAGAAATTTAAATCAGGATAATTGATTTTGAGTTGTATTGAGATCCTACTACGGAGTTATTAGGTAGACATGAATTAATTCCTGACAATTAGGACAAAATAAAATGTTTTCCGAGGAGATTCAAGTAGACAGAACAACAAAGAAACTACTGCAAATAACATCAAACTACAAGTTTAATGTAATGTGTTGAAACATCAATTAATGAATTAAATAGTAAATAAAAATCACTAATGAAATAAGAATTGATGAAAAAGTACAGGTTAATACAGTCTAGTTGTAAGCGAAAAATAACCACAGTAGAGCGTCGAATATCTGAATACTGCAGTTCCGAACGTAGTTAACTGAAAAATTCCAGCGAACATTTAAATTATTATGGTTTTTGTTTTGCTTAACAGTATATTTTCTACACACTTCTATTATTACAGTAGTAGTATATTGTAGGAACATAGTGCCACTGCTCGAGTACTACATTTGTATTTCATTGTCGTATTGTTACTTTCATCGTTGACAGTGGAGTGCATGCCTTTATGTGATCCGCAATGTTAGCAATCTTGTCTCAACATGTGATGTAATGTGTTTAATTTGTGTAAAATTGATCAATAAAAAAATAGACACGTGAAAAAATGTATTGATTTATCCATCCTGCAACTGTCCTTATTTTGTTTCTGACAATAACCCATGATTCAAAAAATCAATTATTCCAACAACCCCAAACCCCAACTGTTTCGGATAATAGACGCTCTTCTGTACTTCTAAAAACAAAGGAGGACGTGATCGAAAGTAGAAAAAGCTTCGCACAAATATCAAAATATAAAAGACATTAGCACGTTAAAATGCATTCATCGCTAAACACTTGATCAATATAGAAAAGGAACAAAAAAAGTATTTTATAGTTAACAGACTACGGCGAGTGTAGTTGTAACTAGGTCACCCTATAATTTATGATACGGTTTAACGGTACATGTTTCACAAACTAAACCACAACTAGTACGTATGACATGTAGTATAAAATAAACTAAGCGCATTCCACGTTTCCTCTTCACCCGCATCCAACGTGACTTCTTTCGCCGCGAGCGCAGTACGGGTGAGCAGTCCAATCCGCAGCACGCGCAGGCCACCGCGCGACCCGTGACCCGGCAGCGCGGCTCGGCAGCCAACCTCGTTCCGCCTCTGTAGACCTTCGCGCGCCCTCCGTGTGTGCCCGCCCGCCTCCTCGCCGGCCCCGCCCCTCTCCGCCCACCCCTCTCCGCCCCGTCCCGCCCACGCACCGAATCGCGACCCGCGCTCCGCGATGAGCAACCCGCCCCTTGTTCCCTGCAACACGCCGCCTGGCCTCCGCCCTCCGGCCTCGCCCTTCATCCACGTCCCTCCGCACCCTCACTCACTCCTTCAGCACACCCCCTTCCCGCGCACTGGCGCGGGCCGGGCCGCGGCAGCCACGCCCGGCTCTCGTATCCCCGCCCGCTCCGGCGAGCCCCGCCGCGACCTCCACCCTCGCCTTGTGACCCGCGCCGCTCGCCCCGTGCTGCCCTCCGTCGCCGCCTCCCCCCCCTCGTCCGACCTCGCCGCCGCCGTCTCCTTCATCTTCCATCGCGGATTTGAATGGAGTAATCTAGTAGAGAAAAGGGAAAACCTTGGGATGAATTATTCATCATTATCCTGAAAGCGCATTTGAAATTTAAATACTACATTTTGATGTACACCGACGTTGAAAAGTAAATGTGGCAACATAGGAATTCGGTATGACAAACTTCTATTCTTTCCTCGAAGCCTGCGGGCGGGCGCGGGGGTTTCGACGCCGGATGCCGAGGCGTAGGCCGCGCCGAAGTAGGAGGGCGGTGGATGAGGTGACGGACGAAGGGTGCAAAGGGACGAAGAGGGTGTGAGAGGGCGCGGTCGCGCGGGCGCGGGGCCATGGGGGCGCAGAGCACGAGACGCGAGCCGAAGGGGGTGAGGGGGCGGGGGCGAGGGGCGCGACGGCGTGGTGGCGTGGGGCCGCGCAGGTGCGGCGACCCGGGGGCGCGGGGACGCGGGGACGCGGGGCGCGAGTGAGCGGGGACGCGAAAACGCGGGGAAGCGAAAGGGCAGGGGCGCGGTGACGCGAGAATGTGAGGGCGCGGGGACGCGAGGGTGCGAGAGCGTGATGGCGCGGGGATGTGAGGGCGCGGAGAAGCGAAGATGCGGGTAAGCGGTGACACGGCGGCCGGAGAGCGGGGAGGCATAGTCATGGGGACGCGGGGGCGCAAGAGAGCGCGAGGTGCGGGGGCGCGGAGGTGCCGTGGCGCGGAGGTGCGGTGGCGTGGAGAAGCGGCGGCGCGGAGGTGCGGGGGCGCGGGGGTGCGGGGGCGCGGAGGTTTGGTGGCACGGTGGCGCGGAGGTGCGGGGGTGCGGAGGTGCGGTGGCTCGGAGGTGCGGTGGCGCGGAGGTGCGGGGGCGTGGAGGTGCGGTGGCGCGGTGGCGCGGAGGTGCGAGGGCGCGGAGGTGCGGGGGTGCGGGGGCGTGGAGTTGTGGTGGCGTGGGGGCGTGGAGGTACGGGGACGCGGAGGTGCGGGGCCGCGTGGCCGCGGGGCCGCGTGGCCGCGGGAACGGCCGGCGCGGAGCCCCGGGCGCGGGGGGTGGGGGGCTTGAGGGCGCGGGGGGACACGGGAGCGGGCGCTGGGGCGAGCATAGAGCGCGCGGCGCTCCGCCGGGGCGGAGGGGCGGGGCAGGGTGCAGAAAATGAAATTTGGGCGGTGTGGTCGCGTGCTGCGGCTACGGGCCGGCGCAGAGCCCGACCTCCGCCGCAGCGATAGAGCGCTCAAAATTCGCCGCATAGCTCGCTCGTAACCGGCCGGCGGCCGACGGGCAGCGCGCCGCGCGCTGATCAACGTGATCCCCGCCGCGCGGAAAATCGCCCGCAAGAATTCTAGCCGGAGAGTTACTGCAGAACGCCCGCTCCTAAAAGTTTCGGGGTTCGGAGGTGGAATTGCTACAAGTGGTCTGTTCGGTTGAGGAATGTATTATTCATGGATGCTCAAAATCAGGCAATGTATGGCTCGGAAAATTGAACGCTTCACAAATTGAGGTATAAAGATATAAGCAAAACTGTTAAGGAATGTTTATAGTACCGTTTCATTACATTATATAAACCCCGTGTACTTGGTGCTGTTTACCCCAAACGTAACAACATGCTTTTAATTGGCCCTCTTTAGTGGTTACACAGAAGTGGGCTAATTGTCTGACTGCAGTCTCTACGTATGAATGCAATTTCATTTCTAATTAAAGTTGAATGTATGTTTTTAAGTATCTATCCGTTGCTGATGAATAAAATTAACTTTTATTTCTGAAGATAATTTCGCTCTTCATTTGATGGGATGCATTCGCGAAAGTTCGCAAAAAATACGTTTTATACAAGAACAATCTCACGTACAGTATTATACTTTCTTTGCATAATTCTCACACTGTATCTTTCTGCTCGTTCTGGTTTAACATGACTGATTTACCTTTGAATTATTATTTTATCTTTTACAATAACACATATTTCTACTGAAAGTTTATGCGATATTTATAGAAATGTGATATCCATTTACAGTATGTGAATCTCCGGGAAAAAATGTTAACTTTTTTAGCAAATACTCGTATCTTACCTTCTAAAATTGTTAAAAAAAACATTAATATTGGCCAGAATAGTGTGTGGAATATATTAGATGATCAGTTATTCGATTACAATTCGTCTTCTCTGAAAATTCTAAATACGTATGAATATATTTATTTTTGACTATTTACATTGAAATTAATTACTGGGATTCAAAGAATAGAGAGAGACAATCGGAATGTAAGGGAAACTGAAATACAAAACATTCACGGGAAAACAAAATAAGAACTATTAAAATATGGCGAATAAATTCAATTTCAAAATCTTTCTCTGGCGAAGAACGCTTGGAAAACCACACGCAAAAAAATAAAATAAAAAGGGATTCACAATACACGTTTTCGCAAAAACAAAATCGCCACTTTTTGTTGCAGTATTACAGTACTTTCTCTTTACTACGTAAGTACCTACTAGGCGAGAAGCTAAAAGCGACCGGGAAGAAAACCATATCAAAAAATTGCTGCCCATAGCCAAACACCAACTTGATCATTCGGGTGATTGCGGCGTAATTTTCGCCGTGTAACAGGGCCGCCTGTCGCCCGGGGTCGCTCTCCATTAGTTGAACGTTGGGAGCGCCGGCAGCGGCGGCGGCGGCGGCGCGACCGCGGGGGCTGCGGCCGATCGGTGTCAATCGCCGCCACGCGGAATATGATGGACAAAATTTACAGGTGATGTTATCGCCAACAATTACACGTATATCACTCGCGCGCGTCTGGGGCGAGTGAACGAAGCGTTGTTTGCGCGGCGGACACTCACGCACGCACGCACGCACGCTCGCGCGCAACGACGCGTGTGTTTTAGTCCCGACCGCACTATGTCGGATTAGCATCCGACGCCAAGCTCTGGAAACTGAGAGACGCGTGTAACGCCGGGTGCCTTATTAGCGTTTACGCTAGTGGATTCAATCCGGGGAAAATAATTCGGAGAGAAGAGAAATCAAATATGATGGAATTGCAATGTCCAGACTGTGTCGAAAAATTGTATCACATATTTGCCAGTAATAGGAAAGCTCTGTGTAGGGCTATGTAGAACACCAATGCCCTAAAAGTTTTTAGGGGCGTTGGAAATTAACTTTTGTGATGAGAAAATTATTTTTATTACAGAATAACCCTTTTTTCTATACTTTTTAACTGAAAAATAACTAAACTAATAGAAATGAATGTGATGTTCGTGGTTTCTAATTCTAACGTACCTCTTGAAGATTCATTGAGAGGGATAATAAATGAACGTGTGGACACGCGGATACAGGTTTCATATTTTTGTTATTCAATTGATTTTCATCAGGTGATGTAAGAAAAAAATACAAAAGACATGATCAAAGGATCTGCCAGTAATTATTTTCCGATCGGGGACTTCGTTTGATTCGACTAACTGATTTCCGATCCATTAGTCCTTTTAGTTCAAATAAAGAACTTCGGTGTAACACGTTTTGGTTATATGGCGCATATCCAGTGTCTATAAAACGAGTCATTGAAGTTGCAATTCTAAAGGAATTTCAGAAGAAAAAATAGTATCATGTAATTACAGAAATCCCAGAAAATGTTTGCTTACGAGGAAAAAGATGTTTCATAATATTGGACAGGACAGTAAGTAGAAAGTTTAAGTTTTTTATTTATTTATTTATTTATTTAGTCAAAAAACAGTAAAAACTGTATATGACGTGTGGGAAAAGAAATTTATCTGCGCACATTTTCTTGAGGGCCAGAAGTTTATTAAAAAAAAAAAAAAAAAAAAAAAAAAAAAAAAAAAAAAACGAAAACGAAAAAATTAATTTAGAAAATAATTATTTTAGAAAATAAAGATATTTGAAAAATGTTTTTTCCCGAGTTATAGAAAATCAATTTCAACTGTAAATGAACTACAAGCAAAAGGAGTGCTCAACAAAACGTGCGCACAGTGAAGCTACATTTACGTCCAGAAGCAAAACAAGGGGCCATCTCAGCATTTGCTCTATGGATCAGGGAAACTGACAAAAACCTGATCGAGATGGGGGTCATTGACCCGGAGGCTGAAGTACATTACTTGTTACAGGCGTATTAAATATTTTTTTTTAAATGTATACAATGCAAACATAAACTAATTCATTATATATCTTTGTTTTGTTACATTAAACATTATTTTCTTTTTCACGATCAGTATAGTCTCTAATTGTATAGAAACAGTTTTGCAGCAGAAAAGATTTTACTTTAAACTTAAATTTGTGTACCGACTTTAATTGTTTTATGTCATCTGGCAATGCGTTGTAAAGTAACGTACATGTATTGTATGTTGATTTCTTGTACTGAGCTGTTGATACTGACACTTGATGCACGTGATTTCTACGGCGTGTGTTGTAATTATAAATATCAATATTGCATGAAAATATGTTCCCTCCGTTAAGTAGGTCATTTTTGACAAATATTACAGATTCGTAAATAAATAGACAAGGCAATGTAGGATTCCCAGCTCAATGAAAAGAGGCTTGCAGGAATCACGTGGAAGGCATTTTTTCATTATTCGAATAATTTTCTTTTGCAATCTGAAGGTCTGAATACTACAGGATGAGCTTCCCCAGAATATTATGCCATATCTCAGGCGGGAATGCACATTTGCAAAATAAACGCAACGAGCTGCATGAAGGCTGACAGAATTTGAAAGAATTCTGAATGCATAGCATAATGAACTTATTTAGTGTTTAATTCTGTTATATGTACATTCCATTTGAGGTTTGATTGAATTGAAAGACCTAAAAATTTTGTTGCCTCACATCAGCTAATTGCATATTGTTCATTTTCAATGAACATGCGATTTCCGATTTGAGATGCAAAAATGCATTGAAACAGTTTTCTTTCGTTAACAATTAATTTGTTATTATTAAACCAATTTGAAACTTCTGAAATTGTACTATTTACTGCTTCTTTTTTGCAAAGAACATTCGTGTCATCAGCAAACAGAACCGTTTCTTCCATTTTTAATAGACGAGGGCATATCGTTTACATATAACAGAAAGAGAATAGGACCTAAGATCGAACCTTGCGGGACCCCATGCACATTGGCAAAGAATTGGAAATATAAGTATGTAATGTCCTTTCCTGCCAGTATGGTATTTCTACTCTTTGAGTCCGTGTTTAAGGTAAGAAGTTATCCAATCTAGGGCAATACCACGAATTCCATACGAAGGTAATTTTGAGAGCAAGATCTTATGGTCAATAACGTCAAAAGCTTTCGAGAGATCTAAGAATATTCCAATGGGTATTTCATTTTGGTCTATTGATGAAGCAACATCTTTGAGAAAAGAAAAAATGGCAGTTTTCCGTAGATTTTGATTTTCTAAAACCGTGTTGTGAGTCTGAAAACGCTCTGTTTTTCCTGAGAAATGTTTCCATTCGTAAGTAGAAAGGCCTTTCTAATATTTTTGAGAAAACTGACAAAAGAGAAATTGGCCGGTAATTTTGAATATAATTTTTGTTCCCTTTTTTAAAAGTGGCTTAATTTTCGCTGTTTTGAAAATATCTGGAAATATTCCTGTACATAAAGAAGCATTGAAAATGTGAGTTAACGGATGTATAAAGGCAGGTGCACAAGTTTTTAATAAACAATCCGGAAATTCATCTAAACCAGATGAATATTTATTTTTAGTTTACTGACTATTCTGAGGATTTCGTTGGGAGAAGTTTCGGGAATAAACATCGTATCTGAAATTTTTGGGAAGTGTAAAATGTTGAATTTTGTGATTTTAGGTCCTTCGTGAGATCAGACGCAATTCTGGAAAAGTGTTTGTTGAAGAGATTGGCAACTTTTTCCGGATTACTCGTTTCTCTTTCATTATCCTTTAAAATAACATTCTCTAGCAAGGTATCGAGATGATGTGGTTGTATTTTTTACGATATCCCACATTGCTTTAGTTTTGTTACTAGCGCTCAAAATGTCCTGACTATTTTCATTATTTTGCCTGAACTATTACTTTTCTTAAAATTCTTTATATTCTCGGAAGTATATATGGAAACCGGGTGATACGTTATGATGTTAGAAATAAAGTAAAGCGTACGTTTGTTTTTACACGATGTTCTAATTCCTTGTGTGATCCAAGTATTACTTTTGCTTGAAATATTTAATTTTCTCTTTTAAGAGGAAAGCACGCGTTAAAATGAATTGAAAGCTTGGAGAAAAATAAATTATATTTTTCATTTGTGTCAACAGCGTTATAAACTTCGTCCCATGATTCCTTCATCAAGTAGTCCGTAAATAATTTTATATTAACTTTAGTGAATGCTCTGCACATGCGTGTATTATTTATTGTGTCAGTGTTTATGTTCTTAGTAATTGTAAGAATTTGTGCATCGTGGTCACTGTATCCTAGATTATTCGTTATTATTTCATATGTAGTTGTGGTTTTGTTAATTATAATTTGATCTAATGCTTTTGTGATTTAAGCGTATTCCGTGTAGGTACATTCACTGTAATGTCTAAATTAAAAGAATGAAGTAAATTGAGAAACTGCTCTTTTTCGTGGGATTCGCTCAGAAAATCAATATTGAAATCTCCACATACAACAATGGATTTAAAAGAGAGTTTACTAATTTTGTTCAGAATTATCTCTAGATTTTCCAAGAAAGTGAAATAATCTGAAGCTCGCTTTGTTGGAGGTCTGTAGATGCAAAGTAAGATAATTTTGAGCGTAGTAAGATGTACTACTGTTGTTTCAAAAACTTTTTCAATTGCATATAAATTGAATTCTGACAAGAAGGTAGAATCAATATAATTTCTTATGTAAATACACGAACCTCCGTAAGCAGGGCCCTTATTTGATTCCCTCGCCCTACAATACGATCCTGCAAGGTAAAAGCTAGGAATTTGGAGTGTATTTATATCATTTTGAGACAACCAATGTTCTGTAAAGCAAAAAACATCTATTTGTCTTAGATCACATTGTAATGCTGCCTCGATAAATTCAATTTTATTGGAAAGAGATTGCACATTATGATGCATTATTCGAATCTTTTGCATGTACCTACACGGATGTTTTTCTGCTGCATCTGACTGTAGTTGCTATTTATTTATTTCATTTTTACCTCGAGTGCGTGGTCGAAGGAAGTATCGTGTCCCAGCAGTGACAAGAGGTGAGGGAGGAGGAGTTTTCTCCCGACAACATCTCACAATCAATTTGCTTTTGTGTAAGCTACAAAAATAGATAAAACAGGTTGCCTCCGTTGTTATATGTTCCTTGTTATAGATAAAATTGGCTGTTTTAGTCCCATTTCATGTCTACAGCATGCAGAATGATGATTCCAGAGGAATTTTTTCTTATTACTGTGTCAGAAGTCGAAAAAGACAAATTTTCCAGCTTAGCGAATCGGTGATTATTGGTGTATCACTCTCAGCCCCTAGGGATGGATGATTAAGAGCATATTAAGCACGTACTTAAAACTCTTACTTAATAGGAGTCCTCTATATTTCACAATTTACAGAATGTTTATCTTTTATACTTTTTAATAAATATGCAAAATATTTTAATATTAATTTTTAAATTGCAGTTTATTTCACATTAATTTTGTTTGCGTAAGTTTAACCCTCAACCACCGTAGTCCTCTGTGACCGCAGCAAATTCGAAATCGTCCCTTGCAAGGGAAAAGAAATATTTTGTAACGACGCCTCTATCTTATTTAATTGTCCGTGTGTTTATTTGTGACTATTGACATTTCATCTTTTACAATAAAATTCGAGCACAGCAGGTCACCACTATGTTTGCAGAACAACGACCCCGAGGTCGTTGTTCTGCATGGTACGATAATGTTCGAAACAATTTCAGTTACAAAGACTTTCACCGGGATAAATATTTTGATAATAGGTACCACGGCAGGGGCTCGAAAATCTACATATTGCTATTACAGTTTGCTGAAGTCAGATTTATGGGGCTTCGTCAGTAGGACCAAAACTTTTTTTTAACACATGGTCGTTAAGGATTCTTCATTTTTCAGTTCCTTGAACTTGTTTATTTTAGTTTCTATTTTTCAAATTGTTCGAAAACTTTATTTAAATATCACAATATATTTATAGTTTTTTATTTTCTTAAAATGGGAATATTTGAATGTTTTTTTCATGTCCTAGATGCGGTAGTGCTTCGAGAAAATGAAAAATATTTGCACGATTACATTTTTGATAATGATTTTAGTGTAATTTTTCACAGAACGATTAGGATTTGATTGGATTCACCAAGGACGAAAATCACGATCTTTTTTCTTTCTTTCCTAAATATTTCTATTGAGCGATCACAATGACCGTACCACTCACATTGCACTTCGGTGTTTGTTGACTTTTTTGTTTCTTGATTTTCTTGATGCTTTGTTAAAGATAGATCTGCTACAAAACCCTGGATTATCCAGGGAGGGATTTTGTACTGTCTCCTCAAGAATTTTCCTGATTTTTCCTTGTAGTGGTACATGTCGGGGGTGATTTTCGTACATTACAATTTTAGGGAAAATATCACGATAAATTATAGGATCGTTTGAAGTAGCAACTTTGAGGGAATATGTAGTACTTAGATGATCTGGTGATATAAGATGGATTCATCCGATTCAATAAGGATGCTACCAACTGGGCTGATGTGAAAACAGCCGGTACCGCCCATGGTTATGTACAAGAAGTAATCTTGTGAAAAAAAATGAGATTGCAAGCTAAGATTTCTACCTTTTTCCAAAGACTGTAGCTGGATAATGGGGGTAAAAATGCCCAGAAGCTTCATTCAATTTTGAATAGAGGGCTTGTTTATTCTTTTGTTTAGTCACTTCCAAATTCTCAGAGCGGCAGCTTGATTGTTTTATAAGGTATCAGAAAAAATACGAATTTTCGATTTTTGATTTTTTCGTATCATTGCTCGGAGATAAAATTCTGAAATATTATGAGACATTCTTAACGTCTATACATATCTTGGAGAGCTCTTTCAAAAAACTTTGGCGGGAAATTCAGTTTTTAAAAAATTAGTAAATTATTATTCGGTATTTTTCTATGATTTATTTCTGGGGTGACGACTCCAAAAAATTCCTACAAATTGTACGTAGGTATTCTTTACTACTGATTTTTCGAATTTTTTTTATTGGTGTGTCATATTGAAAAAAATAAGATCTCTTTTCTTCCTCATTTATACACACATATAACTCATAATAAATTAATAACTTTTCTAAGGAAAAGTACTTTTTTCAGGATGATAACCATATTTTATTTCAGAATGAAAAATATATCAGAACGCTTAAGAGAATGGCGCAAGTCGTTGAAATCCCTGATATTTTGAAAATTACAAAAGTTAATTTTTTCTTCTTCCTCCAACTACAAAATTGATGATATAGACTTTTTCTGAAAGGAATCTGATTAAGAAGGATAAGAAACGTGAGTGTTTGGTACTGAAAAGAATTGTAATAGGAGATGGGATGGTTATGTAGATGAATGGCAAGATAAGGTGATAAATCTAACTAATGTAAATATACCAGAAAATGTAATAGATAATTTGTGTCTAGAGAAACTTTCAGTGATTGAATGTGATAAAGGATGTTCATTAGCCGTTGTAAATACTATTCAACATATAGCTAAAGCTGAACAGTTTTTTAGTAATGTTAGTAATTGTGTTGTTCTAGAAGAAGATGAGTCTAATAGGATCATGAGAGAGACGAGAGAGGTCTTAGGTAGATGGAAGAGGTATAATTACATTACTAAGAGTATTTATTATCAACTATACCCCTCTGGCACTACTATACATAGAGCCTATGGACTAGTAAAGGCTAACAAAGAGGGTTTTCCTATTTGCCCAGTTGTTTCATCAGTTAATTCTGCCACCTATATATTAAGTACATAAATAGTAGATTAAAAATGTTGCTTGACAAGGATTATCAATATGGGGCAAGAAATAGTTATGAAGTCAAACACAGATTAAATGATGTGATTTTGGATGTTGATGACTGAATTATATCTTTAGATGTTGAATATATGTATCCATCCATTCCACATGAGTTAATATATCAGGTCTTGAACAGCAAATGTAACCACGTAGATGTGAGTGATGATCCACCTTGGCATGATATCCTAATACGAATAAGATTAATACTGAATAATAACATTTTTGTACATAACCATACCATATACAAACAGATAGATGGGTTACCGATAGGAGGAGTGTTAAGTTCTGTCTTGGCAGAATTGGCCATGAGAGAAATTGAGAATCAGGTACTGAAACAGGTTCGGATCAAATTCTGCAACAGATATGTTGATGATACTCTTGTTGTTGTTAACCAAGATATGATACAGGATATCACTGAGAGATTTAATGCGTACAATGCAAAAATTAAGTTTGCCTTAGAAGTGGAACATGATGGTATTCTAAACTTTTTAGACATAAAAGAAATTAGGATGAGTGATAGAACTGTGACAGATTGGTACCATAAATCTATATACGCTGGATTACTTCTTAACTTTTAGATCGTCACACCCCTATAAGGTCAAAGTTAGTGTGGTAAATGGGCTAGTAGATAGGATGGTGAGTCTGTCAGAAAAAAGTTACTATAACAAGAATTTGGAAAAAAAATTTAAATTATTAACTAGTAATGGGTATCCATTGAGATTTATCTCAAAGCATGTGAAAAAAAGATTGTATAAAATGTTTTAACCAGAAAGATTCTGCTATGAATGGTAATGAAGAAAAAGATCAAGAACTAGTCAGAATAGTATTGCCATTTGTTCCCAACATTAAGAACAAGATTGCTATAAGATATAGAGAAAACTTTAAGATAGTAATTGTTGACAAAACTGTGAACCAAAAAAACATTATTACTAAGTTGAAAGATAAGATTTGTAAACAAGACCAACAAAATGTGGTGTACCAAATTTCTTGTCATAATTGTGATAAGAGTTACGTGGGACAGACATGTAGGAGAATGTGTGAACGGATTAAAGAACACCAGAAGAACATAAACAAAGGCAGCAAATTGCACAATTCTATCTTCGTTCATAAGGTTAATTTTGGTCATAACTTTGATTTTAATGGAGCTAAAGTGTCATGTCAAGAACCCAATAAAGGAAAGAGGTTAATTTTAGAAACTTCACATAAGAAAACAATAAGACTGTAAATTCTTTGGTGGAGTTCAACTTTTTACCAAATGCTACGATGGTGTGCTACAAACTCTTAGAGAGATTACGTAAGTCGTAGGTGAACATGCTTAGTATGTCTCATGTAGCTTTTGAGCTAAGCAGGTGTTTTAATGAGTTCACTATGATCTGATATGTAGTGACATTTGTACTTTAGTACAAATTTTTATTACGCGAGAGTACAAATGGAGGTTGATTATGATAATGGAAAATATTTTTAAAAAATGTTGACATAAGTACGTCTGTACCAGTAATAATTTAAGAGATAATTGACGAGTTTACCAAGAGGTTGAGGGTGAGTGGAAGCCTGAAGATGAGGAAAATTTAACATCGAAACGTTGCAACTATGTATGATGTTGGACTTTTGTATGATGTATGAAGTTGGACTGTTATGTGTGTTGTCGATAATAAATTGAATCTTTTTAAAAAAAATTCTACGTATGAAGACAACAAATTTGAAACAAACTTGTAATAAAAGGAATCTGTTATTTAAAGATTTGATAATTTTTATTTGTTTCACTCTTGACTGATGTGTGTAAATATCACGCGAAACGTTTTGCAACAATATAAGGACAATGAATTTTTTCTGAAAAATATTTATTGACTGTCGTAAATTAGAAATGGATACTTGTGTTAAATTATTAATAATAATTTGACAGTCAAATATTCGTATATACCATTTAACTCTTTAAAATCTGCTCTAAAACGTCAGCACTTCTAAAAATGGTCCTGTAATTTTTTTTGAAAAAAAAAACCAGTTATTTTTGGGTAATTTCTACTCACAATTAACGCAGTTTATTAAAGTCCATTTTTTCAAAAAAACCTCCCAATATTTTTCTTTAAAACGTTTCCGTTTAAAACAAGGGAGCTTAAAAAATGGTTCAGGTCTAATTTTTGCTGAACTCTCTGACTTTCAAAAATTGCAAATTAGATATAATGCAAGAATGTGTGTGCTGTTGATACACCACTACTTTTTAAATGGAGGTGAACCCCATGGAAGAGAAATATAATGGCCCAAATTAGAGCGTGCTGTTGCCCGATAATAATGCAGTGAAATTAATTCCCACTAATAGTTGATAGGTCACACAAATGAATCACAAATGTGAAATGAATGAAGTGGCTTTTTATATCTTCAAAGTGTACAAATTCTATTTAGAATTTTGATAAGCAACATGGTAACATTAAGTAGTAAATAATAAGCATATTTCATTGAATATTATTTATAGTAGCACGGTCCCTTGGATCTGCTAGTGGATAGTTATCATTCAATATGACAGGGAAAATTCTCTTTTATCGAAACAGCAGTGCCAGAAACAACATAGAGTCTCCTGATATAACGGTTGGTGACGTGTATAAATGTCCGCCAACAAATAAGTCGAAAGAAAAATGCAGCGATAGAGCACCATCTATCAAATGAATTGCATAATGGAAATTACCTCGTGAAGTGAACCGAGGAAAATGTAAATAAATGGAACACTTCAATGAGACGCACCATACTGTCGCTAGGAAGCAATTTAATAAATCACTCTAGAATTTCGTAATTTATGCAACTGCCGTTTGTCTTTTATGGTCAGCTTTAACTTCAAAATCAATCACTTTTAATGCAGGTTATAAAGAATACCTTCTGTATTATTTACCCGCAAACAGATAATCACGTGAGCAGAATATTTCAGCTTTTGACTAATTGTAATATATATATGATTCAGTCTATGATTTTATCCTTGATGTTGGCAGAAGGTCGTGACCTTAAAACTAAATACACTATTGTCGGAACATGTGTTATCGTTATGGTTGGATACATCAAAAGTATTTCCGGCGGTCGTATTATTCTGAGATGTCAATTTAGTTTTATCTTCGATTTATGGACAGTGTAATTTGTTCTATCTGCACACGTTCATTTTTTTTTAAATAAAAGTTTTCTATCTGGCATAATCGTCTTTCCAAGATATTGCTATTGACTAATCCTCATTCTCAAGTACGATTTAAGTCAGGCAAATCTTTTTAAAACCATGAAATCCAAATTTGTTACAGCTCAACAGACTTCGATTATTAAAACATTGTTTTTTTAAGTGAAATATTGAATACATTATGTTGACACGCCTGAAGTCACGATTGCCAATAACCTTGCTGAAGTCACGTAGCTTGTAAAATTTCATAGTGTGTAGCCTGCAAAGGAAAATAATGTGTGATAGTATCTATATAGATCCATATAGAGAAATGTCTTGATGATTCCGGGTCAGAGTGTTTTCCGAGTAGTTCTGAAAGTACTAGTCTTTTGCGATGCTTGATTTTATTTTTAATCATCCACAAATCGAGAGCTTATAAATGAAATATTACACTTCACGCAGCATCCAAGAAGTTGACAATGTTCACTCACAAATAGAAAAATCAATGTCTCTCTGTGAATTTTAGTCACATATTTCATTTCTTTGTATTTTGTTTGTTATTCATAGAAAACGACCATTTCTCATCATATAGCTTCAGCCAAAACAAGATTTCAAAGATTTCTATAACAGTAGTAAACACTGACGCTTTAGACAAATACCATTTTTCAATGTCGTGCAACATAATATTGTACAGGAAATATGTAAAATTCGGTGCAACTGAAGCATGGAGATAAACAATTTATTTCTACAAATGTTATATCAATGACGTTCGGAAGATAAGGCACGATCACCTCTCCGCATCAGTAATAATTCAGTGACTCATTCAAAAGACAAAATATCAGATATAAAGACTATGATTAAATGAATGACTGAAATACATAAATCATATTGCAAATCCACACTGCTTTGCAAATAAACTTTTGTAAACAATAACTAATTCCATATTTCAGCAGTCGTCTGTAACATTTGACGGAATGGTTTCAATAAAAACTAATTTGGTCAGCCCGGTGGCCGAGATCGAGATCGCTAAAGCAGTAATGCAGGAGCGATCTCGGACCGAAGGGTCGCGGGTTCGAGTCCCGCCTCGGGCATGGATGTACATGATCGTCCTACATCCCCTATCATCACCATATCGTTTCGTCCTCATGGATACCATAACGTTAAAATCCAATAGTGGTCGCTAATGACCTAGAAGTTGATGCGATCTTAAATAACAAAAAAAAAAAAATGATTTGATGGTTATTATTTTGTAGCATCTCTAGCAAACTACAGGTCATATTATCACGATAGTAAGTCAAAAGTCTATTGTCGGACTAAAGTTCTAACTGTAAAACTATATTCAAAATTACTATACTTCCAATGCATTATTTTCTGCGAATATAACTTGTTGTCAACAAAGATCCTTGTCGAAAGGGAAAATTGCTAGACACGCACAAAGTTCTGTTGACATTTTGTCACTTGAATTAAAGTCTCAATTTCAAATATGTCTCCTATAAAAATTACTTCAGTGTAGTTCGAACCCTTTTATTTCAATATCGCGAGGTGGCAACGGTTCTCTTCCATAGCAAAGGTATAATGCACGGTCTTAAGTGTAAATGTTTTTAGTACATATGTGTCAAACGCAGTAGGAGATAACTAAGCAAACAGAAAAAAGATATTTACTGTTTAATCCCAACATATTTTAAACAATAAAATTTGTATTCACTTAAATTTTTTTGAAATACTAGTATGTTTATTAAATCAAATTCGTAATTGAATTTAATCTTTGTTTCGTCGGTAAAAAAGTATAATTATTTAGATTATACTTTATTATGTTACAAATTGTGTATTGTAAATATCATTCAGAACAACGAACAATTCTTCGATTTGATTAGATTCTCAATTATATTTCCTTCTTTTAAATGAAGTTAATGAATGAATAAATATATTTAACTCGATATATTAAACAAATAATAAACCGTGAACATACTATACCAAAGCTGTTTTTCTACTAGAAGTCTTTAGCAGTGAAAATGTGAATGGCTGCCTTCTTTGCCTCCTGAAGATCAACGGAAAAGAGACATTTGTATAAGAGTAAAATTAGTGATGACTTGAAGCAGTGAAAAGGAAGAGAAAACGATCAAAAAATCTCTCGAATTTTGCTTGCAAGAACAGAAGCTACTGCGGTAAAAGAGAAAGGAACAATGTTAGCACCAAGACTGGCTGTGAGTACGGCACAGTGGACTGGGAATTTGAACATTGTGACGTAAACGTTCTTACAAAGCAATAGTGGCATAACTAAAGTATACGAATTTTGAGTTAATGCACTCTCCAGAATTGCAGATTGGTCTACCTTCCAGAAGCTACAGCAGCATATCTTACAGTAAAGTATACCACCAACAAATGGCAGAAGTACGAATGTAAGTATGACGCATTTCAATACAAGATGAAAACTGCAAAGTCATTTATCTGAAAACCTAATTTTTTGAGTTCTGATATTGTTGAAGCCTACGAAATCAATAACGAAAGAAAATAAAAATATATTTCATTAGTAGCATTACATTCAGTCGAAATTGCTAAACATGCATTACTTGCAGTGAGAAAGGAGCTTTTCAAACTTTTTCTACCGTATTTCTATGACATGTCTTCAACTTACAAGGTCTTCTCAACTATTTTGATAACATCATCCTCGTTTCACAACAATGGTCTCAGCATTTTACCCAGAATGAATGTTTTGCTTTGCATGTAAATTGCAAGAATAATAACTTCTACAACTAATTATAATGCTATTCTCTTATCTATTTAAATTTCTCAGAAATCACACGAAATCTACAAAATTATATAAAACTTCGAAACTTATCAAATGAACTGCGCTATTTTCGATGTTCAGCTATCTGATTTCTAATGCTACTTGCTACAACGAAGTGAAGCAGAAGAAAAACGTACGGAAGTCATTGAAAACGTGCTAAATCCCCTTTAGTGGTTCAACTAGTTCAGCCGGTGAACTGAGAGGTCCGATAATCTTCTGTTGGTATATACAGAGTGGACCACCTAAGTTGGCCACAGCAAATATCTTGAAAACGGTTTGAGGTATCGAGATGCTATTTGCGGCATGTTGTTGCATATGATGGGGCAAATAACATTTTGTTTTCTAGTTTGTACCGTATGTAATTTTAGAGATATTGACAGTATAATGGAAGAATATATTTTTTCCTACATTATTCTAAAGTTCTTTAAAAATGAAATGAAATGTTATAAATATTGTTAATATTTGAAAAGTATTTTTTACGAAAACAGTGAAATTAAGACCTTAGGAATTAGGAACTTAGGTGGTCCACCTGTATAAGAGCGGTTAACTCGGACACCGTGTCCATGAAATTGGCATATTTATGTGTTTTTTTTTCGCCCAGAGCTCCATATGCACTTAATTTTGTTGTAAATCCACTAGATAGCGCTGTAGAACAAAACTAAATATTCATGTCAAATGTAAACCACAACACTCGGTTGCATATATATATATATATATATATATATATATATATATATATATATATATACAGGTGTCCCACCAACTATGGACCGCCCCCATAACTTTTAAACGGTTCAGGATATCGAAATGCAGTTTTCGCTGAATTATGCAGAATCATGGGGCAAGTAACATGCCGTGGAGAAATTGTCTATAATATTTTTAGTCTTTAAGAAATTTAATCATCTTTGATTTTTAAATGGAACTATATATTTTTCTCACCAGCAATGGATAGATCATAAAAAGAGGAATAAAATGATGTATCATAAGCTAGGATTTTGATAGTAATTTGCGTATAAGATTAGACTTTCTGATACGTGATTTTGAATGAAACGGACAATATTTCGTGTAGCAGCCCTTGCAATAGTCGCCTTCAGTGAAAATGGCCTTCGCGGCATTAAGAGTGTTGCGTGGAGAGAGAAAATTGAGAGGGGTGACAATGAGGGATAAGAGGCCTAACTACATCAATCCAGGGTCTTGACGCAAAAGTCACATTAACGAACACCAATTTTAACGATCAGAATGAGAGATTTTTCCATTAATTTATCTGCATTTAACTTGTCTTATTTAGCAATAAATGTCATTTTCAATCTTGACAAGAATGCAACCACCGTCTCTTCATTGGTAAATTTCATTTTTAATTAAGATGATCATTCGTCCACTTTGCAATCATACTTCTACTGCTCGTCATAAATGGAAAAGAAAACAGTACACTTCCATCTTCTGCCGTGGATTTTCAAGTATGAGGCAGCATGTGTCGCCATGAAGTGGGAAGCTCTCCAATCAATATTAGCAGTCGGGACTGCAGATGTACATTTGTGTTAAAGTTCAGTAAATTGACACTGATAGTCTGTTAAGAGTGTTTCAAAATGTTTATTGCTTTGTTCTTTTGGTACGTGTTTAAATAAGACGTTTATGAAGAGTAAATGCAAAGAGAAAATGTCTAGCTCTCTATTATTTGATGAATTAATCAAGATATTACAATAAAAATCTTTAAGCATTCATTCCCTTTCCTTGTTTTAAATGATATCTGGTTTCTGCCATAACACACTAAGATCGATTTTTGTAAGTTTGAAAAGAACCTTCGCTATCGTCCTTCCGCTACAAATTACTTCTATTTTGTTCTTTTCGATGAACGTTGCTTTGGAATTTCATTACAAGAAAAGTTCAATTCAGATGAACAAATGGGAAAAAACCTCTTTCTGATCGGTAATATTTTATGTTTGTTAGTATGATCTTCGTGTCAAGACCATGAATTGCTGTAGTTACGCCTCTATCCCTCACGGCCACCCCTCTCGTACTCCTTGTTTCCACGAAATAGTCTCGACGCCGCGAAGGTCTTTCACCAACCGTTCACCAACAGCGACTGTTGCAAGGGTTGCTACACGAAGTATTGTCCGTTTCATTCAAAATCACTATCAGAAAGTCGAATTTTATACTAAAATTACTACTAAATATTAACTATCATACATCATTTTATTCCTCTTTTCATGGTCTATCTATTGCTGGTGAGAAACATATATAGTTCTATTTAAAAAATCAAAGATGATTAAATTTCTCGGAAACTAAAAATATTATTTACAATTTCTCTGCGGCATGTTACTTGCCCCATGATTCTGCGTTATTCAGAGAAAATTGTATTTCGATATCCTGAACCGTTTAGACGGTATGGGGTTGGTCCATAGTTGGTGAGACACCTGTGTATTGAAAGGGTTTAAGCGCCCGTGAGCAAGCGGATTATTCTTGAGAGGATTTGAGGGCACTTAAAATTCCAATAACTTACAATCAAAAACAATACAATAAAAATAATATGTTTAATTACAAAGCCTTCAAGATTACATTGAGTTTCAAAATGTTGATGATAATTCTTACAGAAGTAGTCATATGACTTCTTTAGTATTGAGTGGGAATTTTCTTGCTTGCTTAACTATGTAGGTTCTTGGTAACACAAATTTATAAACATATAATGAGAAATTGAGGACCTAGTCCACTACTGAAATAAGAATTTTTTACACTGAAGAAAAACAAAAAAAAATACAAACAAAAACAAATGATATAAAACACGTGAGAAACAAATCACTTGTAAGACTATAAATTACCACACAAAGGTCAAATGACTTATTACAAATTGTAAATCAAACCGCGTGAAAGTTGCTAGCTGCATTGACCCGATTCAAAATCCGGAGAACGTGCACACCGACCAGAGGTTGCAAAAGAAGAAACGGCTATATCCGCCGCCATGCAGCTGGATTGTTTCCACTCGCGCGGAAATCAGCACGTCGCGTCGCCCCCAATTTAGAGGCCTGTCCAGTTTTTCATGTTGCTTAGACAACTCCAAGTTCAATTTTATTAAAACTTATCCATCTCTTGATAGCAAAACACATGACTTGTTAAACAACTAGTGACAAATAAACATCACTGCAGATTTAGCACTGTTTTGTTGGCACTTTTAAACTTTGATGAGTACCGCACTTTGAGAGATCAAGTAGATTGTGGCGGATTAAAAATAAGGCGTGCCACATGTTCATGCCACCATTGTCTTATGCTCAAGTGCCCACGTGCTCGGCTGCCACGATACTGGTGTCCCCCAATCATCAACCGTCACTACTCTCTTTCTAAAAGACGAAATGCCACTTGCACCATGGCAAAGAGTTTGATTATAAAGTAGCTTCTTTTTTCTACAGGATGAGATCTTGAATATTCTATTACATTTTGGCTGGTCCGGCGTTTCTCGATATTACCCCGCCTGCTCAGAAACGTGCACAATTTGCTACTAAATGTGAATGAGAGGGACAGAGAGAGGCAGAGACAGAGTCACAGAGACAGTCAGACAGACTGAGACAGGAACAGAGAAGGAGTGGGAGAGAGAGGGAGACGGTGAGAGAGATGGAGTGAGAGAGACGAAGAGAGAGACAGAGATATAAAGGGAGAGGAAAGGAGAAATATGGAGATGAAGAGCAGAACAACGTCTGCTGGGTTCTGTAAATATCTATAATTTGTAGTTTCTGCTCAAAACATTGGGCCATAAAAATTTACTAATATAATTTACTAAAATAACTAATATTTATTTTTTTGTTGATGATTGTAAATGTACTGTACGGCTCAAAGGAACCTCCAAAAGCCATCTCAGTGAACAATGAGTAATTCAGAAACTTTGAAACTGCAGAACATTACCTCGCAAAGTAGCGATCGACACATTTTTTCATTAAGATGTATTTCCTGAGCGATATAATTCCGTCTGAGTGTTGCTGAAGACGTGGAGACGCTCACTCCCACTACAAAACTCCTCATCAGTTCATTTTTTTGTGATTTTGACAACGCATCGGATTCCACAGGATGCGACTAAATTTGCATTCGGAATATTTTTCAGCAAAATCAAGTACATACCGGTAGAAGCAAACAGCAACAACACTTGACAGTAAGAACACGAAAGCAAGCGGTGACAGAGTCGCTCTTGGCGTACATTGTTAACCAACTTCCAAGGAGCCTTCATTACTTGAGAAGATAAACTTTTTCTGTTTTAAAGTCCGGTCCCGTTAACGAAGATATTTAATATCAGATCGCAATTCGCTCCTCATGCCTATATTTTTCAGCAAAGTATCGTTCATTACGTAACGAGGGGACTCTCGTCGCCCCGTTATTATTTCTCCCACGTCAAAAGAGTCTCAATTTGTATCATCGAGAGCTCGAGTTGCGCGGCCGGCATTGGAGTGCGAGGGTCTTTTTGATCATCGTTTCTGGGCGAGGGCATTCAGGCTGCGTAATTATGAATCTGTCGCCCTGTTAGCAAGAAGAGAACTTTCGGTATCCGTCCCAAAGAAGGGAGACAGAAGATAAATTATCGGAGAGATGCACTCCTCACGTATTACCGGGGGCTACTCGAGTCTCTTCGCCGTCAGAGAGGTATGAAAACATTTATTACTGTTTTGTGAAGCGCTCATTCACCGAGTTATTTGTGAACTTCTTTACCTGTTTATCTGCGGACTTTAACTTTGCAGGAAATTTCGTTGAAATCTGCCCTGCGGCTCGGGGTGTGCGGGGGGGGGGCAGAAAAGGGGGAGAGCTATGGAGGTGTGGGAGGAGAAAGTCGACGCCGTGATTTCATAATCCACCTCATCCCTTTTCTCGCACGCTCCTCGTCTCCTCCGTCCTTCGTTTCCTCTCGCTCTTCCCGGCACCCGCCGGAAACGATATTTCGCGTGGCATAAAAGTTATTTAAAAGTTGACGGTTCCGACCGAAGCGAGCGGTGGCGGTGTGAGGCTAGAACGGCGAGAGGGTGGAGAAGGGATGTGATGGGGGAAGAGGGAGAGGCGAGTAGAGAATGTGAGAGGAAGCGAATCGGCGAGCGGTAGCGGGAATGCAGCGAACGGGGAACGGAGTGCGTGGACGCGGCGCGAGAAATCGGCTGGCACGGGTGGAGTGGGTGGTGGGTGGGAGGGGTTTGAGGGGGAGGGGAGGGGGAAGGCCGGGCACACTGGAATGCAGGCAACCGTGTTATCTCTAGCGAATGACGTTTGACGGCGGCAGCTGGCATTGGAGGTCCGTGCGCTACTTAGCGTGCAACATCCAGGGTGGTTCAGTTTTCGTTCCTAATACATCGGGATGTTATCCCATGTATCCTCGTTTAGTTTTGTAAAGACTTGACATTAAACTTTGAACTATGCACTTGTGTTCGTGTAACATAGGCTACAGCAAGTGAGGACTTTTCGTGTTAGGAGTCGCCACGTCTCTGGAAAACTCAGTTGTTAATACTATCAAAGAAGCCTCGGAAGCGAGCACAAGGCGCGCGAGGTCAGCGCATCACAGTCCCTCATCTGGCGAACAATTCATGCGGGGGGATTACTTTTCCATTTCCAGCGGCTGCGGCATTTGTGAAGTAGAGACTTGCATTTTTGATTCTCTAAAGATTTCTTGCACAAATGCAATGAAAACCAGAAATATCTTTCTTTGGTCAGATGAAGCTTATTTCACAAGAAGTGGCACAGTTAATGTGCACAATATGCATGTGAGGGCCGACGAAAATCCGCATGTTGCACGCAGTGTAACTGACCAAGAACAATTCTCTGTAAATGTGCCACTTAGCATTGTGGAAAAATTTATCCTCAGTCCTCACTTCTTACCCGAGCATTTAAGAGGCGTTCAGTATCTGAATTTTAAAACTCAAGTACTCCCAACGCTTTTGGAGGTGGGGGTTAATTAAAAACCGCGTTTATGCTACCGAAACCGAGGATCGTATGTCCATCTTTGGCGCCTTGAAAGCATGGAGGCAGAAATAAAGGTACAACCCGGCAAAGTTGTGCGCGTTACGGAGGCGGCGCGGCACAGATGCCTACCTCACGTTCACGCAGGAGGAGACCATTTTGAACACTTGTAGAACCCCTGTTACACGAGGTGAAAATGCGAAATTTTGGCTGCATACTCAGATATGATAAATACGCTTAAATAATAGTCACTTTCTCTCCTTTCATATTCGTTAGATAAGTAGGGAATAATAGCCACAGGGAACAATATTTTATGTAATATTTGGCTACCTTTTTGCAAAAAATCACCAATGACAAAAACTTTTTCAAAATTTTGAATAGCATTTACACTATTTCCTTTTGCCCTCATGCATAACTTAGTGTACCCTTATCATCGGATCCGGTATGAGGAACGAGGACTGAATCACCCTTTATTTTCTTTCATAGCAACATTGCAAGACTACTAGAAAATGTCAGATTGGAATACAGCCTATATTTTAACGCCGCCGACCGGGTCGGTTAAAGTCGAGAAAGTGACAGATTTTTTCGACACTAGTGTTATAGCTGCGTCGAATTGAAGCACGGTCTGGAGGAGAATCCTAGAGGTCGGCTGCTCTGATCGGAAGTTTTTACGTGGATTCTCCGATCAATACCAGGCGAATGCTGGAGAGGTACCTTAACAAATGGGGCATGAACCGCGCGGGATTTTCCCTTCCTCAGCATTTCCCCCTCCTTTCCCATTACATATTCATACACTTACATACATAAGCACGCTTACACGCACTTCATTATCACAATCATTTCTAGGACAAGAAAAATTAACTAAATGAACGTTATCAGAAAAAGTAACAGAATAATTAAGCATCAAATTTACACAATTCCATTGCTTTTTTATTGCTGGGTCAATTTTTCTTTGTGAACAAATATATTCATTTCTTTTGTAAATAATAAACAATTTACATATTTCTGGAGTGTCTTTCAGAAAAGCAGATTTTTGAGTAGAAAGTACGTTTCCAAAACAATTGTTCAGTGCTTATTGCGGCTCAGCCATTCGCAATGTCGACGGAGTGTAGTAGACGAAATATGTTTAAAATTGTCCTAAGAACTTATTTGTCCTAAGAACTTATTATCATATTGAGGGAACAGTTCATTCCCAACACGAAAAGGGCCAATCAGAGCACCCTGCTAACAGAATTCCCAGCCTGGCAGTGTCATTGTTCGATCCAGCTGTTGTGTTAGTGTCAAAAATCTCTCATCATTGAAACTCAAAAGTAACTGATTTACAATAGACGCGCAGATCGTAATGATTTACGTAGCGGTTTCTGGTATCACAATTTGCTTGTTAACACGACAGTTGTTATGACCCATTTGGATTAGAGTAAAATTTTATTCTATTTGTTACATATGATTTTCAATGTTGGATAAACTCTACCTTCAGTTCATCCTTAATTATACAGAATGCAAATTTCTATCTAACCTCAGAGGCAACTGGAAACGATTAAACGATGAAAGAAGTGATGCCAAAAAAACGCAACAAAAGTGAGTAACGATTGATCTTTCAAGTTTCCGGACGCGGTAACTGCTATTCTAACCTTTGAAACGACAACTTTTAACTAACATTTCAGTTGTTTCGAGAAAACTGATGTCAAAGTTTTGTCTCTTCACATATTTAGACATCACTTTACCTACATTCGTTATTTTTATAGTAGCAATTTGTCCTGCTACATTAGTGATTTGTATGTTAGCTTGTTGCACGAGTATGTTCTACTTGTTGCTGAAATCAGAGAGAAAGTTATCACATTAACAAATCATTTATTTCCCAATTTGGTAGTTGGAACCGTTTCATTTCAAAGGGTCGTATTTTAATTAGTCCTGTATGTGTGGTGTTCATCCCTCAGTTGATTTCGAGATCCAGCGCCGACCTAAACACTGGCTTGAGGCTTATCGCCATCGGAACTGTAAGCCACCGAGAGAGCTCCAGATATATGTGGTAGTTTTTATCGTGGTGTGTGTATGTGTGCATTTGAGGTGAGATGAAAGGAAAAGGATGGGGAAGGGAAGAATGCGCGCGGTTTGTGCGTTAAGATACTGTTGAAGCATTTGCCTGGTATTGATCACAGAAACCACGGAATACTATTACCGGCAAAGGTGACTCAGGGCATCAGCTAATGGCACTGCAGTGCTCTGAACGGGAGGTCCTAGGGTTCGAGTCCAACGGTGGAAGGATTTTCGACACTGGTTTAACAAGTAGGTCGAGTTCAGCCGCTGGATGATAGCTCTAGCGGCCGGCTTTTTGATCGATAGTTTTCCGTGTTTTTTCGATCTTTCCTTCCTTGTCCTTTCCTCACTTCTTACATACACACACTCACATGAACTACACTATCACACTTGTCGGGAGACCAGTCGGGAGCTGAGAGCTTGTCCTGGTTGAGGCGGTGTTCTGCTGGTGGTAGATAGCTCGTTGAGGAAAATCCCCGCAAGCCGACATAGGTCGGTGCCGGATCTTACCATGCGGGGGAAGGGGAGATCACCGCCACCTCCACGATAAAAACATGCACTACACGGACACATGCACTTCCGGAATTCATGACCTTAAGAGTTGAGGCATCCTGAATCAGTAATCAGTCAACGGAGAGCTACTGATCACAGCAGCCGGCCGCAAGAATTCTCATCCAGACGGTGGCTGTATTCAGCTCAGCTGTCTAGCTAGTGTCGAAAATCCGCCACTGTGATGACTCAAACCCTAAGACAGACCTGCACAACGCCTGCCTCCCGCGGGTATTCTGCACTTAGGAGCCAGTGGTCTGCCCGCCAAAGCGCCGAAAGTGCAAGTAGTGGGGAGTAGGAAGCTTTGCGGGAAGGAGAGAAGTCTGACGTAACACGACGCGGCGCTTAGATTGAATGCCTAGGCGCCTAATACAATGATCCATGCTGCAAAATTATATACGCACTTGTTCAAATGGGCAATGTTTAGAATTTCAAGTTACAAGGACCATAATTCACTGTTTACGTTCGGTGAACTGCTGCGTATCCATTTTTGTATCCACCACTGTATGTATTTTCCTTTTTGAATTAGAAAAGAAATTAACATGCCCATTGTGACTCTTAAGCAATATTTCAAGCAGTAGCATTTTTAAAAACTTTGTTATTTATTTCTAACTAGCAAAATAATTCAATTTAACTATGGGGTTAAATGACCATAAATATTTGTGCTGTTAAACATTACCCTATTTGGAATTGCCATATGTTTAACTTTTATGTCAATCTTGATGCAAGAGATTGTTCTCATAATTTTTTTCATTTTGTTATGATTTGGAGAGTATAACATTCCTAGCGAATGTATACGGGAAAGTAAAAAATATGTTTTAGCATTGATAAAACCGTCTTATTCAATTAAACTTAGTTAATGGAAAAATAGTTTATTGCTGTCATCATCATACAAAAACAATTCAGTATCATAATTTTGTGTTTAGCAACACACTAAATTTGTGAGTACATCGTAGTGAACAATAAATTTGTGAGTACATTTGCGAATGACCTTATCAGACCTACACGCAATTATAATACTTGGTCTCCAAATCAAATATGTATAATTAGTTGTAGTTTCATAATTCACACTGTCTTATATCGACAACAAACATTTACAATATAATTCAACAGGCAATATTACTTTAAATGTATGTGACAGTCATCATCTCGCCGATTGCTCTTTAAATTTACGCGCTATGATTCGAATTACGCCTTCTCATTGGTGGTCCCCAGTTTTTGATTGGGTCTCATCCCCATCCTTCATCGATTTTCGCATTTGCCCCTGAGCTGCTCGCGCGCAGCTCCTGACGTCAGTGAAAGTGCAAAATGCTGTGCAGGTCTGCCCTAAGACCTCATGGTCAGAAACACAGCAGGGACATCAGTTTATGCCCTGAGCTACCTCACTCGGTCCTCAAGAAAAAGGGGAAAAACGAGAAGGCGTGATGCAAGATGAGAAGAGAGATAAGGCCCTCTAGGGTGTGACGAATGAAGTGAGTCAAAACGATGACGCTTCAAAACGAAGGAAGCCGGACGTGAGAAGGTGTGATAGTGGCGTGCGAAGGTATACTGGATTTTAGAACGACGAGAAGAGAAAGGAAACGAGACTTGCTGGAAAGATGGTCTGCAATTAAGGCGGAGTTGATTGATTATTTAATTTTTCCGGTTGCATCATCTACTTCGGTAAATAGTCTCCGGGTCAGTAGTAAATAGTCTGTGGTAAATGGTCTAACGAATGTCCTCCAGTAGCTAGAACGTGGGATGCGGCGCCGACTTATTCGTCGTCTTGAGGAGGATTTCGTTTTTGAGGACCGCCCCATCAGAGTCACGCTTTTAGCTCCCGACTGGTCTCCCCAAATGTGTGGTAGTGCAATGCATGTAAGTGTGTGTGTGTGCGCGTGTGTTCGCAATTTGAGAGAAAAGAAACAAGGACGAGGAAGAAAAGATCGTGCGCGGTCCCTGACCCATTTGTGGAGGAATTACTCCAGTGTTCGTCTGGTACTGGTCGGAGAATCCAGGAAAAGTACCGATCAGAGCAGTGAACCGGTAGATACCTCCACGCTGCGGCCAAATTCAAACTAGTAGCTATAAGCATCGGGAATCCTGCCACCGTCGGGACTCGAAATCCAGGAAATCCCGGTCAGGGACACTGCAGTGGCTACGTTTGTTGCCTCGAGTCATTACTCAAGCGATGGAGGTGGAAGCGCCGAGACGGAAAAATGTGCGCCTGACGTGAGAAGATGCGACAGAAGCGTGACGAGTTGGGTGTAGTCCGTGGTGGACACAGCGAGCGAAGCATGACGCGGCATGCAGCACCGGGTCCTGTTGTGGCGCACGTGGTGGGCGGGCAGAAGGTGGGTGTGGTGCGAAAGAGCGGGGGCGGGGTGGCACGGGGCCGTCTGCGGCGCATCGCGCGGCGCACCTCCCCTCCCTTCCCCTCCCCTCCCCCCCGCCCCGCCTCTTTCCTTGCCGCCCCACCCCGCCCCCTCACCGTTGGCGCTGATGGCACGCCGGGTCGCCCGCTGTAAACGAGGCTTTGTGGAGCCCGCTAAATACAGCAAGGGAGCCGACCGCCCGAGGGCGGAAATTTCGGGCGCTGCATCGGCGGCCAAACGAAGTCCGGAACGCGTTTGAGCGGAGGCGGCGCGGAAGGGCGACACGGCCCGGCTCTTTCCGATGGCGGCATTCACCACGCGTTGCACGCGGGCTCAAACGCCACGAAGGAACTCGGCGAAGCGGTAAAATTTTTATACTGAAGGTCGGTCAGATCAATTAGAAACAGATTCTTCTTTGAGAACTATTATCATATTATATAAAGTTCCAAAGAAAAAAAATATATTTTCAATTCCATGAACATTAATAAATAAATAAATAAAACTTCTTTAACTGCTCTTAAGTTTAAGTGGATATAATTCTATTATTTTACATTGCATGAGGGGGCGATGCTAACTATCGTTGTCTTTGATAAGAGTTACAGTTGTTGCAGTGTTCGTGACATTCACTAAGTCAGTGTTGTCAAGGTCGATGCCACGAGCGGGAGACTGTGGCATGACTGCCACGACGAAATCGCTCCTCCACACAGTTTATCACCCCGTCACCAGAGACAACACCATCCCTATTGTCAAACGGCGAGGTTACTACTACTCGTAGTAGTTCCCTTTTCGACGCTAGTTGCGCAGAAAAGCTCGTGGCTTGCTACGATACCACGACGCGTGCTACAGCCACCAGTAAAAGACCTTAGCACCACTGCACTAAATTTTCGACAAAGGATTGCGGTGTTGTTTCAAGTCCTTCCAGGGAAGGCTATGGCTTAAAACGGCGCTTAAATCGTATTCAAATCTACCATGTTTCACCACACTTCTACCAGACCATGGTAAATAATGCAGATCACCTAACATCCAAGAATAAAAAAATTAAACGACCTGGCTTGAACGAAACAATGAGATGGAGCTAATGAAACATCTGCTTTAACGTGAAAAATAGTTGTTGGTTTCTCTTGCGACTGCTTGGCTAGATTTCAAATCATCCTGTGAGAGCGTTGGAGGAACTCAAATTCCAAAATTTCTTTGACATTTCGCAGTTTTATTCATTAGCACTATTATTTTAACAGATTACGCTGAAGGATTTCTGCTAGGAAACGATGTAAAAATATTTTGAAATGTCGAGAAAATGTGGGTGCAAGCAGTTATGGGGCCCAATATTGGCCTTCATTTCGTTCAATATATTCCTTACAGAAGACATGTATTAATCGTGTATTTCTGTGTTGTTTATCTTTGGGAAACGAATCTTCGAATTTCATCTAGAGAGACTCAAAGAAAAAACAAAACAAATCAAATCAAAAATAAACAAGGAACTTCTCCGAAACTTCAATATATTAGACCCTCAAAAGAACCACACTCGACCGCTCGCTTAAGCACTGGAGATTGAATTCAACCCGACCGATTTAGAAAAAAATATTTTCATTGGCAATCTTTTCCGCGGAATCCTGACTGGCGGTCACGCGGGATCTTTCGCTCGCCTTCTCCGTCGCCGCTGATTCCCGGAGGCGCCACCGTGCGCGCGCGTCGCCATAAAAGTGAAAGGTGGCGAGGGTGGGACGTTCACAATGTCTTTCAGCAGCGCTGGCAGCCCGGGCGACCGCACCGCACCCGCGCCCGAGTAGTGTCCACGCCCACACGTGCCCACTCCCGCGCTTGCCCCCGCGCCGCCGCCGCGCCTTCTACCGCACCCGCCACCGCTACCACTCCCGCCCCCTTCCCGCGCTCGTCCCGTGCCCGCCCCCACGCCTTCCCCCGCGTCAGCTAACGCACCCCGCCTCCGCGTCCTCCCCGCCGCGCCACTACGCTCGCCCCCGCTCACACCCTCGTTCCCACCCCCGTTGCCACTCCCGCTCCCACCACCGTCCCCATCCCCGTTCCCACCCCCGTTCCCACCCCCGTTCCCACCCCCGCTCCCACCCCCGCTCCCACCCCCGCTCCCACCCCCGCTCCCACCCCCGTCCCCACCCCCGTCCCCACCCCCCGTCCCCACCCCCGTCCCCACCCCCGTTCCCACCCCCGTTCCCAAACCGCTCCCACCCCCGTCCCCACCCCGTTCCCACCACCGTTCCCACCCCCGTTCCCACTCTTGCCGCTGCACACGCTCCCGCCCCCGCCGCCACTGCAGCCTCGCTGCCGCCCCGCCCCCACCCCGCCCCCGCCCCCGCCCCTGCTCCCGCCCCTGCTCCCGCTCCTGCTCCCGCCCCTGCTCCCGCCCCTGCTCCCGCCACTCTCCCACATTCGCTCCGTCCCCGCTCCCGTCAATGCTCCCGCCTTCCCTCCCGCGCCTGCCCCCACGCCTACTGCCGCTCGGGCACCCGCCCCTGAGACTGCGCCCGGATCTGTTCCTGTGCCCGCGGTCTCCATCCGCTCCGTCTCCCGCAGTCCGAGATATGGTGTCCGGCGCGGCGCGGCGGTCTGGCTTGCTGCCACTTGAGATACCCGATTCGGGACGCCCACAATCATTTATTGTTTTAGTACAGCACGGGCGTCTTAAATAACGGGAGTGAAGCTTTCTTCAATACTTCTTGCCGTTGCCGAGGAAAGCCCTTTTTCGCCCCTGCCTCCCGCCAGTAGCAGCGCACCACAGCGCAAAGCGAGCGCGCCGCCGCCGCCGCCGCCGCCAACGCCGCCGCGGACTCCACGCGTTATACGTGCCCAGTGAAGGGAAAAGCTAAACTTTTATCCGGCTGGACGACCTCTCCGAATGGGCTGCCCATCGCCATCTGCCTCAACTTCCCCACCGCTGACCTGAAGTTACGGCGGGATCTAGGAAGGCGGGGTGCGCCGGCTAGACCAACAGATAGAAAGAGACGACGCAGAGCTAAGCCCCGGAGGCGTAACCGTCCGCTCGGGAAGGAACCGAGGGAGAGGGGAAGACGTGAATTATTGCAAGGGGTATTTCGGAAGGTGTAAAACGGGAATGCGAAGGCGTGGTTGCAGTGGGAAATGATGACGGCGGGAAGACGTTCGTGAAAGGTGCAAAAGGTTGGGAACATTGATGTGAAGTTTCCAGGAGAGGATATTTAAAAAGATTGTGTAAGAAAAGATACAAAAATGAAATAGTCACGATGAGAATATATATTGTGGAGAATCCTCTAAATTAGCGGGAAGCAGTGAAAACACAAGTATGACAAAATAATAATAAAAAACACATTGTATAATAATAAGATGGAAAACTCAAATAAGCAATGCAAGAAGACAGATACAATATTGTCGTAACTCCCGTTTGGTAAAACGCGCCTATTACTTAAATAAAATAATTTAATTTGAATTATGTTGTATTTTTTAATTGCTGACACAAACTATAAGAATGTAGATATTATCCTACTTTTGTCGAATCTATTTGAAGTTAGGCCCAACAAGTAAAAAATAATAGAACTAGGAAATGGGGATAAAATTTGATAAAGAAATATTGAATACAATATATTACATATAATTACCATTCAGTTCTACAGTATGAAAACAGTTATATTATTTAATGAAAATAGATTTATTTAAATTGAAATGAATTAGTATATTAAAATTACACTTCAATATCCTTTAAGTCCCTAATTTGTGTATTGACCTCTGTAAGGTTTCTTTCACATCTGATTGACATTTTTCTCTTTAAAATGCTAGTCATGGCCGTCAAATATTGTAGCATTAGTCAGAATCATGACTACAGTCGTGTCACACAGGCATTTTCAACACAACTGATACTAATGTTAAATTACACTATTTAATGTGAATGGATTCTCAGGACCTCAGAGTCACAAGTAGAATAACCTCTCATTGGAACTGAATTATTTTCGAAAACGCTGGAATGTAATGGAGCTGTACATTATTTGAAAATTATGTTCATTACAATATTGTAATCTGGGCTCTGCCTCTATTGTTTTTCTTCAGACAACCTAACAATCGTGCCAGTGGTGCGTCAAATATATGACGTCAATGAGTTACCTTCTATTCTATTTGTTTAGTTGCATTAAAATATTTAAGTGGGATTATTAGTTTGCAAAGTATGAATCTAGAAAAAACATTATGCAATGGTTTTGTTTAGACGGGCCACCTCCACTCGAAAGCGTTTAAGTTCCTACATTCTACAACGGTATATTGTTATTGAGAATTAAGAAACGTTTTACAGATATCACTGACACATTTTTAACTTTTCCACTCATCGAAGTTTATATAATTATTGAAATCTACCATACCATTTGGTCGCGATTATGAAAACATGAGTCGGTTCGCAGGGTTGGATTCCCGCAGTTCGGAAGGCAGCGAAGAGCGAAACTGCAAATTTGAAATGCGACGGCGCTGACGGGGGCGAGCGCGCATCAACGGCGGAAGGGGAGGGGGAGCGTGGAAAGGGATGGGGAAGACGAGAAAGCGCCCGAGGCTGGAGGGGGAGGGCGAGGCGGCGCCGTGGGGCGAGGGAAGTGGCTGGAGGAGACCGACCTTCGCATCCCAGAGCAATATCGGTGCGCATCGCCGCTAGGTGTGGAGTTTCGCCAGCTAAGGAAAGGTGATCTCTCCGAACGTGACTGAGGCATCTCTGACGTGACTTTTTTAAATCTAGCGAAGTTCGTATAAAATGTGCGGGCGCCGCTTTATTAGTTCTGCCATATGCGTTTGCCAGAGTTACACTGAGCGGCGAGTGAAGGGCTCAAGGGAGCATAAAAGGTCCTGATTTTTAGGTAATGTACTTCAAGTGTTGCCTTTTTGGGTGCGTTCATAAAAGTTGCCTCTTGGCGGCGTTTCCATTGGTATGGATGTCATGCTGCTCCATGCTATCAATTTATTGATTAATTGATTGTTAGGGATTCTGTGCGCGTGAAGGGCACAAGCAATTATTCCCGTAAGTGTAGTGGATGTTCTCCCCCGGGAGGTGGCAATGACCATCCCTCGCGGGATGGCAAGATCCGGCGCTGACCTACTGTCCGTAGGTTAGCTGAGGATCCCCAACCAGGTATCTCCCACCTCCGAGACACCGTCCCAGCCGGGACATGCTCTAAACTTCCGACCGGTGACTCGGCATGTATGGTAGTGTAGTGAACGGTATTGTGTGTGTAAGTAAGGGGTGAGTTTGGGACAAGGAAGAGGAATGAAAGATCGCGCGCGGCACGCGGCCCGTTTGTTAGGGTACTTCTCCGGCATTTGCCTGGCGTTGATCGGAGAAACCACAGAAAATTACCGATCAGAGCAGCCGGCCGCTAGAATTCTCGTCCAGACAGCGTCCGAATTCGACCTAGCTAACAAGCTAGTGTCGAAAATCTTGCCACCGTCGGGACTCGAAACTAGGACCTCCCGGCCAGAGGAACAACAGTGACATCGGTTGATGCACTCAGCCACCTCTCCCGGTCCATGCTATCAATGTAACTTGATATTCATATCTTCATTACAACTGCTACATTCATTAATTTTCATTAAAGAATGAGAGAAATCTCTCTTCTAATGGTACGAACGTTATTGCTAAAATGTAACACGATCGTCATTATGATGCACGCTAATTCTGTGCAGTACACCGTCTGTTTTGATACTTCTGCTTTATTCGCACATTTGTAACACCCGTTTCTGACTAATTTAAGACAAGTGGAACATTAGTCTTTGTTATGACTTGGCAATTACAAGAATCGGATAACATAATCTGACACATTTTTCATCCACGTAAATGTGCATGTTGTGAACAAAGTTCCCTTCTCCCGCCACGGCCATCTAATGGCAGACTTGTGTTCTTGATAAAACAGAGGAAATTTTTACACACAAATTTTAGTCTGACAATATCGTACTAAATTTAGTAATTCTTTAGTAGCGTTAGTAATTCTGCTGTTACAAACCATAGAGCGCTTTCCAGTATTTTGTTCTTCTTGTAGAAGGATTTAATACTTAAAATATACATTGAATGAACACTACATCAAATGACAATTAAGAACACACTTTTTATTTTTATAAAAAATGTCTTTTTCATATCTCTACTCTAGATTTCAAATTTCTGTTTTTACAGGCTTTCTGAAACTTTTATCTATTCTTTTATGCCAATATATTTGACAGAAATTATTCTACTCTTTATTACAAGTCAATACTGAATAATAATACCTATTTACATCTCAGAGAAGATTCATTAGAAAATCATTTTTCACGTGCTAAACGCAAAGTAACTAAGAAACACGTTTTTTTCCAATAATTTCCAGTAGAAATAATTGTATAAATATGCAATGTTTAACTGGCCCACACAACTCTTCGAGACAATGAAATGAAAATACAGGTTTAAAAAGGAAACAAGATTACATTAAATCCTACTAATGTTAATAACGAAAAGGTAAAGGACCTTGATTCAGAAAGTCCACTCTTGATTCAGAAAGTCCCTAGCGAAATGTTTCCGAGAAACGAACATGTATATTACTATGTTTATTTGCATTGAAAATTTGTTCATTAAATGTTAAAACGATAAACACATGGAAATGAAATTGAAAATTCAGCATTTACCATTCCGTAATGCGGTTATACTCTGACCAGTGAACAGCTAGTTATGACAATGCGAATCCGCTAACCCAGAGGGAAAATACGAGAATAGATCGTGGTGATTTATGTAAGTGAAGGTAGAAGTGCTTTTATTTTTATTTGCTAGATAAATGAAACAGGAAATGAGAATAAAATAGATGACATCGTTTTAACAGAATAACCTTTTTGCAGTTAATTATCATTTTGCTATTCTCTATTGAAATAAATTTTATTTGCCATAATGAAACTCAGAAAAAGACATGAGACAATCAGAATATATGTTATAAATAAAGAAGAATATGACTCCTCATTCAAATTGCGACACAATTAAGATGATTTGATAACTTACGAATAATGAATGGAGATTTATTCTCCATATTTCAGTCAACATATGTGCAGTGTTAATTATTTGAGTTATTCTGATTCTTTCTTACTCTGCGAGTCGCACTCTGTTCTCTCAGTGAATTAGAGACCCAACAGTACTGTGCATATGAAGGACCGCCAATTTAAATGAGACGCAAACCGTGAGAAGTTTTGTCATTTGGACCTTACCTGAGCGATGTGGTGGCAATGTGTGATTATCTATAGTGCAATTTTTATAACTTTGCCCCTCAAGCCCCTATGGCCACGGTAGAATATCACACGGCATTTCGCGTCTTTCTCGCTCGTGCCGCTAGATGTCGTATGATCGCAAACACTGCTTGATACGGTCACGATCCTGCGATGACTAGCGGCCTGACTAAGAAAGACGCCAAATGCCGTGACATTCCATCGTAAAGATGGGTCTTGAGGAAGTTACAAAAATTGCACTGTAGAATGCAATTTCATATCCTTCAATGATCATTCATGTTCGAGATTATATAAAACATTTTATTTTTCTAATTTTTTATTTAAATCTTTTAATTAGCGTCACTAAATCGTTCTAGTATATAGTAGCTATTATATTGAACCGAATTTCACATCATCACGAGTCACTAGAATAGCTTCGAATATGATATTAATTCTCTATGAATAAATGCAATGAATGTACATTTAATAGTACAGTTCCCGATTTGGCTATGATCATATTGAGCATCATATTCTATAGGAACATTTTTAAATTACTACGAAGAATACTAATTGTTTCGAAATTTAACACGAATATTAAATGTGTTAATGACTAACCTATTGTTTTCACAATGAAATATAGTTGCTTTCAATATGTTAAATCACGAAATATTTTCAACGAGCTAGAAACATTTCATCTACCTCGTAATGAGAATAGAGAGCACAATTAAGTTTTATTCTCTTGAAATCCATAGACATAACCCCTTTTCATTTTTACAGGAAATATCTGAATCAAACTTCGAGACGAATTTGTTTAAAATTCTTTTTGACGAGGGGGAGTTTTTAATCTTCGATCAAACCTTTCAATCGCTAGACTCTTGGGAGGATTTGGGAATGTGCAGTGGAACGTTTGTTTTACCATAAGCTTTGCCAATATCGGCACCGTATGATTAACTTGAGCTGAACTGTACGCACGAGAAGACTCATACAATTTGACGCTCCCGCCAAATGTGACCTGCGTAGTGCCATTCGCTTTGTCAAGAAGAATGTAACAGTTCAGCAGAAATTCACAAAAGAATGAGCCGAGTATACGGTGTTAACTTTCAAACAAATGAGTAAATTCCTCATGCCCTTCTTGAGATGTACTCATTCATGACAACACCGATCCTCACAGTTCTGTTGTATGTAAAGAATATCTGAGAAAAGTGGGTCGTACATGATCATTCGGCTAATAACCTAAGTCGCGAGTGATTTCATCTCTTCCTCGATTGAAGAATTGGCTAGGAGCTAAAGCTTCCAGATCAATGAGGAGCTTCAAAGGAAATTTCGGGCCCATCCCACATCGGTGGCGGCAACGTTTACGGAGAGGCAATCAAAAGGCTTGTTCACAGGTGAGACAAATGCCTGAATCTTCACTTATGTAGAAAAGTAACCATATTACATCATGAGTACATTAGGTTTGGTCATAAATTATTTTTCCTTTACGCTTGTCTTTTTTATAGTCCATCGGAGGGAGAAAAACTGTCCTCGTAGTTTTATAGATTTATTTCTTCGGAAGTAAATCAATATCATCCCGAAGATCTCCCCACTTTAGATCCAATTCGTAGATGTAAGTCTAAGACAAATGATCGCACATTTTCTTCGAAGAGAATTCTTCCCGTTTTCTGCTGAAAGTCTAATTATTCTCATGAACGTTATCACTCACGTCATAACCATTTCGATTTTATGGCGATATTGTACTCGACTCCGATTTAATCGAAGAGCATTTCCTCTCGCGAGACAGCTGGCGGAGGCTGGGCGTGGGCGACGGCAGAAAATTACTAACAGCGATAAAATCAAAAAAGACGCGATAAACCAGAGACGCGCCGTGGCTCCTGCTGCTGGCGTGGGCTTTTGTGGCCACTTTAATTAAACGCTATTTTTCAATTTACAACTCCGCTCGTTACCTCGCCGCGGCCTCCCACTCGCCCGCACAGATCGAACGTTCCCGTTGGGCGCGTGGGGCGAGAGCAGGCGCGGGGGTGGAGGACGAGACGGGGCGGGTGAGGGTGAACGCCGGCGGGCGAGAATGGGAGAGAATGCAGAGGATAGAAGAGGGTGTGTGGGCAAGAGTGGCCGGTGACATGGCGTAGAGGATGGAAAAGAATGTGCAGGCAACGGTGGGAGGGAATGAACAGAGTAAGTGATTATGAGGAAGAGATAGGGGCGGGGAAGAAAGAAGCGGGAAGGAAAGAAGTGGGAAGAAAGAAGAGGGGAAGAAATAGGCGGGGCAAATAGAGGCGAGGAAGAAAGAAGTGTGGAAGAATAGAGACGTCAAGTGGCAATGATAGGAACGATGAAGAAAGTAGCGGGGTAAATGGAACGATAGAGGCGGGTAAGAAAGAAGAAAGGAAGATAGAGACGGATAAGAAAGGGACGGGGAAGATAGAGGCATAGAAGAATAAATTCGAGATTGTAGGGACCGTCAAGAAAAGAGCAGGGAAGGAAGAGGCGGCAGGACAGGAGAGAGAAGACAGAGGTGGGGAAGAAAGGGAGTGGATTGGCGGTGACTTGGGGTAGAGGAGCCGGTGAGGGATGAAGGGATGAAGAAGGGATGACAAAGGATAAAGGAGAATGTGCACGGTAGTAAACATGAAAGGCAGTGAAAATAGGCAATTGGGAGCGTGAAGGTGGGATGGAGTGAAAGAGCACGAAACAGCTCATCGGCCTAATGGGAAAAGGAGAAACGGGGAGAGAGCAAAGGGACCTACTAATACGTCTAAACAGAAATGAGCGTAGACCGGACTGTGATCGGGGCCGAAGGGTGATGAGTTCGGACGCGGCTACCCAGGCTCACGGCTCACCGGCCACCACCGTTCGATACAGATGTGACTGGGGTGGCGGGTAAAGGCACGGGCTGCGGTAGGGCACGGGCAAGGCTTGGCGAGGCCGGGGAGTCGGGGTGAGGCGGGAAGATAGTGGGCGGTAGCGGAAGAACGCGAGACAGAGAAAAGAGGGAAGACGCGCGCAAAAGGTTTATTACCAAGAAAAAACCGCAAGACTGGCCTCTGGATCAGATGGTGCTGCGAGAGTAAAGCAGTAACTTTGCGGACCAGTGCAGGACGTAGGGTGAAGTGAATGTATAGAAGTCGGAAGCTGGATGAAGAGATGGTATTAGGATGTGTGCGTGCGTCCTAGAAAAGCTAACGAAACTCAAGGGTTAGAGACAGTGTCTGTTGTTACAGACGCAGTAGCAGTTGGAAAGCGAGTCAAACAATGGATATTGAATTATATAGAGCACGAAGAGAACACAAGATTGTGATGCCTTAAAATCATGGTGATAATATCAGTGAAGTATTCTTGCAACCATCTGTTAGGAAAAAAAGTAGTGTCAAGAATTCAAAAATAGTATTCTTTTCAAATTTTATAAACTCTCGAGAGCATATCATGACCCAAATTATTAGAAAATTGCTTATCGTAAATTAATAGAAAACTGCATATCGTACGTTGATGGGTTTATGTTGAATAAACTTTACCTTTCATTTTGAAGTAAATTTCATAGATCGACCATAAACATTCAAGAGTTCCAAGCATGTTCATAATTCTGCTTTGTATCATATATTCGTTGAGTCAGCGTATAAAGTTGACCACTCAAAGCCCCTCGGTGTATCTGCTTGTAACGACAGTACGAGTTCGCACGTATTTCAAGCTTGTGAAGGAAGATTAGTAAAACAAAAAACAGAAATGGTAGACACGCGTCACATGGGGGATGATATGCAAGATTTTCCCTTCATTGCAGAAAGCAAAACATTAATAAGTGGGAGAGAACCGATGAGTTCTTTGTTTCACCGACCAATCCACGTGAAAGTTGTGAAGAAAACGAGTTCTCACCAGGATTTGTGGAGGTCCTCCCGTTACTCTTGCTTTTCATTCCATCATACACTCATTAAGTTATCAATTATGGGCTTCAATGTCCGTAGCGATTAAAGTTCTCATAAACCGAAATAATTAAATAAGTAGCTAGTAAGCAACAGTTCAGACATGACAAACTCTAACTTTAGAGTTCCATTTATTAAACGAGAAACACGGTTATTTTAGGTCACAATAAGTCATTTAATAAAATGAAAACAATTTCACTACTGTAGAGCTGATATTTTTCTTGGCTTTTAAGAGTACAAATTTACTCTTCGGGACACTGTTCACTAACAAAAAAGTCGCTATGACCATTTTTACATGAAGTAGGTCACGATAGAGTCAAATTTAGTATTTCTTGCTCAACATATTAAATAACGTAAATTAGTTGCATGGGGAAAAATTAATAGAACTATCAATGTAGGAAATGAGTAATGTGAATATTTCTCTAAATAACGCGACATTTAAAATATTACAAACTTGCACACGGGTCCAAATGCTGTCAAAAACTTTGTACGCAAAAGAATGCACATACGTTAGAAGTAGTGAACATCAAGTGAGCGTGATAAACATCAGTGAAAAATACTAGATGACCATTGAAAAATTGCCGATAACAGACAGGGTACAATGTGAGCGGTAGTTGATCACATTCAGGCAACCTACTAAGTACTTGAAAAATAATATACGTAAGTGCTAGCAAACAGTTGTCAATTCAAATGTTTTATTCTTCTATATTTTAGCTGAGTTATACAAATTAAGAATGCTTAGAATGGCGATCTCGCAAGCAACACAGGATTCAGGGTCGTTGTTGCTGACATTACCCCCTCTCAGAGGCGAATACTGCGCACCGTGACGGTTGAGATTGGAACGGGTGCAGCCGCACTGCAAACGCCCGAGCATTTTAGGCCTAACGAGCCGAAGAACATTCTTGAGCGCGTACCACATGCGTATTCCCTCTTCCTATCGGTACTCTTGTTTAAGGCTCTTGATACAAATTTATCAATGTAAACAACCGCTCGGGTATGTAAGATGGCAAAGATAATCAGGTTTTGACACTGAACTCTTAGTGGGAAATTTCATGAAACGAAAATTATTTGCAGGAAAGATTAGAATATATGAGTTCTACTGATCTCTCAGAATAAATTGTAGTAATTTCGTGGGAGTGTAATGGAATCGGTCGAAGATAATTCCATTTTGCCAATGAACATGTGAGAAATACAAGACTACGTTATACATGCGACATTTGCCCCTAGTTTGTAGGCACCACGTCATGTATTGTTTGACAAGTACAGGACACTTACTTGCCGTGTCAGAACGTGACTTACCAAAAGACCAATGCCTACTGAGTTGTCTACCAATCAGGGGTAAATATCACATGCTTCACTTCGTAGCATTACATTTTCCATCACATGTTCATTGGCAAAAAGTGATCATCTTCGATTCCCCTTACACTCCCCTTAAACCTAATAGTTGGTGTAATTTATTCTGACAGATCTTTTGAACTCACATATTTAAATCTTTCCTTCTATTTAATTTATATCCCCCTCTTGCCAGCGTGCAGTGATCCGCCCACTTCCAGGTGAGTTCAGCGGCTTTAATCCTACCTTAGCGGTGGCACATGTCACATGCCCACTTATAAAGAAGCTACATTTTATAGCCTGGAGTAAAACAAACCGCCATGACAACATTTGCTCTATGGATCAAGGGAAACTGCGAAAAGCACGTTTTAGATGATATCATTGACCGAAAAGCTGTTTACTAAAATTAGTAAGTGCAGTTTTTCTAGTGGTGTGTTGATATCGACACAAGGCGGAAATGAGATCTACGTCTTATATTATAAATAAATGTATGTATATTGTATGAAAATGGATGCAAACGCCCGAGGAAGTTTTCTTTGTCCAAAAACACTCATAAATATAAAGGTAAGGCATATATGGAATTTCAACTTCTGTAAAGATAGCTTGCAGGAATCTCGTGATGAATTTCGCTAATAGTTCGTGTTTCTGGAATCTAGAAAACTGGATAATATTCGATGCCTTTCTCTGGAATAATACCTCAAACGGAGGGTATATAATATTATGTGCACGGTATGTATACAAGGATTTGATCGAAAATCAACTGGTTATGTTATAAGTTGTATATTTGTAAACCATTTTTCGTGTAATTTTTAATAATACAACAAAAAAGTATAAACAATCTCTATATTTTTTTCATTATAACGTATCACAAAAGTGTACGGTGTACCCTGTCTAGGTAAATACCGGTTCAATCCTTGGAATACTCGTTAATATGTGTAACCTCTTCCAAAATTTGCTTCACTTCGGTAGCTTCATTCCACTCTGGTTATTAGATGGTGACGACACCCCGCGGCTGCCAGAATCTGAATCCGACACCTCCCTAATTCGAAGTGAGTGAGCTCCCAGCTCACCCGCCGCGGTCGATTACCGCGGGAATGCGCGGGCAAAAATTAAGTCTGGCAACGCGACAAATTTTTCGCTCAGAATCGTCTCGCCGGTTGGGCCGAAGAGAGCGAAAGTCGATACCGCATACGCGGCAACGGAGAGTACGCGGGGCGCTAGCGGCGGCGCGGGCAGGAGGACGCAGGGGGGATGCGGGTGGAAGGAGGATGGAGAGATAGAGGTAGAGGAGAGTGGCGAGGGCTAGAGTTCCGGCGCGGGTCGGAGGACGCGGCAGGGGAGGGAGGAAAGAAGATGCTTGAGAGGAGTTGGAGGGTGTGGAGAGAACTGGAACTGGGGTGCGGACCGAAAAATGCAGGGGAAGGGGAAGGATGGATAAAAAGGGGTGGAGGAGGGTGGAAGAGGCTAGTGATGCGACCCCGGCCGTAGGTTGCGGGGGGTGGAGGGGAGGAAGGAGGGTCGAGAGGAGGCGGCTGGTGGTGGTGGCGGCTGGGTCCTGCGGTGCGGGCCGAAGATGGCTGGAGGGGGCGGAGGAAGGCAGATGAAGAAAAAAGGTAGATGAGTATAAAGAGGGCTAGAGCTGTGACGTCGCACGGAGGACGCGGCGGGGGACAGGAGGAGAAGAGGAAAGAGCTTCGAGAGGAGGTGAACGGTTGAAGGAACTGAGTGCTGCGGTCCGGGCGGAGGAAGAAGGGTGGAGAGAAAGATGTGGAAAATGGTGGAGAGGTCTAGAGATGCGACGTCTGCAGGAGGATGCGAAGGTGGAGTGGAGGAGAGGAAAGAGGGTCGAGAAGAGGTGAACTGTTTAGGGAGCTGAGTGCTGGGGTGCGGACGCAGGAAGTAGAGCGGTGAGAAAGATGTGTAAGAGGGTGGAGAGAATTAGAGATGCGACGCCTGCAGGAGGATGCGGCGGAGGAAGGGAAGAGGAGATGGAAGAGGAGTGGGAGGAGGAAAGGGAGGAGGAGAGGGAGGTGGAGAGGGAGGAGGAAAGGGAGGAGGAGAAGGGGAGGAAAGGGAGGAGGAGAGGGAGGAGGAGAGGGAGGAGGTGAGGGAGGAGGAGAGGGAGGAGGGAGGGCGGAGGAAGGTGGGGGGAGCGAGCTAGAGCTGCGGCACCAGCCGGAGGACGGGCCGTAACGGACTGATGAGTGGAGAGCGGAGAGGAGGGGAAGGCGGTTGTTGGAGCGCGGGGCGCGCGGCCGCCCCGCGGGGGAAGGGAGCGTGGAGCGGCCTAATGTCATCCGAGGGCGGCGCTTGACGCGATTCGCGGTGCCCGGCGGTGGGGACAGGCGAGGGCGGGGTGGGGGTGCGGGGAGGCAGCGCCCGCCGCTGATGGAATTGGGAACGATGGAGCTCGCCCGCGTCCCCCTCCCTCTTCACCCCTCCTCACGCCACGACTCTTGTTCTTCACCGTCCTACTCTCTGTTCTCCCACCACGCCGCACTAAACTGCTGGGCCGCTCATTGGAGCTAGATATAACGCGTCCAAAAATAAGAATGAAATGTTTCGCAGGTATAAAAGTGCCTACCGTGGTTTTAGAAAATAATCTTACATTGTAATTTTACATTCAGTTCCTAAGCAAAATGTTTCATTATTGAAATATTGTTGTGAAAGCAGGCAATGTTGAAAATATCGGATTACATTATTAATCACTAATTTCTGGCAACAACATGTTCATGATTCAAATGAATAGAGAAGAAGAAAAACATATATAGAATGGAACTGGTTATTGATTGACCCATTGATAGACAAAATTTCCATCAAGCGCCTGGGTTTCGCAATGCATGACCATTCTCAGAGACATACTACTTTACGGGTCTCGTGGTGTGGTCTCCAATGTAGAAACACTAGTAGTGCTAACAACACATACTTTCTCGCATTATCTACTACTTTTGCGATTTTCGATAATTCAGATTTCAAAGAGCATTAAACCTACGCTTTATCCTGCTAAAATTATCTTTATATCAAACTAAACTAATTGAAGACACTCTTATTTTTTTAAAAAAATGTATTAAATTATAAAAGATTCATTTTCAGGGTTAATTAAGGAAAAATGTTGACCATTAACATTGTAGTTTTGCAATTTTCAGCAAATACTGATAGTTCGCCGAAATTAAGAATTGCGTCATTGTTATAAAAGTACTTTGTTCTATTCTAGAAAACATAAAGAGAATATTTGGAGAAAATATTTGTTGAAAAATTGTCTATATTTCCCTCACAATTACGGCAAAACTATTTACATTTTTGAAAAATTGTACACGTCTTTATTTCAATCTCTATATTTCGAAGAACAGGTTCCACTTAAGAAGGAAATCTCTTATTTCAATATTGTACGTGTAGGCAGCCGCCAAAAAATGCTTAACATTTGCGATTTCTAACACTCTGGGAGTTTAGCGAAATGACACCTGCGCAATTTTATAGTGTACTTTATTCTATCCGAGGAAAAAAAATAATAAAAAAATGTGGAACCACTTGTAAAAAAAATTAAAATGTTAATGATCTACGTTATGTACCCTGAACATCATAATCCGTTCAAAATTCGCTGCAGCTAGAGTTCGACCAAATCGACTAAGGAATATCAATTTTAAAGAAAATCGTAGCATGGTTTTGAGTCTAATTATAGCTTATAGAATTTACCATCTCGCCATTATTCAACTGAATCACTAAAATTATTGAAAATTGTTACTATCTGATATTTATAGTTACTAAATACCATTTACGTGAAAGTAAAATCGAAATGTCATTAATAATTTATTTATTTATAAAAACAATGATGTTATAATGCAAATCAACCTCGGAGTTTTATTATGTCAGATGCAATTGCATTTTTCATATGTTTTTACATTTTTAACATTAAAAAATTAGGAAAATTCTCCAAAATACAATGAAGAAACTTAATAATGTTCATGACTTCACGGTTTTTTTAATTCAAAATTAATTACTATTCCCTTACGGAGAGCCTACAGAACACGAAACAAAAACACAAAAACCTTTATTCAATTGAACTACCAATATTAAATGTCATCTATTAGGTAGTATCCTAGGAATAGTACCGAATAATTTTGTAACCCGGCAGAAGTGAGGGCCTGACTTATTATCCGCTTGTCTCGCGAGATCACAAATTTCCTCTTTTAAACCATAAAAATAAATGTGTGGAGTTTTTTTCGAATAAATTTTAAAGACTATTAGAATAAATAGTGTGTAGGAAATTATCACTTTTTGCTAACGAACATGGCATGGGAAATGTCATATAACAAATGTAATACTTTGACGGTTGCCCCTGATAGTAGGCAACTTATAAGCCACTGCTGTTTGGCAGGTTACGTTCTGACGCAAACAGATTTCCTTAACCTTCCAAAAAATCGAATTCGGCCGCAGTTTCGTGGTGAATTCTAAAGTCCGCCACCACTCATTAGCAGTTTTCCTTTTTTTATGTATAACAGGCGAAAACGGGAGCGTAACAAGAACCTTAACTAGTGCAATAAAAAGTTCAAACGAGTCGCGAACTGCGCGTCTTCGTCATCCCTGTCCCCTTCTCTGACCCCTCTCCTCTCTATCACTATCTCTCTCTCTCATTCACACACGCACTCACACTTATATTTTTATATTTATTTAGTAATCCGTTATTATTTATATAAATTGCATTACCTAATAATACTTGCCATGACCGAAGGCGTTTAAGTCATTACAAAATCTACACGCTAGGGTATTGAAACCCATCCCGGAGAGTTGGGTGCATTGCTCTGGGGCTGTGAATCTCAATCTAGGAATACAATCTACATTCAACTGAAATGTTTTGAAATAATAGCCGTACATCTAAGTATGCTGAAAATTATCTTGTTTTGCATCTACAGGCCAGCAAAAATGCAAGATTTATATCATACAACGTTGGTGGAAAATCTAGAGATAACTCTGAACAAAATTAATAAACGGTCTGATGAATCCAATCTTCTACGTACAGATTTTAACATTGCTTTTGTGAGCGAATCTCGCGTAAAAGTGCAGTTCATTAATTTAAGCCAAATTCATTCTTTAAATTTAAATATTACAGTAATATACCACAGGGACAATAATTAAAACAAAGAAAGTTGTATACCAAATCATAATTAACAAAAACACTACCAGATATGAAATTGCAATTAAAGAATTACGGTACAAGGATGACTATGCACAAATTATTCGAAATACAAGTAGTGTGAACACCGACACATTAAATAATACAAGTTTGTGTAGATTCTTAACTAATAGTAAAATGAAATTATTCATGTACTACTTCCTGCTGGAATCATCGGACGAGGTTCACAAAGCTCTTGATTCAAATAAGTATAATTCTTTTTTTAAACTTTAATTTAATTTTAACGAGTTTTGTTCTGTTAAAAAAGATAGGCTTTCTCGGAGAAGCAATACTTACACAAAGTAAGGAATCAGAACACTGAGTAAAAATAAACGTACTCTTGCCCTCATTTCTAAACACAACGTAGTACAGGATTTCCATGTCTACTTCCAAAAATACAGAAACGTTTTCAGGAAAGTAATAGCTCAGGCAAAAATACGGTAAAATGATCCGAATATTTTGAATGATAACAACAAAATTAAAGCAACGTGGAATGGGATGGAAAATACGACCATGTCTTCTCGAAACTTTGTAGTAAATGTCATTTTTAAAGGGTATTGACAAAGAGAGTGATCCGATGAAAGCAGTTAGACTCTTCAACCAATACTTTCGAGAACTGCGGTTGAATTCAGAAAGGGTCTAAAATTACAAAATTAAACATCAGATGTTTAACAAAAGAAAATTTGCGATATTTGATTGGCAAAATTTTTCAATGAAATTCTTAGGATTGTCAGTAAACTATAACATATATTTCAGTTGGACGAAATGAATATCCGGATCGTTTTTTAAGAACCTGTGCGCTTTTCTTTATACATCAATTAACTAATAATTTCAATGCATTTTTATGCAAAGAAATATTTCAGATTTTTCAAATCCACAAAGCTATGCCATGGAAAAATCTGGAAACATTTAAAAAAATTTAAAGCCATTGTTTAGAAATTACTTTTTATAAATTGCATTGACTTCGGCGAAAATTACGCGAAAACTACTCTTCTTTCAAACAGTTGTAGTACACGACCTTGTTAAAGATCTGATTTGTAGAACAGATTTCATCTGAGACAAAAATGTCTATATGCAATATTGTACTACATTTGCAATGTTAATGCTTTGCAATTTTTGAAAAAAATACTGAAAGTTCGCAGAAGAAAATGGAAAACACCAATTTTTTACCATTGTTTGATACCAATGGCAGCCGTTTTTCGGAAAATAATTGTTTAAAAATTGTCTATAACACACAAAACTACGCAAAAACAACTCATATTTCATAAAAATTGTGCACGGCCTTATTTCAAGATATAATTGATCAACAGAATATATTAAAGAAAAATTCTCTATTCAATATTGTAGTTGTAGGGAGACGCCAAAAGACATCATATCATACGAAGGAAAAAACATAAAAGGAAAGTTTCGAGCCTTCTTGAAAACATATTATTGTGTGTGTGTGGTGTGTGTATGCGTGTACGTACGTGCGTGTGTGAACAAGATTTATACACATTTTCCTTAGCAGGGTTTAACAATAATAAGAGATTTCTGTCAAAAATTCGCCGTTTTCTCCAGCACGATTACAATATTTTCACTTCTTACGAAGTAAGGGTGAGTAAGTAAAATGTGGTCCTAGAGCTGTAAAACGTGCTCGTAGAGCCACGCCAGAGACGTCTGCAAGGAGCGGAAAAGTAAACCGAGAACAGATAGAAATGAGAAGAATGCAGCGGAAAAAGGCAGATTGCACGAGGCAACCCGAGCGGCCGATGCGGGGGCGGGGCGCCTGAGAAGGCGGAGCGTTGCGGTCGGCTGAGGGACGGCGCCGCAGGAAGACGAGCAGAAGTGCTGAGGTGGCGGAACAACGGAGTCGGCGTGTCGCCGGGGGACACGGCGGGCGGCGTCGGCGGATGAGTGGGTGGCAGGGCAGCAAATGCGACAGAGCGTAAGACAGTGCTGGCGGCGGAAAGCGGTGGGATTGCCGGCGCGGCGTAAGCGACGTCGGCGGTGGTTGCAACGGGGCAGGGTTGCAGTGCGCCGGAGGGGGCGGGGCCGGGGGAGGGCGCAACGGAGGATGAAGCAGCCACGGCAGTAACGTCAGGCCAGGGTTATCAGAGTGGCAACAAAAGCCGAGGAAAGTGCACGGGCACAGCACTGCCGCCGCCACCGCTGCAACCCTCGAAGGGACGGTCGCCGCAGTCACCACAGCTCCCTCCCAATCCTCCTCAAGACCTCGCTGTCCTCGTCGGTGGCGTGGGGGGTCGTCGACCTGTCATCCTCTCGTCCCCCGACCCGTCCTTTCGTCCTCTTGGTTGTACATTTCTTCATCTGATGCCCCACCCTCCACCCATCACTCTGAAAGCCCACAGACCTCTTGCCCCCTTGCTCATTTAGACCTTCACTGCTTTGCACACCTTTCCTCTCTCTCTCTCTCTGCCTTCTCGACCTTCCGTTGCACCCTCTCTACAACGAACTCCGCTACTGCAGTTTCCTACACTGCCCACGCCGCATGTCCCGCCCTCTCATCTTTTACCACTCCGGAGAAATTGCATTGTAACTGTCCGCGCGTTTCCTCTCGTCATCGCCGCGGGGCGGCTGCCACCAACAGCGCCCTCTCCAGTTACCGGAGCGGCAGCGGCAGCGACGGCGGCGGTGGCGGCCGCCCGCCTCCACCGTCGTCGCAGCCGCTATTGTCCGCACCTAACCGAATGAGCGTGCTCCAAATTAGCCGCCCCTCCCTTCCCGCTCGTCGCCACCGGCGCTGTGCATTCGCCGGCGAGGCGCCGCGCGCCTTTCGGCGTCCCGCTCTGGCATGCAGCGGCCGCTGCGGGGTATTCGCCAGATCGCGCGGGTTTTTCAACGCGGCGACGCGCTGTTTCAAGCTCTTTCACGCGGCGATTTTCCCTTCAGGATGCGCCGCGTTCGGGGGGAAAGAAAAACGGGAAAGAAAAAGAAGTGCACGGGAACGGATTCAAAGTGCTGAAATGAATTCGATGTGCGGTTTGCCAGCTCCACATTTCTTGCAGTCTCTTGGGTCTTTTATGTATGTCCCCTCAGTGGTAATGGATTTACCAGTGAAATCCTCTGAATAAATACGGACTCTGTAGCGCTTACCTCACTGTTATACATTTTTTAACGATTCAAGTGTTTCATTCTTTGGATTTAAACATACAAAAAACTCATTTTGAAGTACTGTAACACTCAAAAACCAAACATTTTATTGAAAAATCACATATTACACGTATATATTTCTATGAGATGATCTAAATAGTTATGAAATAATAATTTAATAATATTTTTCATTAACATTTAAACAAGGGTGTTTAGTACCAACGCAAGTTCTTCAAAATATCTTATCACGACTGTTTTTGAGAAAATGAAAAACCTTTTAATATACAAACAATCGTCAGCAACATTTATTACTTTCTCATCCACTACGTACTTGCGATGTAAAAACAAAGTATTGTAATGCTGCAGCGGCTAGTGTCAATTTGTTGTCAAAACAACTGCTATTGTGGGATCTTGATTTCGAAAAAGTGGGTTAATTTTCTTCCTTCATGTAAATTACATTCACTAACACATTCTGTAGTAAAATTTCACGGTTTGTGAGCGCTTAATTTAGAAAAAATTGGGTGGGTGACAATACGTCAGAATATTTTGTAAAAAATACGGCTCATTTTTTTCTTATTTTTTTCCTCCTCTAGAGCAAAGAAAGCTTTTAAGCATTATACAGGTTTCATTTTCGTTGAACTCTCTGTATATTTGAAAATTGTATTTCTTGCAAATAAAGCAAAAAGGTTTTTACGTTTTAAAATGAACTTCATTTAATTCAAAATTATTGATTAGCTTAAATTGAATGAGAAAACAATAAGTATCATAAAATTAGAGAATATTTGCAAAACAATATATGAAAGAATAAAGAAAAAATATTTTTTATATATCAAATTCTTTGCGAGTCTATAGAAAGCTGGGAACTTTATTAATGATAAAGTTATACTACTAAAGTTTGATACACACACTATTTGATTGTATTATTTCATTTATTTTTACATCGTGTTGTTGCTAATAAGACATGGACTTTTGTGGTGGATTAGGTATTTGCTTTGAAAATATGCAGTTCATATGTGTTTGATTTTGTGGAATTAACTTAATATTTACATTTCAGTGGTTTGGTGGTGTTCGTCAGGCTCCAGGGTATACAATTTTCCGATTTTCCAAAAGATGTAACTTGATAACTTCCTGTTTCAAGTACCTTTCAAATGCATCAAGTAGTGTGGATTGTACTGCAGATCCCAGTTTCTTTTAACTAGTGTCTCAAAGGTTGAGAAATCAATGGGCGCGCAATTGTGTCACTAGATTCCAACCAGTCCACTTGCGAAACTTACGAATTTTCGGTAGTTAAAATTTTGAAGTTGAAATAACTTTTTAAGTTTAAATTTTATTTTGGGACCATAATTCTTTAAGTTATAACGATAAGGTACGTTATATTATTTTTAATAAGACAATAATGATATTCCCATGCATATCTCTATTTTTGTTACTCTTTTCTTTAAACTACTAACGTATTGAAACTATATATTTTTAATACTATTTCAGTAACTCGATATGAAGTCTCTGCGTTGCTTCCATTATTTTATTGACAGTGTAATTTTCGGAATTAAAGAGATGTGTAAACCGTGACTCAGACTAATCCTTTTGGACGACTAACGTTGCGTACAGATATCGCACTAATGAAGGGTTAAATATACGAGAGTTGGGCAGAAGTCATGGCAAACTATTTTTGTGAGAATATGAATAGGGGTGGAAACTTTCAAATATACACATGAAAGGACAAGGTATAACTAAGTGCTTGGATATTTATCAACACACAAGAATTGAATTATCGTATTTATTAAAGTATTTGAAATGACCGTGCTCGTTTCATGTTCTAAGGTATTTTAGAGAATACGACTTCACAAATTCGAAAAACATTACATGCCACTTCTAAAGACCTGATTAGGTAGATGCTCGATTACCGCACATCACATTGATCCGCACACTCATAGGACGTCACGTGCATTGCTGATCACTGATTGCTGCACATCTTTGCAGAAACTCTCCTGCGCATCTCGCGGCTGTCCGGTATGGAAGGGCATTATTCCATGAGCTTCCACCAATTCCTTGTGACATTCTCGGGCCTTTCATAGTTCGGTTCTCTTGTAGTAAGAGCGCTATTGGAAACATGTTACATTCACCTCGCACGGCGGTAGACGGACAACTGATTTCAAGTTACTATCTGTGCTAACAGAGACACTTGCAGAGCTTTTGCTGATGTAAACACACTCTACTGCAGCAGTTCTTTCAAGATATAAATAAAATTTTGTGATCCGATAACATTTCTTTTAGAAAAAATAATTGCCATGACTTCTGCCCCAATCCTCGTATTTTTGAAACGAAATTAAATTACTTAAAAAATTACAATTATATTTTTCAAGTGTCAATTCAAAAAATTGAAATTTAAAGTAGTACATCATATTTCAATCATTGTAGCTCTGGCGATCATCCTGTGTTGAAAATGCAAGCTCATGCATTTTTGTGAGTTTTCTTTTGCTATAATGTTGCAGAATTGTTCCCATCTTAATTGCCAAGTGTAATTTTACTGTCAGTACTACAATTTCAGTTATCATAGCTTATCAAACATAAATTAAATACGAGTTTATCGCAAATATAAGTTTGTAATGTGGGAAGAGATAGAAAGCGAAATAATTTACCCGAGGATTTAGAAAAAAAGTAGCAAAAGGACTCCTGTAAGTGGTTTTCTCAAATTATTATTTGAACGTTTGGGGCACATTTGTAATGGCATAGGCCATAAAGATTTAACAGTTCACGATCCCGATTTATTTTGACATTTGCCTGAAAAATTGGAAATAACAATATTATTTTATTTGTTACTGATACGTTATAGTTTGTTATTGCCTTAGATACGCAGCTCGATGTAAATTGTGTAACTTACCTGGGTCGAAGGGATCGTGGGTACGAGGGTAATATGAAAACATTTGAATATTCTCTTATGGAAGGAATTACGGGAGGAAAATATGGGAAAGACAAACTGAGTCAAGTTAACATCCAGTTAATTAGCAAATAACTACATCTGAATCAATAAATATTATTTTTGTGAATTATATTTTTACTGTTTAAAGGATTGACTGCCCGCCTTTATTTCATTGTTTCTGGTTACATTTTACTCGTACTTTTGTAACTGTCAATGAAAACTGAGTGAGCAAAAATACATAAGGTGGGAATTACAAAGAAATATTCAGGAGCAACTGCTAACATCATGCACATTTCACGAATAAAATAATGGAATAAAAATCTAATTTTCTTACCCACATTCTTCAAATTAAAGCGCCATCGTTTTTTATTTAAAAGATATAAGAGTAGAAATTATTGAACTCATTTTTGTATCTAGAAATTCTTTTACAGTGACTTTCATATTAAATTTTCAGTTTTTATGACAAATTCACTTCTTATATCCTGCTCTAGCATTTTAAAACAAACGAAAAGTTTCAAACGAAAAATAATGTTGAAAAAGACGTTGGTTATTGTTGTTTTGAGCTGAACAAACAGTTTAATTCTTGCTCATATATGACCATTAGTTCATTCTAATTTCGTATTTACTCAAAAATCATCTTGACTGAACATGTAGTACATGACGTAAAATATAATAATATTACTTATAAACTATTTGATAGTGTAAGAAAAATCGAAAAAATATTTGTTACTTACGTAGGAAACACTTTGGAAAAAACTCGCTGATGCTCTCCGGTAACCGACGACTTGTACGAAAGCACATCCGCCTTTCTTCCAGTACATTGCATTTTCTGGCATCTTCCTTTTTGCATTCTGTCACTCTCCTGGATGTACTGCACATTCACCTAGAGAGAGCAAAAGAATTGTTTAGTACTTGTTTCAGTATACATTTAAGAAAAATTATAAAATAATTCAAAGTTGTCCACAATACAAACGAACATGTAAATACAAAATAAAATAGGCTGAATAGAGCAGAAATTAATGGCCAATACTTTCAGCGCGTATCAAATTTAGTTTTTCAGCAGTTTGAAATTTGGGGCTATAAATGAATGTATTTTTAAGTACGAAGTTCTGGAATATTTACCGCCTGAACTTCGCTCAGAGGCTGCAGCCACGGTGACCGGTCCTAGGGTTCGAGTGCCAACGGTAGCAGGTTTTCGACACTAGCTAAATAGAGAAGTCGAATTCAGCCGCCGTCTGGAGGCGAATTCTAGTGGCTGGCTGCGCTGATCGTTAGTTTACCGTGGTTCATTTGATACCAGGAGAATGCCGGAGTAGTACCCTAACAAACGGACCGCGTGCGATATTTCCTTCCCCTTCCTTGTCCTATCCTCTACCCTTACTCTCACACACACTCACTTACGTACACTACACTACCATGCATGTCAGGAACTTCGAGATTGTCCTGGCTGGGGCGGTGCCTGGTAGGAGGATACCTGAAGGGGAAGTACCCCCGCGAGTCGGCGTGTAATTCGTCGCAGGATCTCATCATCCAGTGAAGACGAACACCGTCCCCTCCCGGAATAAAGTATCTACTTCACTAACGGGACTAATAACCGTAGAATTTGACGTGTCCGGAAAACATTCAGTCAAACGGGTATCATCCAGAGATACTCAGTTTTCAATCTTAGCTAATCGCAATGAATTTGTTTATTTAAGACGAACAAGTATGCTATGAATTAATATATGCACGTGGATATGAGAGAACAAACGTTGCACGAGCGTGTATACTAAAAGTTTTTTTCATGGCCAGATTTACTGTTCAAAATACGGGGCAAAAATTTAGTGGAGACCCGTTTGTTGGCGAGATTTCAGGAAAAGTTCAAAAATACTTTAAAACAATTTATACAGATTAATTATTGGTAACCATATAGTACGTGCATTTAACCATGTTAAAGAGGCACTTTCCTTACTTTCCTTGCCGCAAGATCGTCAATAGTACTGTTTAAACGTATTTTCTCTCAGAATATCGTTAATGCTGCTTAAAATGGCAAGATCGTTGAGATGATGTTGAGTCAATACCGTGGCAATCTGCTTTTAACTATTTTCAGTTTTGAAAACGATATTTCAGTAGTTTTATTAGTTTTCATGAAAATAAGATATATCATCAAAATGTCCTCCCACATAATTAAAAAAATCTTAGATATGCTTTTTGTATTATTAAACTGTACATCGGGGGCCCCTGGGTTGTCGCCCACCTTACCCACCCACAAATTCGGTGCTAATTTTTTTTGGAAAAGATAATTCAAATCCGGTTTCCATATATACCCGGTTTCCATATATACTTCGAGAATATAAAAGAATTTTAAGAAAAGTAATAGTTCAGGCAAAAATAATGAAAAATAGTCAGGACATTTTGAGCGCTAGTAACAAAACTAAAGCAATGTGGGATATCGTAAAAAATACAACCACATCATCTCGATACCTTGTAGAGAATGTTATTTTAAAGGATAATGAAAGAGAAACGAGTAATCCGGAAAAGTTGCCAATCTCTTCAACAAACACTTTTCCAGAATTGCGTCTGATCTCACGAAGGGACTAAAACCACAAAATTCAACATTTTACACTTCCCAAAAAATTTCAGATACGATGTTTATTTCCGAAACTTCTCCCAACGAAATCCTCAGAATAGTCAGTAAACTAAAAAATAAATATTCATCTGGTTTAGATGAATTTCCGGATTGTTTATTAAAAACTTGTGCACCTGCCTTTATACATCCGTTAACTCACATTTTTCAATGCTTCTTTATGTACAGGAATATTTCCAGATACTTTCAAAACAGCAAAAATTAAGCCACTTTTTAAAAAAGGGAACAAAAATGATATTCAAAATTACCGGCCAATGTCTCTTTTGCCAGTTTTCTCAAAAATATTAGAAAGGCTTTTCTACTTACGAATGGAAACATTTCTCAGGAAAAACAGAGCGTTTTCAGACTCACAACACGGTTTTAGAAAATCAAAATCTACCGAAACTGCCATTTTTTCTTTTCTAAAGATGTTGCTTCATCAATAGACCAAAATGAAATACCCATTGGAATATTCTTAGATCTCTCGAAAGCTTTTGACGTATTGACCATAAGATCTTGCTCTCAAAATTACCTTCGTATGGAATTCGTGGTATTGCCCTAGATGGATAACTTCTTACCTTAAACATCGGACTCAAAGAGTAGAAATACCATACTGGCAGGGAAAGGACATTACATACTTATATTTCCAATTCTTTGCCAATTGTGCATGGGGTCCCGCAAGGTTCGATCTTAGGTCCTATTCTCTTTCTGTTATATGTAAACGATATGCCCTCGTCTATTAAAAATGGAAGAACGGTTCTGTTTGCTGATGACACGAATGTTCTTTGCAAAAAAGAAACAGTAAATAGTACAATTTCAGAAGTTTCAATGGTTTAATAATAACAAATTAATTGTTAACGAAAGAAAAACTGTTTCAATGCATTTTTGCATCTCAAATCGGAAATCGCATGTTCCATTGAAAATGAACAATATGCAATTAGCTGATGTTGAGGCAACAAAATTTTTAGGTCTTTCAATTCAATCAAACCTCAAATGGAATGTACATATAACAGAATTAAACAATAAATTAAATTCATTATGCTATGCATTCAGAATTCTTTCAAATTCTGTCAGCCTTCATGCAGCTCGTTGCGTTTATTTTGCAAATGTGCATTCCCGCCTGAGATATGGCATAATATTCTGGGGAAGCTCGTCCTGTAGTATTCAGACGTTCAGATTGCAAAAGAAAATTATTCGAATAATGAAAAAATGCCTTCCACGTGATTCCTGCAAGCCTCTTTTCATTGAGCTGGGAATCCTACCATTGCCTTCTCTATTATTACGAATCTGTGATATTTGTCAAAAATGACCTACTTAACGGAGGGAACATATTTTCATGCAATATTGATATTTATAATTACAACACACGCCGTAGAAATCACGTACATCAAGTGTCAGTATCAACAGCTCAGTACAAGAAATCAACATACAATACATGTACGTTACTTTACAACGCATTGCCAGATGACATAAAACAATTAAAGTCGGTACACAAATTTAAGTTAAAAGTAAAATCTTTTCTGCTGCAAAACTGTTTCTATACAATTAGAGACTATACTGATCGTGAAAAAGAAAATAATGTAACAAAACAAAGATATATAATGAATAGTTTATGTTTAGCATTGTATACATTTAAAAAAATATTTAATACGCCTGTAGCAAGTAATGTACTTCAGCTTCGCGGGTCAATGACCTCCCCATCTCGATCAGGTTTTTGCCATTTCCCTGATCCATTGAGCAAATGCTTGAGATGCCCCTTGTTGCTTCTGGACGTAATGTAGCTTCACTGTGCGCACGTTTTTGGTTTGAGCACTTCCTTTTGCTTGTAGTTCATTTACGCGTTGAAATTGATTTTTTATAACTCGGAAAAAACATTTTTCAAATATCTTTATTTTTCTAAAATAATTATTTCTAAATTTCATTTGTTTCGTTTTTTTTGTTTTTTTTTTATTCTGGCCCTCATGAAATGTGCGCATATAAATTTCTTTCCCCACACGTCATATACAGTTTTTTACGTTTTTTTTGACAGATAAATAATAAA
>JAHLJT010008446.1:83727678-83742238 GCA_031308135.1 Acheta domesticus | reverse complement strand
TTCTATTCTGCGTGGTATTTTAGTAACGCGAACAAACCTTTTTCTTGTGCATTGACCACAAAATAAATTTTGGCGTACGACCGCACTTCTTTCCTTTTTAACACCCAAATATCTCAAAAATACCGGTTAGATCTCAAGAGCAAAATTTCCGAGTCGACATGTGTAATACAAAATAATGATAAGGTATTGTGAAATTCATCAGTCGAAATTTTGTTCACTTTAAACAGATGTAAATTCTGTGTATCCTTTCATTTCATCTTCAATCACGTGTACGGCACCTCAATCACGATCAACCTCTATTCCCGGCACTGGGTGCATGACGCCCTCCACGAAGCTCCTCTGCGCACTCCGCCGTTCGCCGCGGCGCGCCGTGCTCCCAGCCACCGCGGGCGGCCCCCACATAGGCCGCTCGGGAGAGATGCAAAGTCATAAAACTCGGGGCTCGGGTTTGCTTGTAAAGGGTTCCGCACGCAGGTGCAGCTGCTAACCCGGCGCTCCTTGTAACCCCGGCCTGCAGGCTCCGCCGCCCCGCCACCCTCTCCCCCCGCCCTCTTCCCCGCCGTTGTCCTCGCTGTCCCTCTCCCTACCGCCCCGCCTTCGTACCGACCCTTCCCCTATCGTCGTCCTTACTGCTCTCTGTCCCTACCTACTACCGCCCCGCCCCCACCGCCCCCTTCCCCAACGTTGTCTTTACTGTCCCCTCTCCGTACCCCCCGCCTTCGTACCGACCCCTCCCCTTTCGTCGTCCTTGCTGTTCCCTGTCCCTACCTCCTGCCGCCCCGCCCCCACCGTCCCTGCCCCCTGAACGGCCCTCTGCTCATGCCATTCCACTGCCCGCCATCCCCACCACAACGCCGCCCCCGCTGTCCTCGCCGTCTCCGGTGCCCTGCCGCGCCATAGAGTAAAGATATATGGTCGCGCCATAGACCAAAGACATCCTTAGTCTATGGTCGCGCTAGGCTGACCGCGGAGAAGACCCCTCGACGCTGCTGCTCCGGCACGTCACCGTTGCCACTCTACCCCCCTAACCCCCACGAACCCAGCACTCGGCTGTGCCACTGTTGCGTCACCGTCCTCCGCCAAGTGTCCCCCTAACTCTTTGTCTCTCCGCTTGCCCGCCGCCTCGGTGGGGGAAGGGTTAGCTTATTGGCCTCTGAACCCCCAGTGCGCGGGTTCGATCCCGGCCGAGGTGCGCGGAGTTTCGAGGGGCCGAAATTCCGGCGGAAGTAGCTATGTGACCGCCCACGATGTGCGCCTGCGCGATGAAGGTCCCCAGACCCGCGACCCGCTTCCAAGGAAGCCTGGGTCAGAAAACGGGTGCGAATGGGCACTAATGTTCCCATGTGATAAATAAATTCACTTACTCGTCGCGGCATCGGAAGCTGACGCTTTTGCTGCGTTCTGCGTGTTGAGGATCTTCCCTCACTGGGGCGGGGGTCTCACAATAGAAACTGGTATGGGCATGCAGAACTTCATTCAAATTTTAAACAAAAGTTTTTGAATCATTGGATGTATATACATTTTAAGTGTTCAAATGGGTCATCGAAGTTGCCAGTGTCTCGATCCAAATAATTCGCTTGGAATATCAGGAGTTCACGAGAAGCAAGACTTTCGAGAAGACTCTTGACATATTTAATATATTTTGGATTTTATGATAGTAATTCTTGTCCTTAGTAGAGCTATTAACTGTCCACTTGTATGTTCTTATACTCATTCTACTTTCCTGTCTTCCCATTTCCGTATTCCTTTTCTTCTATAATTACTTTTACTCAAATTTCTATTCTACGTATTATTACTCAATGTATGCCTCACAATATTTTTTCTTTCTAAAACAGAGAACAGTGTCTTCAGTTATTTCTCAGCTCTTCTCCAGATATCTCTATTTCTTACTGAGTAAATAACTTCTAGAAATCTATCTTCTCTACGAGGTTTTTAGCAACAAACTAATCAATTGCTCCACCACTTTATTTTACGTAATATATCTTTCTTTACTGTTGGCCAGTTACAATCGCAATTCGATTACCACTTATACCTTTACGATTCCAAAGATGCCGCCGCACAGGAACCCCCAGCCTGTTGGCCTTCCATGCCACTGACATCGACCTTGTCTCGTCACACTCCCACTTTGCCGCCCAACTTCGCCACCGCGTCCCTGTGATCGCATCCTCCCGACCAGCCGCCACGTTCTACCCTCCATCGATCCCTCTTCCGCTCCACCAACTCTACCGCCGCTCCGCCTCTCTAGCGAACGCGGTCGCTGTCACCAATACATGCTCACGTCGACTCACACCGTCCCTCCCCACCCCCACCCCACCCTGCCCCACCCCGCCCCACCCCACAACGCCCGACCCCGCCGCGTCTCGCTTCGCTCCACACCGCTCTGCACCACACAACCCAGTCAATGTACCCTAAAGAACGTGCCGCGGACTGCGCGTGATCTTTCTCTCCTTTTCCTTGTCCTATCCTCATCCCTTACTTACAAAAACTTACCCTTTCATGCACTACCCTATCGCACATGCCGGGGACCAGTCTGGAGATTAGAGCTTGTCCCGGCTGGGACGGTTCCCTCAGATGGGAGATAACTGGTTTGGGAAAACCCGTTAAGCCTGCTTGTAGGTCGGCGCTGGATCTCGCCATTTAGCCTGGATGGTCACTGCCACCTATGGTTATTAAATACGTACTACACATACGGGACTAATGACCTTAGCAGTTAACACCTGGAAACAACATTCTATCTACCCAACCCAGTCCAGCCTCTCCCCACTCCCAAACCGCTTACCCTCGCCCACGACACGCCCCACACCGCACGCCCTCAACCCGCCCCGACCCATTCCGCTCCGCCCAAACCCATTCCGTCTCGTCCCGGCGCGCTCCGGCGGCAACGCTTCGTCCGGCCAGTTCCGCTCCGGCTAATTCCGCTCCGTTCAGCCCTGACTCGTTCCGCTCCCCCTAATTCCACTCCGTTCAGCCCCGACTCGTTCCGCTCCACCTAATTCCGCTCTGTTCAGCCCCGACTCGTTCCGCTCCCCCTAATTCCGCTCCGTTCAGCCCCGACTCGTTCCGCTCTACCTAATTCCGCTCCGTTCAGCCCCGGCCCGTTCCGCTCCGCCCAATTCCGCTCCGTTCACCCCCGGCCCGTTCCGCTCCGCCCAATTTCGCTCCGTTCACCCCCGGCCCGTTCCGCTCCGCCCAATTCCACGCCGTTCAGTCCCGTCCCGATCTGCTCTGCCCAGCCCCGGCACGTTTCGCTTCGCCTAATTCCCCTCCACTCAGCCCCGCTTGGCAGAGCTTCCCTCCACACAGCCCCGCTTCCGCGAGTTCCGCTCCCCGCAGTCCCTCTCCGCCTAGCTCTGCTCCGCCCAGCCGCGCACCGCCGCGAGCCGCCCCCTTCTCGGTCTCCCTCAGCGATCGGCCCTTCCGCGAGGCGAACGGAAACGGGCGCGCCGGCGGGCAGCGAAGACCGCATATGTTGGTGGGCGGTCCCGCGCCGTTCCGCACCGTCTTTTTGCTCTCTTCGCCAGTCGACCATATTAGGCGGCAGCTCCTGCTGGCGGATCTTGGGAACCCCCGTCTCGAGAACCAACCTCACCGACCCCTCTCCCCGGGGAATTTCCGCTTGTTCTAACACTAATGCTATCTTGTCCGCCAAATCCCTCTTTTGCCTGTGCCCTTTCTGCTCCGAGACGGTCGCCTCTACCGTCTCCATCGCCGTCTTTCTGCCGAACCTCTTCGCGGTAGCCGGTCCTAGCCAGCGTGCCGCCGCCGCCTCTTTACTCCTCCAACCAATTCCTTTGCTATGTGCATTTTTCCGCCGGATCTCGTTCCTGTGTGGAGGTTTACAGCCTCTCTCGTCGGGCCTTTGGCTCCCTTGTGTCTCGCCGCCGCCGCCTCCTTTGTTCATTGTGCCGCCGTGGGCGTGGTCTCCGACGGAAGCAGTTCCGCGTCGTGACAGCTGGGGACCGCGGTGGCTGATGGTGGTCGATCGTATTCGACTTCGCCTTTGCCCCTGCTTCCGTTGCGCCTCTTTTGATCGGCTTTCTCCACGTGGTGGATTTTCATCAGTATTTCTTTTGGTCCAGCCCCGTGATGCCCCCTTGCTTTAATATAATGGTCATCTCAGAACCGCTCATTTCATCTACACTTTTTTTTTCATCAGTATTTCTTTTGGTCCAGCCCCGTGATGCCCCCTTGCTTTAATATAATGGTCATCTCAGAACCGCTCATTTCATCTACACTTTTTTAACCCTCATTCCCTCATCTTTCATCTAAAATTATTTTTCCAAAATATTCTTCCAATTAATCCATATAATTCCATATAATCCATATAATTCCCTTCCATATAATTCTCACGTATTCCTTCGTATTCTAGTATTATTTCCTTTCTTGTTTTATTTCTGGTCTGGTCTCTACATCCTTTGGCAACTCCCTATTACTACCATCATGTCCTATGACACCACATCTTACTCCAGATATTCTTTGGTGGATTTTTTTTCGAGTTTTCGAGAATATAAAATTCTTCACCGTTGTATAAGTGAATAACGAAACCTTTGATCATCCTCCACTTCCAAGACCGTCTTTCACATCCGTTCAATTCTCTTGGGTTCCCAGTATCGCGGAAAAGCTGTGTCTGCTTTTGAAATTAATGTATAATGATCTCTTGAGCATCTCAGCCATGATCACAGACCCAAGAAACAATGTAACGACCTGAGAATGCTTCCAGGGCTCCATCTTGTCCTCAACTGTAAGAATATATAATTCTTGTAATGTATTAAAATTGTGAGAGTACCGGAATACCTTGTTGACTGCGATGAATCTCATTATATTTGTTATTATCTGAAGTTCGCGGAAAAATAAGAAATTCAATGAAGGTTGTATTTTTAATGCTGACATCTGTAATATCGCACTCCTCATCCTGTGTCTCGCTTCGTTGTCAATTATAAACGATGTTTCTATTTTGTTCTTTATTCATTGCATGCATACTTTGTGATCCAATATAATTTAATTCAGTGGTTGAAGCATTAGTGTTTCAAATTGTAATGTATTACCGAATATGGAACGGATAAAAAATGATATTCAAATAATAGTTTATTAATATGTGATATTAAAGTAGAACGTAACGTTTTCCATAATAACGTATTGCAGCCTATATTTCAATTGTATGACTCAATCTGATTTAACTCTAATACATTTGAAGGAGTGCAAATGTATTCCATTACTCGTACTTTTGTTGGCATTGTGTCTTTCAATGACGTTCTCAGACTCATAAAACTCTCACATATCGGATCGTATGATTGTATCTCATTGCTTCTGATACTAGATAAAAAATATAAGATTAAATGGATGTATTTTTAATAAGATAAAATATTAAAATAAAAAGATTCAGAGCTACATTTTATTCTGATATTTTGTCCTTCAAGTGAAAGAAAGATTCCACGTAGCATTAACGTCTGCTGTCTCACGCCACTAGTAAGTATATTCGATAAACATTACAAACTTCAAGGGCATGTAGATGGGCATGACACTTCATCTTTTTGTCAATGAACATGTGTTAAGAAACTTCATATAAGGATGTTACGGATGTGAAGTTGCCCCTGTGTATATTGTTAGGGAAATCCTCATGCAGTAGTGTTCGGCAGGTAAATGAATTCTCTTTACGTCGCAACGTGACTTCAACGTGACCTAGGATGTCATTTAATTATAACGACAAAAAAATCATGAAATATATATCACCATTATTTGAGAGAGTTTGGTTTAATCAGTTTCCCGTCTATGATTTTCGAGAAAATAGCTTGTTTGCTTCTTTCAGCTGCGGAATTAAAATATTCTGAGTTGAACCGAGACAATCGCTGATGTTGCATTGTCTTAGATGGCTCAGGGCATCAAATGATGTGCACTGGCCCCAGTACTTCTGACCGGGAGATCCTAGGGTTTGAGTCCCCATGGTGCCTGAATTTTCAAATTAGCTAGATAACTAGCTCGAATTCAGCCGCTGTCTGGAGGAGAATTCTAGCGACCGGCTGCTGTGATCGGTAATTTTTCGTTGTTTCTCTGATTAACACGAGGCGAATGTCAGACAGTACCCTAACAAACGGGCCACGGACCTCGCGCGATCTTTCCTTCCTCTTTCTTCCCATTCTCCCCACTTACTTACCCACACAGTTACATGAACTGCACAACCACACATTCCGGGAGACCAGTCGCGAGCTTAGAGGTTGTCCCGGCTGGGGTGGTGCCACGCTGATGGGAAATACCTGATTGGGGAGCCGCAAGCCGACGGTAGTTCGGCGCCAGATCTTGCCATCCAGCGGGGAAAGATCATCACCACATCCCGTTATAAAAACATTCACTACACTAATGGTACTATTGACCTTAGCAGCTAACGCACCCGGAGTTACTAATCAATCAGAAAACTTGAAGTTACAGGGCGTTGAGGAATAGGCAAGAGCAAGGAGTCAGTGATAAGTAGGGCCCGGATAATTATGTAATTACATATTTCCGTAGGTTAATTCTATCGAGTCAAAACCAAGAAATATTTACGTTTTATGACGATTAGTGCCTAAAACCGATGACTTTTTAGTACATATATTTACATATTTTACCCGAAAGTACATATATTTACATATTTTACAGAAAAGTACATATTTTTAAGTACATATTTTTAAATATTTCTTAATATTTTCGTTTTTTCTGCATTTTTTGTATAACTCTTCATTTATCCTACATGTTTTTGATAAGGGATAACCAAGACAAACAATTCAGCATTGTCAAACAATTTTTCTGCAGCCTCCTCTCTGAAATAGAGCTATTACATTGCGTAAAAATGTTGATATTGCAGCACACAGAATCCTACAAAAGGACAAGGCGTTGTTGCACTCCGAAGCTTCCGGTATATAGATTTCAGCGCAAGTAAAGCAGAGAACAAAATACTACTCAGAAAGAAAGTTTGTGTATGAAAATGGTACGTCTAGCAAGCGATAACTCGCGCCCACAAGGTATTTTGCAAAGGTCTCCCTTGACCTTAATACCCTTCGCCAAACATTACACGCACCAACGCAGCTCAGAAAGCGCCATTGACAGTTTTCTTTCCCCGTTTGTTGCACTGGAGCCTAAACCCTTGTTTGTAGTGTGTCTGTGAGGTGAAAATCCTCAATAAAATCATGATGTGGCACTGCAGCTTTTGAATAAGAAAAGGACAGAAAATAATTCACGGCGATTGGCTTAAACCCTGTGGTAACGCAGACTGGAAATTTGCCACAAGTAAAGTTTGGTTTACCTTTTCAGAGAAGTCAAGGAATAGCGTCTTGGGTAAGAACATTGTTAAAGAAAGCGGAATTTGTGCCAAGAGTTAATTGATTATATCAACCAGCATTGTTGTTATTCCCTAATCCGTGAATAGCATTGAACAGTGACACGTTGGGACAAGGCTTAAATATACACCAGTAACTTCATGCGATGTGGAACACGTAGTCGGTATTAGACCCTCGAACAGATAACATGAAAAAATTCATCCCTATAGAGTATTTGAGTAAACTCCTCGTGTGCATGCTTGCGGATGAACCGTTACTTCTCTCACAGAAAGACCACTTCCCGCGCATCAATCGAGGCAAACGAGGTGTCATTCGACGTGTCTGGGCCTCCTGATGGGGAACTGATAATTTGTTTCCAGATGTAGCAATAAAATTTAAAGAAATTTCCATAGAGTGTTTTTCCGTGTTTTGGCGCTGTGATCTTAGTAAGTATGCCGCGAACTAAATCAACGCCACCTAACTATACTGCGATTTTTCTAACTTTGCGCCTCAAGGCCACTCAAATCCCACCTTCGCGATGGAATATGTCACGGTATTCGCATCTTTCTCAGTCGTTCCGCTTGATTTCGCATGATCGTGACCGTATCAAGCAGTGATTGCGATCATGCGACTTCTACCGGCAACACCGAGAAAGACGCGAAATGCCGTGACATATTCCATCGCGAAGATGGGATTTGAGTGGCCTTGTGGGGCAAAGTTAGAGAAATCGAAGTATAGATGTAGGTGGCGGTGATTAAACTCCAGTACCAATACCGACGAAGAGAAAGATAGAGAGACGAGGACGATGACGAAGAAGATGATAGAAAAAGGAGACGACGAAGGAGGAGGAGACGATGAAAGAAGAGGACCAAGAAAGACGAAAAACAAAAAAAACAACTTAAATAACCGAAGGCAGTTTAAAGCGTCGGCGACGTCACATTAAACTAGTTTCTAAGTATTTGAAACAAATATTTGTTTCTCATTGTTACGGAGATTAATGTAAATAACAGAATTGTGACTAGTATTATGATTTAATTTTGTTCTTTACGAGTATATTAAGTTTACAGATCAACATTCAAGCAAAAGTATTTTATGAAAACGAATTGATATAAAAATTAAAGTGTTACATATTTCTTACTTTTTAGTACATATTTCTATACATTATAATACATATATATGTACATATTTTCCTAATTTTTAGTACATAATTATCCGGGCCCTAGTGATAAGAATCGGTGCGGGAAGGAGAGAGCGACTGGAAGTTGGAAATCATGCCGCTGCTATGCAGATCAACTCAGCTCAGCTGCAGTGCGTTTATTTCCCGAGTTCAGAGTATTTGTGTCGAACAACCTAAGTCACGTTGCACTAATTTTAGGGAAACTAAGATGAAACAATACAATTTCCACGTGGGTTATCAGAATGAAACGAAACGTATACTGAGTATTAAGGGGCGCTCGGCAAATTTATTGTTACGACATCCACCTGCTCGTATATTATTTGAATAGAAAAATATGTAAAGCGGTAGAATTAGGTTGTTTTGCAATCAATATATTTTTTGATTTTTTAAAATTCTATAAATACAAAAATAAATTAGTTATATATATATATTTAACACAGTGCATTGTTATTATATTTCTTTGAAACACTCTTTTTAATGTCTTTCATTTTTTGTCCAGATTCCTATCTTTGTAATGTTTTTCATTTGGCAGTTGTATTTCTTCTTATAAATTTTAAAGAGAAGTTAATGTTCTGAAGTCCATTGATGAATTATATAGCTTGCACAAGTCCTGGTGTTGATGACATTAAAAAAATTACAGCGAAATTTTTAAATATTCAGTGGCCCTTGGAATATCTCGCATTGAAGCCTGAATAGAAAAGCAAGTCTTTATGTAAATTGACGGCCACTACTTCTTGTAATTTATTATTTCATTTCCGATTATCCAAAAACATAATGAAATTGCTTTTTGGGTTACTATACACTCTTGTTGGCTATGTATCCTGGAAAATGTTATATTTCTTAGATATTCGGAAGAATATTTCAGTCTTCTTTGCACTGTCACATACTTCTTACTTCATTTTCATAACAATACGAACATTAGAAACGCGTTTATTTCTTTTAAAAGGTATGACCACAAATTGCTGTAGTGAGAACAATTTCCAAGAAAAATAAGTGAAGAGCTGGACTTTGGGCGTACCCGCGCTCAGCTGAAAATACCTACCACTGTTTGTATGTAGAAAATGGTGTGTTTATGTTTGTGCACTATCCGATGGAGCTACATGCAAAGTGTGTATTTCTGCTCTTAATTCATTTTTCACCAAATGTGGTCTTAGGGTTTTCTGGTAATCAACGATCCATTTGTTTTGCACATCTGGAAGCGTCAAAGAAGTATAGCTTTCTTTAAAACGATCATTTTCGACGGAATATCGAGAGAACCAATTTCAAATAGCGATAAGAGTTTACATAAAGTTCGTGCTACAATAATTAAAAGACAGCCTTGATAATTTTGTAAAATCCTAATATCGCAATTTGCCTACGTATTTACAGTTCCAATAATAATACCTTGAACTCACGGAAAATTTTGAAACGTCTGTATAATGTGTCCATGTCTTTGTTGAATAACATCGAAAAACCTGCATTCCTGTTTCAGACTGCAATACATCGCTTGTATGTTTCTTCATAGATGCAAATAAGAGTTACTATTTCGTTCAAAGATGCTCATGTGCGTATACATAACAGATGTGTCTTGCCATAATGTACATGTATATTTTTTACTAGATATAATGTTAATAATAAATATGGGGGGCGTAAAAGATTTCAGGAGAAATAGAATCTCTAACATATCGCACTCGAAGAGTCGTAATCCTTACTTGGGTTTCCGTAATCTCCGCAAAATATCTTAAATGTTTTATCTTCTGAGTACGAAAAAAGGTGGAATTTTTTCTTCGAAGAATTGAAGAAACACTTAAAAACAACAAAACCAGCACCAGAATTAATTCCTTACCGACGTCTGCATTATAAAGAAAATCCTGTCTAAACCAGCCCGAAGACGTCCAAACTTCTTTCTCTCGACGTTTGTTTCTATAAACTTTGTGCTCATATTTGCACATTCTGTGGGATCCAAAAAATGTATGATTGAACTACATTATATAGTCAAGATATTTATGTAATTGATCATGACGTATGCTGGATAAAATACGGAGATGTCCAAAAAATGTATACGCTCGAGCAGCAGTTCAGCGGCATCGACATCATTTAGCTGCTAATGGGGGTCACTTCGAACACACGAAATCGTAAGAATATGTAACAGAACATTTAACTGAAATAGCCATTTCAAGTATATTCACTGGCAAGGAGTGTAAATATTTTTAGACCCTTTTTGTGTAAAGAAACCTACGGTTGCTCCTCAGTCAATCTCATGAAGAAGCTCAACTCTTAACCATCTATTCCTGAATTAGCCAACCTACAAGTATAATAAGTTCATTGTCGCCTTACACACTCACTCCCTCTCCCTTCCTCCTCCTCCTCCCCCCACACACAGCGTAGTAAAGAGAGCACTTGTAGTCGATCCAACGGTAATGAAGAAAGGACACTTCGACTCTGCCCACTCTACACAAGCCGCCACCGCATCTGTGTTCACTGCGCATCACCATTCCACTGTGGGGTGTAGAGATCCGTTTTTAACTCCGTTTTTTTTTTTCATCCACGAGACTCAACTCGCGAGTCGGCCTGGCCCGGCAGGCGTCGTACAGCCGCCGCCGATTGTTCCCTATACACCGCTCGCAATCTCCTCCAATGTAACTCCTACCTCGCATCTTCCCCTCTTCTGTCCTTCTCTTTCTTCTTCCCTCTACCTCCCTCCCCGTCTCCGCAAAGCTCGTGCCGCCTACGCGTTGCCCAAGTTGAACGGGGAAAGGCGAGCCTGAAATGTCGAGCCGGTTGCTCTGTTCGATAGAGGGAATTTATATTTGTGTTGGAGTCACAAACAAGAGAGGCAAGTTTTCCCTCGTTCAAGAGAAGGAAATGCCTTCGAAACACGGTGTTTTTACTGTGATATGTAAGAGAGGTGGCGGCGGCCATCTGTTATAACAGTCATGAAGAATGCTATTTTATATCGTCTTGAAATTAAGTATAGGTCTATGTACATTCAGTTGTTTTTTGAAGTATAGGAATAATTTATGAAGATATATGCTGTTGTGGAAATGCTTTACAACCTCACATTAACAGTGCTTTTAGAAGCAATTTCATATCCATGAAATATTGTTATTCTACTACTTACTAAACGACCGGCAGCAAAGAAACCTGAGAAACGCTGAAAGAGGGGGAAAAAACGTGAACTTTTCCTTCGGGCGTAGTCTGTCTCATTCTTTCTCTCTTTGGTGATTTATGACTCGAATTCACTTGCCAGACCCGACGGCAGTTAATTGAATTACTCTGTTCACAGGTTTCAGTACAATGTGCCGATTTTCCCTCCTCTTTGCTCTCTAATTTTACCGATCTCGATGTTTCGAATAATAGACACATATTCAGAGGCCGCTCAATCACTTGCGAAACGACCGTTACCAAGTGACGAGTAGATAATTTGCAGTAAATGGCTGAGATTTGAGGTCTTCTTTCCATATCACTAACTTTCCAGTCCACAGGAAAATAAAATCATTCCTCAAACCTCCAGTAGCTCTTGATCTAGTGAGATGTCAAACGACGTACTAAAATGTTTTTCTGCTTCTTAGTGTGATATCCTCCAAGGAATATTAGCAATAAGAATTAAACGCTAGATATGTTTCTTTGAGCAATTACAAACAATTATTTTGTGATATAATGGATTCATTCACTTTGTGACATTCATTCTATTTCGTCATTACCTACAACGCCACAACGAAGGGGTAAAAAATTTACTGCCTTACAAAGGATCCGAACCTACGAAGCTACAGAGAGGTTGCCTCCGCAGCCACCTGCGCTATTTGGTCGTCCGGAGCGCGTAGCGCAATGAAATTAAAGCTTAGTTGCGGGTTATTATCACCGAAAATAAATTTGAGGTCTCTCCGCATGAGCGCGCCACCGTTGCCGCCTGCCCTTGGCAATTGGCGAGCGGCGCTATCGACACTGGCCCCGGCGCTCGCGACAAAGCGCCCAGCGCCCGCCGCTTTGTTGCCCCACTTCCGTCGCCCCCTCCGCCTTCACCCTCCCTGCTCTCTCTCTCTCTCTGACTGTTCCCCCTTTCCGTTCTTGGGGAGGGCATTCCGCTATGTCATCGCTTCTGCGGGCGCTGTTCATCCTTTCCCATCCCTCCGCCGTCCACTGTTCCCTGTTCCCTGACCTGCTCACCACTGACCCTCACGCTCCGATAAAATAAGGTGGTTAACCGTCGAATATGGAGAGAGGCGGCGTTGCCGCGTTATGCGTCTTCTCTCGCGTTACCATTGATTGATTAGTGATTCTGACCGCGTCAATTGCTAAGGACATTAGTCCCCTTGCGCAGCGCATTTTTGTCCCTGGAGATGACATTGATCTTCCCCCGTTGGGTGGCGTGATCCAGCGCCGACCTTCCAGTCAACTTGCGGAGGTTTCCTCCCCAGCAGGTATCTCCCACAGCGGGCACCGCCCCAGCTGGGACGAACTGTAAGCTCCGACTAGGTATGTGTGGTAGTGTAGTGCATGTGAATGTGTGTAAGGGTAAGGGTGAGGGTAGGTCCAATGGAGAGGAAGGAATGATCGCGCGTGGTCCATAGCCGTTTTTAGGGTATTGCTCCGGCATTCCTGGTGTTTATCGGAGATACCACGGAAATCTACCGGTCAGAGCTGCCAGCCGTTAGAATTCTCCTCCAGACAGAGGCTGAATTCGACCTAGCTATGTAACTGGTGTCCAAAATCCTGCCACCGTCGGAACTCGAATATCACGTTACGATGAATCGTCCACGATTAGTGATTAGCATTGACAACAAAACTAACAACACACGCTTCTCGCAATTCCTGTCCACGCAACGTATTTTTTCACAATTAGCCTCATTCTGGACACTTGAAATGACGCTTGGCTGATAAATTACGGTATTCGAGTCCTGTGATTCATTTGTTCTATAATTTGAGGTGACAACTCTGTGAGAATTCCGAAGCTTCTGATTCGTCGTTCCTTAGGTTATGGCACTGGCATCACAACGATGAAGTGACACAACCACGATGAAGTGACATCATCACTGACGATGAAGTGAAAACCACCACGTAATTTTATTCCTTAGTGTAGATATCCCGCGACGCGTCTTCTGCCTTCTGCAGATCTTGTTCTACTTCCTTTGTCAGCTTCTATCCTTAAATTTTCCGTTTCAATTATCTGTCAACGCTGCCTTTCTTTTGTCCTAGCGGCCTGTATTAATCTATCTTTCTTATTCTTTCGTGGAAACTATGTGCTATACTTCACTATATTCATGTTCAATAACTTAATCAGAAAAAATGAATGTGATAGCCTTCTGGGATACAAGAGGCCTCATATACAGACTTTTATAATATATTATGTTAAATTGGTAAATAAATTCTATATTTGTGGAATGTTTTGATTACAACTGCAGTGCAGTTGAATTTGATGGAAAATTGAGAAAGCAAACTTTACTCGAAAAAATGTGTCTATTACAGATTTTTATCCTTACCGTACTACAATTCGTTCTCGCCTATACATGGGAATAGATATTGTAGAATTGCACTTATAGTTTCTGAATACCTGACTCTCCTCTACGTGCTCATCTCGTTCATGGTAATTTATATTAAATTGAATATTAATATTGACAAAAAATTTTACAATTTCTAACAATTCCAGTTGAAATTTCGTTTCGTTTGTTCTTCATTATTGTGTCCAGAAGGTTGTCCGTAACTTTTTCATGTTAATAATTCTTCACAGTGCATTAGTAGATATTGTGACTGGCACGTTCATTCGACTGGTCTTCGTTGACATTTGTTTCTGTTTTTTTTGCATTAATTTTCTGTTCGCTTACCTGGGCTTTGCACACACTTTATACAACTAAGTACCTTCAACCCAAATGTTTACGTTTTCAGATTTAATACCCTCGCCCCCGTACAGTGCTTGGAATATGATTGGCAATATGATTGGGAACAGCCTGGGAAAGAATGATCGTGTAGTTTGTGGCCCATTGTTCATGTACTGCTTAGGCATCCGCTTGGCACTGCCAAGGAAATCATGACTCATCAGAGCATAATTCCTGTGCAGGCTCGTCTGATAAATGTTCTCAGTTAATGTCGAAAAAACACCTCCCGTGGGCTGCAAACCCAG
>JAHLJT010008446.1:83610089-83727578 GCA_031308135.1 Acheta domesticus | reverse complement strand
ATCGTAATCATTTTAATGCATTCACATTCATACGAACGAAAAAATAATATTTATACTCAAGTCTATTCAGTTGTATTTCACGCAAAAAAGCAAGCAGAAATACATGCAACAAATTAATTGAATACTACCTTCATTTGAACAATGAATACACAAATTCTAACTATACGGTTAATTATGTAACCCTTGGGTAAAACAAACGTACAACGGCACAATAATTCCTTTTAAAAAATATTTTTAAAAAATGTATCTAAAAAATTACAGATGTTTCACTTTTAGGTTTAATTTCTCTCAAGTGCATTGTTAAATCGGAATCTAATACATTATTTTCAATATTTTCATTTTCTCGTTGGTAGTTAAAACTATTCATAGAAAGCTTACAATTTTAGAGTAAAACCAGTTCAAACGCGAACAACAAATTGGCATATACTATTTTTCAAAACTTTCATACATCTATCACTTTCCTCACATCTCACGTATTCGCTGTTTGAGTCTCATAAAACCTGTTTAACAATTTTGCATTAGGTACTGCAATGAGAAACATATTATTGAACCTATTTTTAGAACATGATGGCATATATTCTCAGTCTTTCCTCTGAAATCACACCAAACGTTGAGAAGACGAAAATACTGAATTCGCAAAAGGAGAATAATCTTCACGCAAGTATCGATCTCCCATGCCCTCCACAATGCGGGGCCCACATCACTGCAATATATCAACGAAACTAGGAGCTCTCTCCGGAGCAACGAGTTTTACTTTCAATAGTCATTGCACAGGAACCAAATAACGTGAAACTTTAATAACTTACATCAAAGTTTCTTTTCGACCGTTATAGTAGCCCATCTTCGACGATTTATAGTTTGTACGAGAGTAACTTTGCACAACCAATCGTCGCAGTCACGGACTACACGTTTCGTCAAACAAAGAGAGAAATACAATGGGAATGGAAAGCGCACACATCGACGTGGGAGACTGCAGGTTCATGCGGCCGGTCTAAGTTCATAAACATTTCAGTTCACTGCTGTGTCCAATTACAACGACGTGCATTTAGCGGTCGGTGACAGAGCGTCGCAACAAGAGAGGCCCAACTTTGTGCTTGATTCCAAAGAGAAAATCATAAAAATAGCGAAGGTTTCCTACGTAGTTATCAGTTTAGTTACAAAGACTATCAGTTTACATTGTAATCTTTCAGTTGAAATTGATAATACAATTTTCCTTTACGAAAACATCCTTACAAAAACAGTGCCTCTGATAGGGAGGTCTAAAGGGTCGAGTCCCAACGGTGTGGCAGGATTTTCAACATTATCTGATAGGTAGGTAGTATTCAGCTGTTGCCTCAAAGAAAAGTCTAGCGGTCGGCGGATCTGATAGTTTTTCGTGATTTGCCTGATCAACACCTGGTGAATGCCAGAGCAGTGCACTATACAAAGAGGATAGGGACCGCGCGTCCTCTTTTCTTTCTCTTCCCTTAAAACACACTGCAGTGCCCCGCTGGTGGGAGACACGCGAATGGGAAACTCCCTACAAGCCAACGTATAGGTCGGCGCCGGATTTCACCATACAGCGGGAGAAGAACGTCGCCACCTCCCGCGTCGAACACATGCACTACAATTATGAGACTAATAGCCATAGCAGTTGACACGCCAGGAAACACGAAATGCGCAATCAATTATCACTAGAAAATGAAATTAGTAAATTCCGTATAAATAATTCAAGGAATTACTCCCTGACTGGAAGACGTTCTCAACGCTCCGTTACTTATACCTTAACTAAACTACACGCGCGGGTCTTTCGAGAAAGCGCGAGGCTCAATTCGGTTTTCCTAGTGGTTGAAGCTATACTATCCTAATGTGACAACGGCAGTTTCGTATCCGAGTTTATTAAGAAATAGGTTAAGAACAATACTAATAATCAGGATACGTCTGTAAGCTCCTTGTTCGCATGACAGTTAACGTGCGATATTTTATACAACATGCATTTGTCCGATAATTCGACGATCGAAGGGCTACCAATTACGCAAACCACACGGTTTGTGATACTTAATAAAATTAGTGTGAAATTAGATCCTGAAGAAAACAATTTTTGGGGATAATGCCTGTTTGTTATCTTATCTACCCAAAGAAAAAGTTTGTGTTACCTCAATTTTCCGTAAGCAAGTACAAAATCTACAAATAAAAAATACATTATTTTTGCTCCGCTACAAAACAGGAGAGTGAATACGATGGGATAATCAGAAAAACAGATTCAGTTTCAATAATAACAGGAGTAATCGCTCATTTTGTTTGATGCGAAGTACATACTAGTGTTCTTATACAATACTGTACGGTGAAAATTGGTGAAATTGTCTAAAATTATTTCGCATGACACCGGTGTTAGGATTGCGGAAGCGCGAACACGCAAGGAGGAACAGTCCACAATTCAAAGAAAAATCTCTTCCGACGTTTATTTAATAATTTCTTACTGCTTTACCTGTCACCATTAGAATCTTCAGGGTTGAAACCGAAGTTACTAAACAAATCAAAAATCAAGGCTTGCTTCACAGCTTGCTAGTCGATCACAGTATCACAGGCACAGAAAATCACAGGCTGGCTAGTCAATTGTTTACAACATAGGTTATATTTTGCATCTACTGAAATTAATGGGAAAAATCAGGATTTAGCTCATAGCTGCTTTTAATATTGTTCACATTTAGAAGCATTGTTTTCTGTCAAAATTCTTTCTTACTTTGTATAAACAATAAATCATCACTCTACATCTTTCCTTATATTCCTTAGGACTAGAAGGCATTTAGTAACAACATATAATTTCATGAAAATGTTTCATATTTATACTAAATGATACAACCCTCAACCTAATTTTTATGGAAACCCGCAATGAATATCTTTCGTAAGAACAACTGCACATGAACACTTGATCTTCGATTCAATTCGACTCCTGTGAACCAGAAACCTATATAAGATGGATAAACGTGTAGAAAATACATTTTTCAAAAAAAAAAAAAAAAATTATCGCCAGGTTAATTTATCATTTTTGTTCTAATAATGGAACTTATATTATCCAATCGCATCGTGACACAAAAGAACAATAAAAACTGTGGACATCACATGTATATTTTTTCCCTACTTCAAAATAGGATCGCACGCATGGCACTACAAGCGAGGCCTAGTCAATAGCCGATCTCCATCGCATGATTTCGCCACTTTCAGCGCGTTTTCGTTTCGATAGCAAGGCTCCCGAACAAGCAACTGTTCTCCCACTGACACTCCCAGCCGCACACCTCTCTCCGGCTTCGTCCTGCCCTTGCCTCCCCAGCCGCGGGTTGTATTCGTATCATAATTTTCCGCCGCGAACACATCATCAAGCAGACGAGAAACGGTTTCGCCGCGTCTACCGTCCTACGCCCACCGTCAGGACCATCCTACGAGCCCCAACCGTCCATTTGAAGCACTCGTTCTTTCCGCACGCGTGCGGTCTCGCGCGGGCCGTCACCGGCGCGGGGAGGGGGAGGATGGAGGGTGAGGTGGTAGTGGGGGGCGCAGGGCGGGGAGCCCTCCGCGCCCCAAACGCTCCCTTTCCGACTGGGCCATCGGCGCTGTTAGCACTTTGTTTCCCTCGTTCGCGCCTTATCTGACGCGCCTCTCATCGGCGGGAGAGAGAGGGAAAGAGTTCGATTTGGGGCGTCCCTCCCCCGCACTGTCCGACGCCAACGCCAGCGCCGGAGCGCCGCGGATCTGCGCACCTGCAACGAGCCCGCCCACGCACGCCCCACACGCCGCCTGCTCCGACCCGCCCCGCACACTAGTCACGCACCCAATTGAAGCCTATCGACTCCCGTTGCTCCGGGAACATTAGAGGGGTATTTATTATTTACACCCTTTTTAATGTTCGAAAATTGAGTGTATATTTAATTTATTTTCTATTGGCGTTATTTATTAAAATAACCTGTTTACTTCTCCCTTGACGTAAGGATACGTTTAATTGACAGGAAATTTAGTTATCTGACGTAACAACCTATGATGATACCAAACAAACAGGAAAACTGATTCTTAAATATAATAATAAATTAGTGGTGGAAGTGCATAACAAACAAAGAAGAAACAAACACCTGAACACCAAATATTGTGCCTAATATAATAGCACGTTTTGACGTTAAAACATTTCAATAAATTCTAAACAAAATCATAGATAAAACCATTACACGAAATGTGCATGAAGGAACTGTGATGTCTAGTGAATCAATGTGAGAGTAGGGCAGTCAGTTCAATGCATCAAAAATATCACTCCTTGTCGAATATGCAAAATCCTCTGTATGCGCTATGTTCTAAATTGGGTTGAACTTCACCTATCAATTCACTTAATCGTCACATCGAATTCCAGAACACGAATGCACGCTCAACTTATGAAAAAGTTATTTCCATTCATTAAGTAATAAATCCCTTAATTTCCAAATAGTATCCTCGCGACGGATGTCTAATAGGAATACCACAAACACAACAAAGAGTGCGACAGTGAACATGTTTTTAAATGAGGGGTGTATTTTTTCTAAAATTCGAAAAAACACAACTATCTATATGATTTTATAATAGGTAAAAAATATATACACGTTCAAGAATATCATAATCTTTTAAATTGGAAAAATAATTGTCGATAGATTCCATATACAAAAGAAAAGACGAAATGAAGAGGAAGTTTCGCACAATTCCCAATCGTCAGTTCCTAAAACTGGAATACTGATCCAGAGCGCCGTGTTGTCGATACCTACTCCAGGCATGAGAATGGCATTTCTATCCATAGTTCAGAGAATCGAAGGCCATTTTTAAAGGTAGACTGTTCATTTCCAATAAACAAAATTTTCCAAAAGTTCCAATAAAACCAGTGATTGTTTTTGAAGCCTTGTGTATAGTTTACTTCTGAATGTCTTTATTTACAACGACTAAGGAATCATCTATTAAGTATGTATCTCACGTTATTTTAGAAAAATTTGTAGAAACTAATATAAATATTTCCTTTTAGAGAATTTTAGAAACTGTTAGCTATTATTTTGAAAGAGTATCGCATGTTTCTATTTCGATCAACTTGAGAATAAAAATGCAACAGACTCAAGCTAAACTTTTAATAGTAAACTTCGCGGGAGTATTATCATTGGAATTTGTTTTATGTTTTATATATAACGTAAAGGAAAATGTTTATCGTAAATAATAAAATCTTTTAATAAACAATATTATTACAAAGTAGAAACTAACTTTTTCATAAAACTACGCAATTTTGTTGATCCTAAATGACATGTATCTTTTTCTCGTTTTCAATCTTCCTTCACACAGCAAAATTGTCAGATTTCTCTAGACCACATTTAAATATCTCTGATTAGCTAATTGCAGAAATATCAGTTGTAAATACTGATTGCCAGAAGAAAATATACACACATACACACAGAACAACCAAACTTTGCGACATCGCGTCTGTAAACCAAGACATGCCATTTTTTAAATACATTTTATTTCTGAAGATAAATATTGTTATGTAAACTTTACATTGTATGTAATTTTCATTATTTACTTCTTTATTTTAAACTTACACGATATAAATTGGGGAGGCGTCTTTTAAATGTTCAAGAAATTGATTTGGAATATGTGGAAATGATATTTTTGCTGGATTTTGATTCTATGCATTGGATTTTTTCAAAATTCGATGAGAGCTAGGATTTGGTGTACGTTATGGAAGGAGTTTGTGGTAAGGAATAGTATGATGTAGTGAACTAATGATTCTATGTTAAATTTCATACGAGGCTGATTATTGGAAATGAACCATGAGGCGTTGTTTATGGATCTCAGAAATTGGTTTTGCATTATTTGAAATTTGCAGATATTTGAATTGGCGGCATTAATTCGTATGGGTCAGACGTATATAATTGTGTGTCTTATTGTGGACTTATACATTGCTATGGCAGTATTATATTGTAGTAAACTGTGGCCAATTTTTATTTTAATTGATTACTTTTGCTTTGGTGTGTATTAGCTTCGTATCAATGTGATCGCGCCAATGTTGAGTCTAAATATATTCCTAACTATTCAACTAGTTTATTTGGAGGATGCTGCTGCCCTGGTTAATTCAACTGAATTTGTTTTCTCACGTCCCAGCAGTCAAGTATGTATATGTATATTTGAACAGGTATACTACAGTTTAAGAAAAATACATACCCTTTTGCAGCAAGAATTAATGTATTCTAACTTAAGTTAATGTCACAAACAACTTTTCTAGTTGCTCGACGAGTTGTCTATTGCACTTCAATTTTCATTCATGAACATGGAATGTCCTTAGTTGTCGCTTAGCAGCGGTCATGAACAATCGTTTGCGTCCAGTGCGTGCAAACCTACATTGGTCGTGAATGGCGAACGATGTCAACCCATCAACCGGCAGGGCCGTAAACAAGACCCTTCAATCTCTCATCAGAACTGATTTCACCGACGATATAAACAATGACGTGAATCCTGTGTAGCAAAACGCTTCACCAGGAGAAGAAATTGAACAGTCGATCCAGCCTCGAACCAACAATGAAATGAAGACGGCGCAGCGCCATCAAACCAGCTCTACAAGACAACGTACAGCAACCCCCGTATCAACTCGGAAACAACAGAAAAGAGGCCAGGTAATGATAATGCTTTCTTTCAAGGTCCCAAAAGATTTAAATCTGATTCAAGTACCCACGGTGCAAATCAATCTAGTGATAAAAAACTCAGTTATGTACTGCCAACTAATAACAGATTCAGTGCACTTGAAGAATTAGATCAAAACTGTGAGGAAAAACTATTTGAATATGCAAATGTAACCTCGGATGACAATCAAATACAAACAGACAAAATACCAACTTTTTACCTTAGTAGCAAATAACTAATCCCGATCAGCTTATGATAGAACCCAAAACCAATGAAACCTCTTATTTCATAACAAATGTTAAGAACAGTAAAAGATAAGTGCACATAATTTTACAGACTTTCTGAAAATAATCAAATCATATACACAGCTAACAGAAACTCTACTCTTACAAGGACCCGACCAAAACAAAAGTTTTCGGTTATGTTAAAAACCTTACACCATCGACAGCTGTACAGGATAGATCTTTAGATACTAAACAGTGCCCCTCCTCAGTGTTAAATAGCATCAGACTGCAAAAAAGGAAATCCAATTCCAACGGTCGCAGCCAAATTTAATGGCGCAGAATCACTATCTTACAAATTCATCAAATATGTAACCATCGAGTTATCACTGAGAAGCGAAAACACAACGGTTTCATCCAATGTCAACATTATTTGGACAACAGAAATACTACGATCAACTGCAACTACACAATCATTGTGCATTTTGTGCTGGAAATCGCTTTTCTCTCCCGTGTCCAAAAAAAACACAAAAACGAAAACCTCGTTTGTGCAAATTGGTGACGATAATCACAAGGCTGATCCAAGAAATATAACTCCCACAAAAAGTAATAGAAAATAAAAGGCTATAAACTACAGGCTATAAAAGGCTATAAATAAAGGCTAAAAAGGCTAAAAATAAAAGGCTACAAAATCAACAGAAACGTCGACAACACCTCAACTGCTTCCCACTCCCTATCAATCACGAATCCACTTCCCGCATTTACCGCAGATTCACCCACCAGAAATGTTCACTTGCATCTCCAACTCAAAACCTCCCCACCGATCACACCGCCAAAATACACTCAACACAAATTACCACAGGCTGCGCATTACTGATTCACAACCAAATAATCACATTATCTTCACAATCATTAAATGATGTGCCTTGAAAGTGCAATATTCTTTCCCGTCGCAGAGCCAGGAGCGCACGGTCACCGAGAGCATCTTGCCTGTCCTAGCGCGTTTCTACCAGTCCAGATCTTTGAAGACTGTGAAGAAGACAACGGATGTCTTCAGGGACGGATCCAGCCGATCATTTTGGAGGGAGCCATCACAGATTTTTGTTAAATAATAAACATTTGTTATAATAATGTTTATTATTTTTGTAGTGTATATTATACAATACTACACAATATTGTGTTTTAAATAAGTACATAATTCTAACATAAACAAGTGCCTATTTAAATCAATTTTGCCAAATAAAGAAAGGTTACAAACGAAAACTCTTGGCCGGCTCCGCCACTGGATATCTTGCGGACTGGCAGCCAGCTAGCTGTCCTAGTGTAAACGGTGAACCAAAATTACATGCAGAACCGAAGGTATAAGACGTATTGTAACTAATTATTTTGCCAAGGAACGTATGATTACAATCGTTTTTCTATTAAGTGATTTTGGTATAATTAGCGATAGGGGTCGACGTTGGCAAAATGAATGGTTTCTCAATTGAAACTAGTGACGTGCTGAAGAATCAATGAATGTCCTAACGCACATACATAAGCGACTATTAATATGACTAAATTTCAGATCAACGACACTTCAACAAGTGGATATCATTGCCGTTAATAGAAAACGCTTTGATAAATTTCAGAAATCTTTCTTTTATTTGAAATAGGAACTCGGGTGACACTGTTCCGAGAATCAAACTGCGAAATTTTTATGCAGTTTTAAGTTATTACTTTGTTAAATGGTGCTTAGTCACTGTAGAAAATGTATAATATTTCGTAAATTAACCCGAAAATTTTTCCTTATCTAGTTCACACCCCTTAGGTCAGTGCGAATAAACAAACAATACCGCTATCAAGCTATCTAGTTTGATTTGCCTTGAGCCACCGCGCTAGGAAACAAAGCTAATGCAATTTCGAGACGACGCCCCAACATATGAAGAACAATATGCGGCGCTATTCCGTGGGATCATCTCAGCAATGTACATTTACCAACAGTTCGGAAGAGGGATTAAGGGAAAGCCTGGGAACAAAGCAAATAATCCAGTACCTAACCAAATTATACAGACACTGTCACACGTCACTGGATAATATGAAAAGTATTGGTGCTACCACAACACATTTTCTCGCATTATTTATAACTTATGCAATATTTTTAATTTCAGAGATCAACAAAAATGAAACTTGCGCCCTCTACTCGAGGAAAATAATTTAAAGAAAAAAAAATTGGAGCAGTTTTTGAGAGTTTTTATAAATTGCATTAATTTCAAGTAGATATTTACACTAAAGCGACTAGTTTTCCCCGAATTTTTTCCTCGAATGTATCAAAGGGTGGTAAAAAATTGGTGCTCGGCGAGCACTACATTTTGGAAAATTGCAAAAAAAAATCGCAAATTACGATATTGAAGAGATTTTTTCTTAAAATCTGTCTTAAAAACTTAGATCTTTAAAAAGGTCATAGGTCAAGTACTACTTTTTAAAAAAGTAGTAATTTTTACATGATGTTAGTTGGATTTAATAAACAAATCTCAAATACGCCTCCAATGTTTTCGGATTGAGTAAAGGAATGTTAAAAAATGGCGTAGGAGTCATTTTTGCTGAAGATTCTCCAATTTTCAAAATTTCTTAAGTTATAAATAAAGTGAGAAAGTATGCGATGTATGATGACTATATATATTACAATTAATTCCTTTTGATTCCGCTATAACGAATTGTCAGAAGTAGCCATCTATCATACAATTTTATTCTCAAAATAAAAGTTTATTCTAAGACAGTGAAGAAATTTTATTATTTAGGCTTACGTTACATGCCATTTGAAATTTCATCTAGAATTAATTTAATCAACAAATCCTTAAAAATACTATCAAAATTGACTGAAATTCTGGAACTCATTATTTCATGCCGACGTGTTCGTGGTTTTAATACGGTATGCTTGCTATGCACAACCGGCGCCCTTGCGTCATAATGCATCTCCATGTTATAATGCACCATCAGCTTCCTATCTGGAGCCAGCCCCCGGGCTATCAAGTCATCCGCCACCTGGCGCGCCTCGAGACCGCCGCTCCACCCACGCGTCCTCGTTAGAGCCATCTCGGAGGAAAGATCACCCCCCTCCCCTGCACCTTGAGCCTGGCTGTCACTCGCACCCGACCCGCGACACTCCAACACGATTCCCCGCGTCACCACCACACCCCCTCACCACGCCCCGTCACCCACCACGCCTCCCTGCCCTCTGCGCTTGTCTCCTCCAGCGTGGATCGAGTCCTTCCCGTCCCGCCCTCCCCCCGCGATCTCACCCCTTCCGTAACCCCGCCACTCCGCCACGCTTCCTCCCTACCGCCCCGCTCCACCGTCCCGTCGATCCAGCAGCCCACCCCGGCTCGCACTGGCCCCGTCCCGCCCGCCACGGTATTGACAATACTTCAGCGCGCATGAAATATTTATGTTTTGTGAATTTTTAAGCCGGCGGAGCTGCGGCCAGCGCCGCAGTGTAACGAGCTTACGCGCGGCGGCGGCGGCGGCGGCGGCGGTCGTGGCAGTGGCGGCGGCAGAGTCGGAGGCGGAGGGAATGGCGACGGCCCTGGCGGCGAGGCGGCTGGGTGGCGCCGCTGCAGGCGTGGCGTCGCACCTGTCACTTGTTTTCATAAACCCACAATTTGTTAAACGACTCGCGCCCTCTCTCTCACTCGGCGATTGGCCTCCGCCGGAGGGGAACGGCGGAACGCGTTTCGCGGGGCTCATCCGTGCTCCAAACGAGGGGAAGGGCGAAATGACTAACCGGCAGTCGTTTCTCCGAGAACGGGTAGGCTTTATTTAATTTTATTTGTATTTTGTTGCTCGAGAATGCTGTAGACCATGGACATTTTTAATTATTTAGATTTCATCGACAACCACGAGGGGCAAATTAGTAGTATCTTTGACGAATATTGACTATAAATGTAATGTTAATAATATTAAAGGGGTATCAAAATGTATAAAATGTCAATTCTAAAATTAATATGTCACGAATATAATGTTCTGCTCAAGAATTCGTACTACCAGTTTTGGAAAGTCTTAGCCTGCATCAAAAAAAGGATAATTTTGAAAAATGAACTACAGGAAAAAGTAATGTTTGAAGAAAGAAATTATAAAATTTGGATAGTATGGATTTTGGTTAAATTATTAAAATATACAATTCTCTGAAGTATTTTATCATTTTTCATATCTTCCGACACTTTTCCCCCTATTTTTCAAGTTAGGAGCTGGTCCCTCTTCGTAAGTTACACAATTATTTGAATAAGATTATATTTACACATGTATGTGACATTTGGAGATACAATATTTTAACTTGAAATATTTGCAGAAGTTTCATTCCGTTTCGCGTCAGGAAATATACATATTTATATGAAGTATTTGCTGACGGAACATTACATTTCAAATTACATGGATCTACAAGACTTATCACGTTCAACGAAAAAATCAGCATTAAATTTTATGCATGTAAATATGCATATTTAGTACGCAATACAAGATTTTTGAAAAATGTTAATGGTTTAAAAACACTGATGAATACAAAATCAACATCGCATATTAATGCTAATCCGCCTTTAAAATCATTTTCCGGGACTTATAGAGTGCCTATTGAAAGTAGGCACTCGTCGCAACGAGAAATCCTACTCTGCTACTTCTAGCCCGATTTGGCAAACGCAGTAAAATTATACATTATAATATAATATAAATCTGCAGGGGTTTGGCATCAAATGGATTGGCCGGTAATAATGAATAGGGAACGCAGACACTGACGGCAAGAACTTTAACAACTACGTCTCGATGGACCCTCTAGAGATCTCCGGTGAGCGGGGGACCTCCCACGTAGCGATGGCATTCCTGTTCTAGAGGAGACCGGACATTCGAGCGAGACCGCCCGCGCCACCCCGTGGCGTGGCTTCGGACCCAGGGAAGGCCTTGCCCGAGCCGCCTGCGTGGGTGGCCTGCCTCGAGTAACAGCCTCCCCCCTCCCCGCGCTCCGGGGGGTGTGGGCGGGCTCAGGCGGGCGGCTCGCGTGGCAGCGGTTTCCCGTTCCGCCGTCATCGCCGGCCACTGGAGTGGGCCTCCCCCGACACGCCCCCCTCCCGCGCCGGCACCCCCCCTCCTCCGCCCCCGCACCTGCCCGGCCAACGGCCTGCGCTGGGCCGCAGCCGCTTCGCACCTGGCTGGCCCAATGGGAGGCGCTTCTTTCGGCTTTCCTCGACAAGATGAAACATGAAGCAACGGGGAATTCGTATCCTTATATTAAGAAACACATTCTACATTAATTTAGTAAAACTTGGTTTGTAGTTGTTTAGTTATTATATTTCGTCCAACTTTCACAGCCGTACTTACATCAAAATTGTATTATAAAAAGGCACTACGACGGAATCGAATACTATAACTAGCCTATTAAGATAAATGATAAAATGATACAACCACAGTTAATGCAGTTGTTTTGTAAACCTTTATTACAAATGCAAAATATATAAACGAATTGAAGAGAGGAAATTTGTGGATGATGACATTTATACGTATTAACACTGGCCACAAACTACCCGTAAGAGGAACGGCATCATAGTTTTAGTAAAATATTAATGTAATAGATTACCCGATATATTCGTTATAAACAATGTTGTTAAAATAATTTATATTATCTCCTATCATCTACAGTTTAAATATTTTTGATATAATTCTTCAATGAATGTATTAAACATCCAGCTCCGGATCATTAATGTTTTCCTAGACCAGAACATCCTTCTAAACGTTGATGTAATGAGTAACGAATATTAATTTATGTTTATCAATCAAATTATTTTAATATATCTCTAGGATTTTGATTAAGGAATATTAATAAGACGATGGCTGACGTGGCTTTTTTCTCTTCACATTTTCATCCTCTCATCACGCAGTTCCACTTTTTTTACTTGCTAATACATAGCCTAATTTAAGTCTATAGAGTAGAGCTTAAGGGTTAAGGCTCGTTATAGCTTAAGCTTCTACTAAAAATGCTGAATGAAATAATTCGGTCTAAAGGTTTGTCCACAAACAAGTTTTAATCTATTTTTTTACAAAAAATGGAACGAAAACTTCATACCTCTTTCGCAATATACAATATTTATTTGAGTTTATTACTTTAATTTAATTTCTAATTTTAGGGGGAGGTTGGGGCTATGTTCTCATAATGCATCTACTAAATATTTATGTGGTATTTTAATGTTCTTAAAAAAATGGAAAAGGAACACCAAGTACAGAATAGTAGCGCATTATAGTGTTGGACAAGTCAGAGTGACTGATTTCGACCTAGCAAATAATGTAACGGTACACGCAGCATAAAAGCGTGTAAATTTCAAATCTATCATATCCCTCATATTTTTGTACCATTTTCCACATATCTATAAATAAAGTCAATACAATGAAAAATATAACACAAAAGATATATGTCCCTTATATTTGCTATGGAGACTATTATAAGACAGATAAAAATGTTGGAAATAATAGATACGCACTCACTAGATAGTCTTAAATCAATTAATTTGTTATAGCAAATTAATTATCAATCACAATATTCTCACATGGTTAACATCTACAAACCTACTTTACACATGAGCGAACTTCTGTGCTAAGACATTTTTGGGCTTGTGCATTGTGAACAGTCAACCCCCTGAATTACAGAGTTCTGTATAGTGGAATGGTAAGCAAACACTTGACAACAGTCCCCAAGCGGTACCTTTAATTCCTGTCGGATCAAATTTGGCCATTGCATTTTTCTTCCACAATTATTGATAAATTCTTATATCTATTTACAAAGAGCAACAAAATACCTTTTATAAATCATTCACATTTTATAAAACTGTTTTATTTTAACAGTGCAAGCCTGTGTTTTGGAACATGACTACTATGTGGCGTGTTGTCAATGGCCACCAAGCGGGCGTTTATATTCCGACAATTCCCGCCTGCAGCTTTGGCCCCCACCGCCACGCAAATGCCCCGCCGCCCTGCCTCCGGCCGCATTCCTTTCCGGCGGGGCGCCACGTTCGCGGCGCGCCGCCCAGAGGCACATGCGTCCCGGCGCCTCGCGCCCTTCCCCTCCCCTCCCCCGCGCTCAACCCCGCTACATCCGGCCACTGCTTCCGACGGCCCCCGGCCTCCTCGCTGAGCGCGACCGGCGGTCCCGGCCTCCCCCGTCCCTCCCCGCCTCGCCCCGCCCCTTCTATCTTAGGACACCTCGCGCCGCCCGAGCGCCGCTTCGCTAATTCCCACTGACCGTCGCCCGCTCACGTTCCTCATCGCACCGCCCGCGTTACCCCCGCACCCTGCCCGTTCCGGCCCCGCCCCGGCGCCCACGCCTGCTCTCGCTCTCGCTCTCATCCCCGCTTCTGCGCTCTACCGCGCTCTCGCTCCCGTACTCTGCCACTGCTCAGCTTCCGGCCACCAGGCCCGGCGGCGCCGCCGGCTCGCGCCTTCGCGTCTGATGCCGACACCGCCGCCGCCGCCGCCGCCACTGCCACCAGGCCGCTCTGATCCATATTCAGTAGCGAGCGGAGAGCGGGAGGCGTGGGTGGGGCGGGCGCCAGCGCCATCGCCATCTCGGGGTGGAGCGGCGAGTTGGAGAAGAGGGACGAAGCGTTCGCAGTGCTAGATGGCCAAGGACGAGCCGGAGGCAGAGATGGGGGACAGAGAGGAGGCCGGCGGCAGGGGAAGCAGGACAAAACTGAAAGAAAAGTGGGTTCAAACAAGGCAGAAGATGGGAGATGAGGTAGGCAATGAGTGCACAACGAGAACCAGGAGGCAGTAAGGAAACGGGGATAGATGGAAAGCAGGCGGGGCAGGCAGAGCAGGCAGGGTAGGCAGGGCAGGAACCAGGGCAGGAGGCGGGGCAGAAGCGGAGCAGGGATATAAGCCTCGGGTGCAGGAGACGGGATGTAGGTGGAGCACGAGTCGGTACGGGAGGAAATAGGAAGAAAATTAAGATTGGCTTCCGGGAGTGCCAACTACTACTGTCATTAGTCCCATGAGTGTAGTGTATGCTATATACCGGAAGTTGGTGGGATTCCTCTCCCACTGGAACGTGAGATCCGTGCTAAGCGGCGGCTTACGTATATCCCCATTATGGTATTACCCCAGCCGAGACAATCTCTAAGCTTACGATTGGTTTATCTACATGTGCGGTAGTTTAGTCTATATTAGTGTGTGTGTGTGTGTGTGTGTGTGTATGTATGTATGTATAAGGGGAGATAAGGCAACAAGGATGAACTGAAGTTCGTGCGCCGTTGCCCGTTTGTTAGGATTTTCCACCGGTATTCGCCTGGTGTTGATCAGAAAAACAACGGGAAAATGCCGATGGTAGCAGCCGGCCACCGACAATTCTCTTCCAGTCAGTGGCTGAAATCGATCTAGCTATTTAGGTAGTGTCGAAGTACGCCAGCGACGGGACTCGAACTTTAGGATGGAGATGTCTGAAGAATACCAGTACAAAAGCAACCCTAGAAATAGTTGAGGACATGAGAGCGAAAACGAAAAGAAAGGGAGCCGAGAGCGAGAAAGAAGCAGATTACCGGTCGTGGCAAATGCGAGAACGAAAGCGGCGCGGAAATGACAGGTCGTTGAGATGGAAGTAGAGTGAGACAGGAACGAGATCGGGGCAAAAGCGATGGTAGCGCCCAGGTGAGACCGAGCGAGAAAGAAGGGCGAGAGGAGGCGATGGCGTGGCAGGCCTTGCAAATGGAAGGAGAGCGGAACGTCAGTTCGAGTTGACGAGGAGTCGGCAGAGAAATAAAAAGCGAGAGGCAGAGGTTGTGTGCAGGTGGAGGCGGGGGACGCAAAGAACGAAGCGCTGTAAAACGTTCTCTAACAAAAAGACACTATCATCAGGAGGTGGCGGCGCATTTCCTTGATAAATAGACGGGATTAAGGGTGCGCCTGCCGACGCCGTCTCCAAGTCAGGTAGACAGACGGCGAAGCTCTTTGTAGGCCTACTGATAGTTTACTGATCGTAAAATTAGTAAATGATAATGAGAGAAATGGGCTGTGACGCATCGGTCGGACGAAGAAACTGCCACCCTGCCACCTCAGCTGGTAAATATTCGTCGGCAACGACCGTGGCAAATTGTGTTTTGCTTTCAGATAAAAGGCATAACTGCCTATAAAATCACATTCCACGAAAAGTATTTGTATTTAAAGAACTTTCAAAATATACGTTTTGTTCTGTGTTTAGCAATGCTTACAAATTGTAATAGGCTGCAAAACAATTATACACTGTTAGCACAGTTAAAAAATGGCTCTTTTTTTCTTCATGTTAAATGTGATCTTTTCCTCCAAAACTGCCAATAAGTTGAAACCTGTAATTAATATAGATTAAAAGCTTATACAACTCAACATCATATATATTAATATCATATATACGATTCAACATTATATATATATATAATGTTATATATACAATGTTTTATATATATATATATATATATATATATATATTATAATAAGTTATTTTCTTGCCAGATAATATTGAAAGGATCTTGTTTTTCCATGAAAATGAGTTCCAGGTTCTCTATATAATAACTAAATCCTTTCGGTTTTAAGAAGTCATTTTTTGCGAACATTATAAAATAATTTTAAACGATGTATACACTTTGAAAAAGAAGCCAAATTTGCTTCTCAATAGAAAATACGAAATACTTCCTTCCTTTTGATGGGAGAACTGATAGTAAAAATAGAATATTCTGCATTTTCAAACTCTGCATTTTTAGAATAGAGATTTAGAAATAGGCTGTATACTTGTTTCAATGCAAATTTTATTTCATTTTCGTGAAGATTTACGCAATAATCTGTATGAACTATCAGTTCATACTCGGGAATCGTAAATCTTTCATATCCCAGAAAGTAGATTTTCAAAAGACCTGGAGAGAAATTTCCATTCCCTCATTCGGTTCACACGTGCCCTAATTTTCTTCCTCAAAAACTCCAAAGCATGTGAGTTACGATGCAATGGCTTAATGAACACAAAATGTTTATATAACGCGCTTCCTCACTCAAGCGTTTCATTCTGGAGAGCGCGGGAAGTCGATGAGAGGCGAGCTGGAACATCGCAGGGGGCGGCGCGCTGCGGCACTCGAGCGAAGAGTAGCCTCCACCATGCACAGTGGGTCAGACACCTCGACATGTGATGTTAATTGGAGGGATTCCGTTTTCATTGATTGATTGTCAGTGATTCCGGACGTCAACTACCGAGGTCATTAGTCCTGTAGGTGTAATGCATGTTTTTTATCGTGCAGTGGAGGTGAAGGTATCTGTCTTCCACCGCTGGATGGCGAGATCCGGGTCCGACCTACCGTCGACTAACGGGTTTTTCCTCAACCAGGTATGTCCCATCAGCGGGGCACCGCCCCAGCCGGGACAAGCTCTAAGCCTCCGACCGGTCTCCCGGTATATGTGGTAGTGTAGTGGATGTTAGTGTAAGTATATGTGTAAGGGGTGAGGATACGTCAAGGAAGAGGAAGGAAAAATCGCGCACGGTCCGTGGCCCCGTTTGTTAGGATACTGCTCCGGCATTCGCCTGGTGTTGAATTCCGTTTTTTTTGGATTTACCTTGGCATGTGATATAGAAGCATCAGCAGTCGTGGTTGTAAGGACTGTAAAGAGGGATAATGCAGTTCATACACTGCAACGTGCAAACAGTCGTGGCATGTGTCTTTCAGGGTTACTTAACTAGAATTTATAAATATCAGCAAAATGAAGGTATCTGTCTGAATGGATATAGAAAATCATTTTAAGAAATTGAAATTGGCACGTTTCTGCTGTTAAATACGATTACTATTTACAAATACAGAAAATAAACAAAAATATGATTTACCAGTACATTTCTGAAGTAAGGTAAAACAAACAGATTTACAAAGATACAGACATATTTGTAAACAGAATAATCTGTCAACTGTATTATCTTGACATTGAAATAGATAATAAATAAAATCTTTATATCATTTTCTTTCGTGAAATTAACATCAATTCATCCAAAATTTCAGCTTTCTCGTCTTCCAACGTATATTAACATTAACATGAATGTTTGGCTAGCAACAATTTTAGAACTAATATGGATAAAATAAAATGGTTTTCTAAAATACAATTCTCTATTCGTTTAATATCAGAGTAAAATAAAACAAAACAAGGCGAAGAGTCGGTACGTGCCTTAACCATCTGTCATGCAGGCATGCACTTGTAATTTTCACATTTGAAAAATTATGTAATCAATTTTTTAATATGAAGGGTGATAACTTTGCGTCCGAAAATATGCTCTACAAACAGATATTGCCGGTGTTCAAGAAAAGTGACATTTGAACAATCGCTATTTTTGAGTTACGGGAAGAAGTACGTTTAGAAATTTGTCTATTTTTACTAGAAAGGTCATTCAGTTAGTTGACAAATTAGCCGGAATATAGATTAAAACACTGTTTCTTTGCCCTTAAATAAGTGGCTTCGTTCATGTTAAAAGCGTTCTACTGAAAAAGACACTTTTTAGATGCGGCATATTTCATGACCATCGGTGAATTGTGAACGTATGACACCATTGAATTTATTTGATTTATTATATCCTATATTATGGTGTAAATCAGTGTGGAATAAGAACAAGAAGAAGAGGAGAAAGAAGAAGAGGAAGATGTAGAGGTAGAAGTAGGAGAGGACGAAGAAGAATAAAAGCAAGAGGGAAAATAACAAAAAGAGGGAGAAGCAGAAGAGGGTGAAGAAGAAGAGGAAGAGGAAGAAGAGAAAAGAGGAAGAAGAGAAAAGAGGAAAAAGAGGAAAGAGGAAGAAGAGGAAAGAGGAAGAAGAGGAAACCGGAGAGGAGGAAAGAGGAAGTAGACGAAAGAGGAAGAAGAGGAAAGAGGAAGAAAAGGAAAGAGGAAGACGAGGAAAGAGGAAGAAGAGGAAAGAGGAAAAAGAGGAAAGAGGAATAGAGGAAAGAGGAAGATGAAAATAGAAAAGAAGAGGAAAAATAAAAGGAACAAGAGGAGGAGGAAGAAGAGTATTTGACTTTCTGCCCGCTTGGCGGTGCGGTGACACACCGTGCGGCGGGCGGCGATCGCCGGCGCCCCACTCTGCGGGAGAGGTCCTTCACTGGCGCAGCGCGCCCGCTAGAACAAGCGGCTCGTGCGGCTCGTAAATTTTTTACTCGCGCTGCCCGCGCGTATACATATCGAAAGAGCGTTGTCAAATAATTGAGGTCCTGACGCATCAGCGCACCATCGCTCGCTGGCGATGCCCCGATACGACGCTTGCGCCTACCGGAGGAGGTTGGCGGGACGCGGGGAGCAGGGAGAATTACGGAGAAGAGAAGTGTCCTTGCCAATTGTCTAGGTGCATGCTGCTCAAGTGGAGGCCCACTTGGCATGCCATAGTTCCGCGCTTCTCTGAGGACCACCGCTGTGGCTGCCCGCGTTTCGCAAGGCCACCGCTGCGTGTTGAATCAGCCGGACGGATGGGAGAGAGGCGGTGGTCGAGCGCGATAGGGTCTAGCCTAGTTGGATTGGTAAGCGGGTCACTGAAGCGGGCCACCGCGAGTAGTGCATTTTTATCGCGGGAAGTGGTGGTGATCTTCTCCCGCTGGATGGCGGGTCCGGCGCCGACCTAGCTTGCGGGTATTCTTGCGTGTATTCTTGCGTGTATTTCCCCCACGAGGTATCTCCAAGAACCCGGGCACCGTGCCATTCAGATCTTGTTCTAAGCTCCTGACATGTATGGTACAGTAGTGCACGTAAGACTAAGTAAGGAGTGAGGATAGGACAAAGAAGGAAAGATCACGCACGAAGAGAAAGGAAAGGTCACGCACGGTTTGTGGCCCGTTAGTGTACTGCTCCAGCATTCGCCTAGTGTTGATAGGAGAAACCACGGAAATCTACCGAGCAAAAATGCCGGTTGTTAGAATTTTCCTTCACACAGCAGCTGAAGTCGACCTAGCTATCTAGTCTGTGTCGAAAATGACACTGTCGAACTCGAACCCTAAGACCCACCAGTCGTAGGTAACAATGATGTGCGGAACCAGAATCTGTGTAGTGTCCTTTATACACCTAAGAATCGATTGACAAGCCTGCCGCACGACGGTTGTCAATGTGCCACCGCTGCTGCTTGGTGCATTGTTTGCACATTGAGGAACGGTTCACAACCAGCTCGAGGTAGGCTAGTCGAGAGCGCTAGCCCTGTATAGCGCATAACAATTTCGGGCGTTGTGGAAAATGTAATGATATTTTTTAGCACTGCTTCTATTCCTTGAGATGTATCAATAATTTTGTATGTCATTTCAGGCGGATCGTAAAGATGACGTAAGGTAGCAAACATACCCAGAGAGAACACAAGAAAAACGAGAATATGTGGAAAGAAGAAAACTGAAATTTCACCCATTATGCACAAACATGAATAAAAATTCAATTTGAATAACATCTGAAATTTTGCAGTTATGTATACACAAGTCTTGCTCAGCCTCACTTCAATATTTCCCCTGAAGATTGTTTCCATGCGCTGCACTGTTTGCGCAATAATATTACAGGTCCAGTCATAATTAGTCTGCAATATTCCGTGTGTTTTGCATTACTTTGCACAACATTATAAATTCAACAGAAACGTTTCTGTTAGAGAACTGGCATTAAAATTGCGTTTTCCGGCTACAAAATGAGCACAGGCTTCTTTTAACCCCATTGGTGAAATAAAGACAGAAAGCCTACATTTAGCAGGCAACATCTGCATAAGCTCGATATAACTAACGCATTTACTTTCAAATATTCAATGCTCCAAGCGAGCGAGGACTTTTTGAGAAGAGAAACTAATTAAGAATTACGTGGCTTTTCAGCCTTGGGACTTTTGAGCCAGCCAATTATAAATAGTGCCGTTGCATTCGGAATGTATTCAGAAGGTAATTCTAATCGTCGTGTCGGTCAGGTTATAGATTTTATTCAGAAATTAAATTACTGGTGAGGCAAATGAAACATTACGTACTTCAGCGTTCACAAAAATACCAAAAGAAATTCTCACTGGAATGAAATACATATCCACGCTTGAATTTTTAACTCCAGATCCATATTCAGCAGCGTGTACTTTTCCTTGAAGAAAAACCTAGGGAAGAGCTTGGGCGAACGTTGATGGGAAAAAAGAGGCAAGAGAACAACACAAAGTGGCAAGTTACTGTGCAGGAGAGAGAAAAAGAACGCTTCGGGAGGTTGGCAGTGGATGAAGCAGAGATTCCGCCTCGGGGTTGGGCCCAAATCGAACTGCTATTCGATTTGAACATCTATCGCATCGTTTTTCTTGATTTTATTCGAAATAATTTCTCGTCTGGCCGCCGAGAGCCAGCGTCGCCGTCGAGAACCATTATTGAGTTGGGGGACTCCCGGGCAGTGGCCTCGTTTAATGAAAGCGAATTCGGTACAAGGACTGCTTCAGAAAATATTGAAGGGAGAGCATTGTTAAAAAAGAAAGAAAACATATTGTTTTTTAAAGAAAATACATGAGTGGTAATACATTTTTAATTCACATATTCCCTTCCCTTTTTTATTTTTAATATACAAACATTTAAAAAGTAATGCATTTAAACCATATTTTTATAACACCTTCAACAAGTACCCTTTGCATACGAGAAATAATTGGAGTTTTGAATAGCGTAAATTGAGCTCAAGGAAATTGGTAAACAATACATTCTGAAGCATATTGATAATTTTTTTTAAAAAATTCTGTTCATTCACGAGGCATGACTTTCATGTTCCTCTCTCTTTAAACCAGCCTTGAACCAGTGGCGGCTCGTGCTCTCAAAAGCTGGTAGTTTACAAAATAATGGCATTATTGTTGCGGAACTCAGATGTTAAGACTGGCATACAAAAAATTTATAAGCACGTCTCAAAAATACACTGTACTTTTTTAGCCTGCATATTTTTCTTCGAGGCATTCTCACTCTTACATCAGGAATCATTATTTAGAATTTAAATAAAGAACAAGTATATTTAGATACTTGTTAATATAATTATAAGATATTAAAGATATTTGTTAATAAAACCCCTTTCTTTGCTCATATAAAAGTTTGTGACAACCCTTTCTTTAGAGTCTGCTATTTCGATAATGAAATCATACTCCTCGGAAAGTATAGGAAGAGCTATTAATCTATCGTCTGCCATTGTATTGCGAAAGAAAGTTTCAACCCTTTTCAGATTGGAGAAATGACGTGCTGCCTCATTAGTCATGATAATGGTGAGAATCACACCAAGCAGTTTAATACACCATTAAATGCAGAACTTGCATAATCAGAGGACCCACTTACGTGCAGTGCCTCTGACTGGGAGGTCCTAGGGTGCTAGTCCCGATGGTGGTGGCAGGATTTTGGACACTAGCTAGGTCGAATTCAGCCTCTGTCTGGAGAAGTATTCTAGCGGCCAGCTGCTCAGATCGGTAGTTTCCCGAAATTTTTCCGATCAACACAATATCGGCTTGCGAAGTTTTCACAATCAATCATTATCAGAGCTACTTTGCAGAGAGGCTGGTACTACAAACTCTGAGTTAGCTGGAGGGTTACGCTGTGATGCGTGTTGGGAACCTTGAACCTCAAATTGAGATATTTCTCCAAACCGCTAAGCAATTTCATCTCAGATTTGTTGACTGACAACGAGATATTGGCCTCGCGAATATCCATCTCCCAGCCGCTCACAACCGCCTATGCTCGTCATCGCCTTTGTGCCAACGTTGTAGTCGAGGTTGTAGCAAGGCTGTGTAAACAATCAGGCTTATTTATTTATTTATTTGTCAAAAAAACAGTAAAAACTGTATATGACGTGTGGGGAAAGAAATTTATCTGCGCACATTTTCTTGAGGGCCAGAAATTTTATTTAAAAAAAACAAACGAAAAAGTGAATTTAGAAAATAATTATTTTAGAAAATAAAGATATTTGAAAAATGTTTTTTCCCGAGTTATAGAAAATCAATTTCAACTGTAAATGAACTACAAGCAAAAGGAGTGCTCAACAAAACGTGCGCACAGTGAAGCTACATTTACGTCCAGAAGCAAAACAAGGGGCCATCTCAGCATTTGCTCAATGGATCAGGGAAACTGGACAAAAACCTGATCGAGATGGGGGTCATTGACCCGGAAGCTGAAGTACATACTTGTTACAGGCGTATTAAATATTTTTTTAAATGTATACAATGCAAACATAAACTAATTCATTATATATCTTTGTTTTGTTACATTAAACATTATTTTTCTTTTTCACGATCAGTATAGTCTCTAATTGTATAGAAACAGTTTTGCAGCAGAAAAGATTTTACTTTTAACTTAAATTTGTGTACCGATTTTAATTGTTTTATGTCATCTGGCTATGCGTTGTAAAGTAACGTACATGTATTGTATGTTGATTTCTTGTACTGAGCTGTTGATACTGACACTTGATGCACGTGATTTCTACGGCGTGTGTTGTAATTATAAATATCAATATTGCATGAAAATATGTTCCCTCCGTTAAGTAGGTCATTTTTGACAAATATTACAGATTCGTAAATAAATAGACAAGGCAATGGTAGGATTCCCAGCTCAATGAAAAGAGGCTTGCAGGAATCACGTGGAAGGCATTTTTTCATTATTCGAATAATTTTCTTTTGCAATCTGAAGGCCTGAATACTACAGGATGAGCTTCCCCAGAATATATGCCATATCTCAGGCGGGAATGCACATTTGCAAAATAAACGCAACGAGCTGCATGAAGGCTGACAGAATTTGAAAGAATTCTGAATGCATAGCATAATGAACTTAATTTAGTGTTTAATTCTGATATATGTACATTCCATTTGAGGTTTGATTGAATTGAAAGACCTAAAAATTTTGTTGCCTCAACATCAGCTCATTGCATATTGTTCATTTTCAATGGAACATGCGATTTCCGATTTGAGATGCAAAAATGCATTGAAACAGTTTTTCTTTCGTTAACAATTAATTTGTTATTATTAAACCAATTTGAAACTTCTGAAATTGTACTATTTACTGTTTCTTTTTTGCAAAGAACATTCGTGTCATCAGCAACAGAACCGTTCTTCCATTTTTAATAGACGAGGGCATATCGTTTATGTATAACAGAAAGAGAATAGGACCTAAGATCGAACCTTACGGGACCCCATGCACAATTGGCAAAGAATTGGAAATATAAGTATGTAATGTCCTTTCCTGCCAGTATGGTATTTCTACTCTTTGAGTCCGATGTTTAAGGTAAGAAGTTATCCCAATCTAGGGCAATACCACGAATTCCATACGAAGGTAATTTTGAGAGCAAGATCTTATGGTCAATAACGTCAAAAGCTTTCGAGAGATCTAAGAATATTCCAATGGGTACTTCATTTTGGTCTATTGATGAAGCAACATCTTTGAGAAAAGAAAAATGCAGTTTCGGTAGATTTTGATTTTCTAAAACCGTGTTGTGAGTCTGAAAACGCTCTGTTTTTTCCTGAGAAATGTTTCCATTCGTAAGTAGAAAGCCTTTCTAATATTTTTGAGGGAAAAACTGACAAAAGAGAAATTGGCCGGTAATTTTTGAATATATTTTTGTTCCCTTTTTAAAAAGTGGCTTAATTTTTGCTGTTTTGAAAATATCTGGAAATATTCCTGTACATAAAGAAGCATTGAAAATGTGAGTTAACGGATGTATAAAGGCAGGTGACACAAGTTTTAATAAACAATCCGGAAATTCATCTAAACCAGATGAATATTTATTTTTAGTTACTGACTATTCTGAGGATTTCGTTGGGAGAAGTTTCGGGAATAAACATCGTATCTGAAATTTTTTGGAAGTGTAAAATGTTGAATTTTGTGATTTTAGTCCCTTCGTGAGATCAGACGCAATTCTGGAAAAGTGTTTGTTGAAGAGATTGGCAACCTTTTCCGGATTACTCGTTTCTCTTTCATTATTCTTTAAAATAACATTCTCTACAAGGTATCGAGATGATGTGGTGTATTTTTACGACTCACAGCACATGCGCGGATTTTCTTATTTGAAGTTAATGTCAGAAAAATTTTAATCCATTTAACTTACTAGAAAGATTTAAATAGCAAAATTTTGTGGTTGAAGCGCAAAACATATTAAAATTAGTACAGCCGCTACTGCTTTGTAGCAACATTAGTCGTGAATTTGGAGAAGTCGAAAAATGGTTTTTAAAAATTTATTTCATTCAAATTCAATATTTGTGGAGTAATGATAGAAAATATTCAATTTAAATAATACAAGAATTCTAAGGTATATTGGAAAGATACATGAAATTGAAAACTATGGCAGGGTTAATTATATACGAAAATAAACAATTATGTGTGTCAAAGATAGTTTTTTATAATGTATAATAATAAAGAATTAAAATTGATTAATTGAGATATTCTTTGGTAGAATTCATGGAGGAAAACGCTAGGCAACGAAAAGAATAGGAATTTCTATTATCAGCTGGAAATTCATGAGAGTTTAAACAGCGATAAGCAGGATTACTTTTGCCTACGATTTCTTTCTGACGAAGGAGATGTCCCAAACTTATTTTAAAACAAGTTTCGTTTATAAATATATCTAAATATACATAGTTAATTTGTTACATAATTGATACATTTAACATGACACCACGTATTGTACACTATATAATTTCATGCACACACATTATACAATGCGTACATATATAATAATTCATTACATACATCATTTGGCATTCATATCGAATTCTTTTTCTTTTGGAACTTTTTGAAATGCATATTTACTTTCCTTATGGTACTTAACTATAGTTTAAGTATACAAAGAATTATAAAGAAAAAGCTACATCTATTGAAAAAAGATTTCTGTTCATAATAAACTCAAAAGGAGCCTCATAAAACTGAAGTTTTGATGAAATGATTTATGGCACCATTCGTCATGACTGTGTGTACGTTATTCACATGGTGCTTTTATAAAGAGGCCCGTGCGAGGGCGGCGTACGGCGTCGGAGTTTTCTAAAGTCGGAGCGCGAGTTAGAATCGGATATTTCGTGTGCGGCTGCAGGGCTTCTGCGGGCGGGCAGGCGCCAGACCTCCGCCGCGTTCCATATGCTGAGGGAGCCGGCCCAACCGCTTTAAAAGCGTTGGAGAGCGAACGCCCTGTGCGCACGCTACTGCCACTGCGTCATATTCAGGGCGACCGGGGTGCCATTCTGACCAACGGAGTGGTCGCTTTTGAATGCAATCTTCAGTTATGGATAAAGATGACGTCATTCTACAGATTGTGAAAACGGTCTGGCCTAAACGGAAGCTAAATGGGCTGAACTGAATGTACGATAGCGGTCGTATGGTTTTTTTCTTCTTTATTTTGCCTTCGTGAGGTGGGTGGTGATATACTGTGCATTATCTACACTGATAAGCAAATGAAGAAGCGTTGGTAATAATACAAAATATCTCCGACACTTCTGTTTCTTTAATACATGGTTTTACAAGGGTTCGATGTTTTTGTCTAGCCAATATTGATACGCAGAAAGTAAATATGAGCCTGGATTCGGCAAAGATGGATGACTGAATGACAAAAGCAAGGTTGTACTTACCATTAAACTGAAATCAGTGAATAAAAAATTCCTACGACTTCTTTGGAACATGAACAGCTTATATTCGATTTTATTTTGTTCTTTCTGAATTTGTTTCTAAGCCAGAAAATTGTTACCGCAACGTTTCCTCTTGTCGACTTCAGGACAGTAACAATACAATAAAAGTAAAATATAGGATACATAGACACTTGAAATCAACAAAGTAATTAAATAAAATACATAAAATAGGAAACATGTTAAGAACGAACTCGCCGTTGGTCGACGGGTGACCGCGGTGCTCATTATTTTCTTTTTTAACCCTGCCGTACATGGTCGATTTCTTAGATGAGTGAATTGTTCTTCCAATAGAAATTTTTCAGAACATCTACCTTCTGAGAGCGCCTCTAGAATTGTTCTCAGATCTCATAGCTTCCTTTCCGGGCCAATAGGCTTTACGTTGTCGTACAACAGAAAAGCCTCAACCGTGCGGGGTGCAACATCACCCAGACCTGAGCTGGTAGTACAAATTACAACTGACACAATTTTCTAATATATACGTTCTTATTATTGTTCAACACTGTAATTTAATAAAGTTTTAAACTTTCGAATTTAGCAAAGTGTTGAATGAGTCTTTGTGGCCGATACAACCAATAGGCAGTTTTTTAAGCAAATTAAGCTAAACTTCAAATGGTGCATCTGAGAAGTCACTACATGTCTTCGAATAACTTTTACTAGGGCATGTGCCGTAGCGTTAAAATATAACAATAGATTCTTGAAGAACTCCATTAACCTTCTAACAAATGAATTCGGAGTACGACAGTGAAGCATCGCGAGCATCTGCACATTCATATCCCAGCGAGCCATTGTTTCTGCAGCTAATGTGTCAAAGTGAGCACCACGCATACCTTTGATTTCAAATGTCTCTATCACAAGTTATGATAATAATAGATTCGCCAAACTCCGTCTAGCTTCCGAGAAATGTATTGGGAGTTTGACAGTAAAGCATCACAAGCGTCTGCACATACAGTGCTCGGCGAGCCGTTGTTTTTGTAGCTATTGCGTAAAAGTGAGAGCCACGCCCACGGTTGACCATCCGCGATAGTAATTTATCCTCGGGTTGCAATTTTGAGTTTTACCCACAGTACCGATCATGATCACAGGGAAATGGTATATCCGTTCGTTATTACTAAAACATAATAACTTTCCTTTACGTTATCCTTCGTATTTCTGCCCCGTTTTGCGGTTTCTATGAAACAATCAAAATCACGGCTTTCTTGTCGCTGGAAGAAGTGCGATTGCACATGCTAAATAGTTTTATCAGAGCTTTGGTTTTGGGGTACATAGGATATCTGAAATGTATTACTCTTAAAAATCACATATGGTACTAAATTGTAGACTAAGGCAAAACAATACGCACTTGATCTGGTTTCACAATAAATGTTTGTCAGTGTCCTGAGGTTAGGCTTCTAACGGAAGGATGAGAGAGGAGGAAACGCCATGACGTGGTCGTAGCATTTTCAGACAGTCCTGGTAGTGTTCATCCACATTCTCAATACGTCCGCAGACGAAAAGGTGGGAGGTGTTGGACAGTATTATATCACGAGTGCAGAAAACGAAGTAATTAACCGTTCTTGCGGGTCCTCGAGGAATGCATTCAAACATTCATACACTATGTACTACTATTAATATTTTTATTTCCAGGTGTATTAATTTTGTATGCATTTAAAAAAAACCTATTTCCTGCGGATTTGAAAGCACAAATAATTGGGTATAGCGACCTCATGTATTCTCAAACGCCTACCCATACGTCTTCACCAACTGCTGTTTTTGTTGTTTTTTGTTTCCACAGGCGGCAAACTGTGTCTCGCACAGCAATTGTTCTCGCAACACCGTGCGTGCAAAGACGACCGGGAACCATACATCATTCTTGGTTGTTGTTACGCCTGGCTAGCGCTTGGGGACTTAAGACGCTGAATGCATCCGGTCAAAACAGCGAGACCGCCACGTTGCTGAAAAAGCATCCGGTGCACACCTTGCAATTCTAGAAGGACGCTCATGGCAATGCAAGGAGAGGGTGGCTCAGAGCATCAACTGATGTCACTGCAGTGCTTCTGACCGCGAGGTTCTAGGGTTTCCAGGGTCGACTGTGGCAGGATTTTCGAGTATAGCTAGAAACTAGGTCACACTCAGCCGCTGTCTGGAGGAGAATTCTAGCGGCCGGCTGCTCTGATTGAAAGTTTTCGTGGACTCTCCAATCGTATCCAGGAGAATGCTGAGCAGTACCCTAACAAACGGCGCCACGGACCGCGAGCGTATTTTCCTTCCTCGTATTGGTCCTCTTCTCACTCCTTACTTACAGACACTAACTTCCATGCGCTACATTAACACATATGGGAGACCATTCGGAAGCTCAGAACTTGTCCAGGCTGAGACGGTGCATAAATAGTGGAAGATATATGGTTGGGGGAAGACCCGCAAGGTAACGTGCAGGTCGGCGCTGGATCTCACCATCCTGTGGACGAAGGTCATCGCAACTTCCTGTGATAAAACATGCAAACTTACGGGAAATGAACGTAGATGAGGCGCCCCGAAACTCGAAAAAATCTATCGAGAAATCAATCCAAAAGAATAAATATTATATGCAAGACTATAATGATAAAAAAATGGATAATGGTGAAAAATATATTAAAAAAAACGTGTAAACTCAGAACAGTAACCTCATTTCTGTCATAATGTAATATTACGCAATACCATTTCTGAGCGTCGCTCTCACCGTCGACCAACGGTGATCGCCTGGGAAGTGGCCGACCAACAGAGGGGTAAATGCTGTAGTAGTATACTATCAGTGAAAAAATGCTTTAAAGCTTTAAGCATTCACCCTATAGGAAACAAACGAACATACGAAGAAGCTACAAAAAATAAGACAGAAAACAAACCAGAGAGGGCTAAATAAAATAAGTTACAATTTCAATTTATGAATTTCATAAACATAAATTGTATACCGAATAATAAAAAATTGTAGTATTACTTACGAGACATTTTATTTTTATGCCATTAAATCAATAAACTCTGAATTTACATTTATTGGCATTATTTCATTCGTCTCGCCCGTAGTCAATATCATTTTTGCAACACACGAAACCCGCACAAAAAACGTTCTACCTCGCGAACGTTTTCGTTCCCTTCTCTCCCTCCTGAGCAAGGCTTAACACCTCTGCTTAGCGAGGTAAATTTATCGCGTTTCGTGACTGGGGAGGGCGCGTCGGAAGAGACGAGGTTTGACAGCCCCAAAACAGGGAAGTGGGCAGAGGCACGCTTGGTAACCAATCACCGGGGGGATAGTGCCCCTCCCTGGAAAGGATATTGCTGTCAATCTGAGAGAATGCCTAGTGGAAAACGAGGGCGGTGTGTCATAGAGACTGCACCGCTCCGGGCACGAGGACGCTGTGCATCGATACGTTTTACGATGTGAAAACATCGGAAGTGAAATTATGAATCAGACATGAAATATCCGTGTTTGTTTACGCGAATGGAATTTATGCTGTGATATAATTAAAGATAAATAAAAAGGGTTTCATTTGATTCCGGAATGCCAAAGTTTGTATATTGCAAACGCGCTGCGAAGTCAAGATACCAGGATTATACTTTTGAACGAAAATTCGTGGAAATAGAAGTCGAGTGTGAATGTGGCCCCAACAATTTTATGAGAGATGCGCTGCATAAACAAAAGCCGCTAAAATGTCGAGACAGGTTGGCAGCCACAGCAAAGATAAAAAAAGTGGTTCGTGTAAACAACACAGTAATCAGCCAAGCTGAAATGTTCCCTGGATTTCCAGAAGTTCTCGGAGCTCTTGAAATGCATGATCATTGAATTTAAACTTTAAACAAAAATTTTCCCATTTGTTTGACACTGCATTTAATGTATTTATTGCATTTAAAACCACCCGAGAAAAACTGAAGACTTTCCCATACCCAATTCCGTATCTTACAATAGCAGTTAGGTCTCTGTAAAAATATTAAAATTTTTTTTAACACTATTCTTCTTCTTGTAGTAGGGCAATACTATAATGATGTGTAGGTTTCATACACGGCACAATGTTACACAATTGCGTGACGAAGTCTTATATTTCTTCGATGAGATCGCACACACACAAGAAAATCAGCATTAAGGACGAACGCACAATATAAAACGCGGTAATAATTATTTCAATTATAGCTCTAAAATACCGATCACTGATATTCCTGACTTGAGGACACTCTCAATGACTTCAATGATACTCTTAAAGACTTCAATGATACTCTTAAAGGACTTCAGTGATACTCTTAAAGATTTAGTGATACTCTTAAAGACTTCAGTGATAATCTTAAAGACTTCAGTGATACTCTTAAAGACTTCAGTGATACTCTAAAGACTTCAGTGATACTCTTAAAAGACTTCAGTGATACTCTTAAAGACTTCAGTGATACTCTTAAAGACTTCAGTGATACTCTTAAAGACTTCAGTGATACTCTTAAGAGACTTCAGTGATACTCTTAAAGACTTCAGTGATACTCTTAAAGACTTCAGTTGATACTCTTAAAGACTTCAGTGATACTCTTAAAGACTTCAGTGATACTCTTAAAGACTTCAGTGATACTCTTAAAGACTTCAGTGAACTCTTAAAGACTTACCCAGTGATACTCTTAAAGACTTCAGTGATACTCTTAAAGACTTCAGTGATACTCTTAAAGACTTCAGTGATACTCTTAATAAACTGCCGTTTATAATACAGCAAAGCATGATTTGGTATAAAAGTAACACATATCTTCAATCGTATGTTGAAAAACTGTTTGAAGAGACTGACATATTTAATTTGTTTATAGTCAAAAAATGTTTAAAAATGTGAGAGTTACAGTGGACAAGAGCAATGTGCGTTCGTCTAACAGATGATATAACAACGCAGTACCAAGAAGTCTGAAAGAAAGCAATAGAAGTTTTGGATGTAAGTTTATATTGCAAGTATTCCGTAACGACTGAGAAAGATTCTTCCCAATCATTATTCTTTTCCGGATGTGAAATATTATTCCGGGGTGTGTGAAGGTTGTATTTCGTTTTTTGGTGCAATAGTTTTTTTTTAGAAATTCGCAATGCATTGAGGACAGACACATCGAGGCTTAGCTTTGTCTGTGGGGTGAGCTGGTGGGGCAGAATCGGACGAGGCACTGTAAGGAATAGTGAAACGACATGAAACGGTGTGTACTGAGAGTGAAGGGGAGATCGGGAGGGGACGGCAGCCAGATGGAGTAGGACAACTCAACGTGAGGCGGGTGGACGGGCAAGGTGCGCAGGTGCGGGGTTGCGACAGGAAGAGGGGGATCAGAAGGGAGAAGAAGAGGAGCGGAACGCAGAGAAGTGAATTTATTATTTCAGGATGCGTCGTCGCAGGACAATGTACCCTTAAGTGTGGTGCATGTTACATGGCGGTTTATCTCTCCTCGCTTGAACGGGAGACCAGCTCACCGGTGTGGGATTTTTCAGATCCAGCCATCTCCTTTCATCGGAGCAGTGCCCCACAATGGACAAGGGAGCAAGAGGGGGGGATAGCGGCAGGAATTTAAATAAAATTACTTCCAATTTACGTTATAGGGAGAATTCATTCCTTTTTCTGCCTAAAATATAATTGTGATTAATAAATACTGGGGCATTGCCGAGTTATTTCAGCTAACATAACATTATTCTCAAAAGTTAAAGCACGCAATTTTTTTTAAACGGGTTGCCAAAGGCGATGATTAAACTGTCATCTCGTTTATTTGCATTGCCGACAAGCAGTTTCTACTTTCCGCAACGTATTCCATCCCAACGCGTTATGAATTCCCAGCAGAAATAAAAGTCTGTGAAGCAGACCGCGCCGCGGCCCTGCCCTCTGGCGGCCTCGCGGCCACGATACATTACTTATCGACTAGCGGCGGCTAAGCGCGGCATTTCCGGACCAACGCGCGAAGTATACACTACATTATGAGTTATCGCCACGAGGGAGCCTGGGCGGGCGCGGCGCGGCACAGGAATTTCAAGCAGGCTCTCTCAAACCTTTGCAGCCTGGCGCTGCGCCCGCCGCCCACTGATCTGGACCAGGACGAAACGCGCGCCTAGGCAAAAACTTGGCTAAAACAGCACGTACTTTCTCGCTTGTATTTTCACGCAAAATTTAGCGTAAAGTACGCAAATTTCCGAAAAATTGTTCATGACTATTTCAAAATCTACCTTTAAGAAACAGATTTCATTAAGAGAAAAGTATCTACCTTTAATATTTTAGTTGTAGGAAGACTCCGAAACAATTTTGAACTGTTGCAGGTTGCGAAACATCAGAGTTTTTAATGAACTTGAGACCTTCATCTCACTTAAACGTTATTCACACTACCCAACAACAAAATTTAATGAAAATCGACGGAGCAATTTTCTTGGGAATTGGAAAATGTCCCAGGGGCTTGATGTAAGGTAGCCTCCAAAATTAAAATACCGGTTTCAAATTCAAGAGACGCACATCATCCAGATCGATTACGAAATATCAATTTTGGGGAAAATCGACTGAACGGTTTAGCCGCAAGCGTTGTTCGTAGACGGACGGGACAGATAAATGGACAGACGTTTTGCCGCCTTTCGATTTTCTGGTAACAGGAACCCACAAAACATGGATTATGTCTACATTACATTTAGAGGATTTTTTTATAAATTTAGCAACTGGATTTCTCCACATATTTGTTACCAGGGCCCTGTAATAAGAGTTTCTCAGTCCAAAATTAGCCGTTTTCTCGCGCCGCATTATATAACTTTTTCTCTACTCCGGAGAAAGTAAAAATTTGTTCTCATTCCTTAACGGAAGCAAAAAGCGAATCAGCCATGAGAGCTGAGAATGAGAGAAGGGAATGAACAAGGGCAGAATTCTGCATAGTTTTAATCTTAATTTAATTGCTTACAAGGAAGGGGATTGTATAATACTTTCGAACTGCCTTTCTGACGCTGTTAGGATACAGGAAAAAACACGGAGTAGTGTATGCACAAAATAAAATACACGATATTATATTTAAATGCATTATTGAACGAATTTCTCGTAAAAAGCCAACGCACGGTTAGCTTTCGCAAATATATAATTCTAACATTCATGACTCTTTGATTCATGAACAGTTCACTTTACTCTTGTCATTGTTTGTGATCACTCATCGCCCTCGTTCAGTCTCCTTAGTAGCGGGTTCAGCGTCTTGAACCGAACGACGACGCCCAAGTAAGACAGCACTCAGCAGCATGGCAGGAGTGCCGCGGTGGCGGCGGTAGCAGTAGCACCAGAAGCAGCAACACAAGCAGCAGCAAACAGAAGCAGCACCAGTAGCAGCAGCAGCAGTAGAAGCGGCAGCGGCGACTTTCCCGGCAGCGTGAGGGCGGCGAGCACCTCGGGCGTTTGGATAATGACCACGTCTCAAAGGTGCACCTCAGGTGGACGCTTAGCAGAACGATAACGTACCGCAAACACCCGTCATACCCCCCGCAGGGAGGATCGCGGTTGCGTAGGCCGTCGCGATCTCTGGTGGAGAGTTTGAGAGTTGAAGACGACCAATCGGACCGTGAGTTTCACGGCGGCACTCACGCCGTTAGCTTCAAGGTGGAGGCAGTGAGTAGGCGATGCTCAGCTCCGTGTTGCCAGATATTGCCCGGCAACCCGCCAGTTGGGATCCCAGCGCGTCGACATTTGGGCAGGATTGGGCGAAGGACCGTTCTTCGGAATGCTCCGGTTCCCACATATAGAAGTTCGGCGGGGGACCAGATACGCCCTGTCAGGTTGCCTAGGTCCTAGTGGTACTCACGTCAATAGCCTCAAGGTGGAGGCATTGAGGAGACGGGAAGGTGGCCCCGAGCCGTCCGGCTCTTAGTTCGGATGGCTTGGATTAGTCGGTTGAGCTATTGGCTTCGTTCTGTGGCAGTGGCCCATACTCGGGCAAAAGGAACGACTTGTCCCGGCGCATGTAAGTAGCACATGTTTTGACTCAGGCACTAACCTGGATAGGTAAAGAGCTCCGAAAAGCAGAATACAAGCAAGCGATTGCAAGCAAGTTGAAGTGATTTGGTGCGCTGTCTGGATTATTACGAGAACAATATCTCCTACTTTTACGCAAATGCCCTGACGTTTTATTTGTTCAATTTGAACGAATGGCAAACGGAGTAACGTTTGCTTTGCCCAATCAAATTTCGGCGCTGCTCGTTGAAACCGTTGATGAAATTATTCGAGTTGCATGAGTTTCATAAAAATACTATTTTTCTTAATATGAGTCCGGAAAAAGCTCTAAGGTGGACAGAAACGGTCCGAGCCTGGGTTGCGGCTAATCGGTAGTCCGATAGTACACTTGAAATATTTTTAAGCGTGGTTAACCACTATGCCGAGAAATACATTTCTACAACCGCGCCAGAATTCTTCCCCCGCTTTTTGCCACATTTGCTAAATTTCATCAGCCATAAATTACGTATCTACGGCCTGAGAGGACGAGAGGGGTGTGCCTGCAGGGATAGGCCAAGCAGCGACAAGAGCTGCGATGGAGGTGGCAGCGGTGATGAAAGCGAGTTTTTTCGTCGCTCTCCTGAATCGCGGCGCGAATATCATTATCGAGTAACTGGCACAGTTACGTATAGTTCTGATTTCCATTAAAATCTTTGAAATTTTGCAAATTGCAGAAGTTTATTCTTTCAATCTTGTCCTACGACTTTAATATTGATGTTAAATATTTCTTTCTTAATACACGATATTTATGAATATTCGTTTTAAAACATATTTAACGTACTACATATTTTTTCAAAAACATTAGTAGTTTCCGAGTAATTTGCTTTGAACTCCTGACAATTTTCTACAAATCAAAATAGATTTTCCCCAAGGCGGCTCAATTTTTTCCATTTATTTTTTTCGTCAGAGAGAAAAAGCGGGTTTTTCAAAATATAAATATAGATATTGGATGATTATTTTATTTTCGAAAATTGCGAAAAGTTAACATTACAAATATAGAAAATTGATGGAGATTTTTTCTTTATTAAATTTGTCATTAAAAGTAAATCTGGAAATAATGTAAAATAAATATCCAAATTTTGAAAAATTGCAAATGCCAATGTTCAATTTTTTGAAGTGACGATAAAGGTTGATTTTAGCCATACGTGCGGCTTGGCGTGCTACTAAATTCTGTTTTCGAATCCCATTGCAGAGGAAAAATTTGCTGCTTGGTAACATCTTTGCTATTTAAAGTAGTATTATTATATTGCTTAGCCGTCACAAATAATGCTATAAAAATGTGCTGTAGTAACACAACTAGTTTCTCATTTTTGGGAAATTATAGAGGCGGCAAAACATTCAGACATTCAAATCGTTCTGATAACGATACACCTTCTTCTAATTAAGTTGAACTTTGGTTTCTTTTCGGCAAAATAAGGTCAGAAATAGGTTTATATTCTATTTATTCGTTACCCTCAAAACGGAACTAGTCCAAGCACTCGTCTGGAGGTAATGATGAAAGAAAGGAACAAAACGCAAAAAGGTGGTCATTCTCACCAGCGAATAGCGGTTGGTTTCGTTACCTGAGATCACAACAAGACGGCGCTGTTTGTATCCCCTGGAGGAGTCTAAACACGAAACAAAAAGTGCCATTCATGAGTGTTTCCCATGCGACCTGGGTGGTTGCTTTACGAGCGGACGTGGAGAACAAGGCAGCACGAGCAGGTCAGACGAAGACGGAGCGGCTGCAGTGGCTGTGGTGGTAATGCTGAAGTGGCGAAGGTGGTGCTGCAGATGAAAAAAGAGGAGGGGGCGACGGTGGTGGTGTAGTGGTGGTGTAGTGGCGGTGGAGGTGGTGGTGCCGGGACAGGAGGCTACGGTGGCTGTAGTAAACGTTTAGTGCGTTGGTTTGTGGTAGGACAGGCGGGGTGGTGGTGGTAGTGGTTATGGTAGTGTGTGTTGCAGGGTGGCGGCGGTTGAACGCTGTGGGGGTGGGCGGGAGAGGCGACGATGGGTGTGTTAATCGTTTAGTGGCCATTGGTTGGTGGCAGGACAGGCGGGGACGGTGGGGATGGTAGTGTAGTGGCGTTGGTGGGGGCGGTAGTGGTGGTGTTACTAGTGGTGGGGGCGGGAGAAGCGGGCGGCGGTGGCTCAGGTAATTGTTTAGCAGCGTTGGTGGTGGTGGTTATGGTGTAGGGGCGTGGTGGGATGGCGGTGGTGGTGGTACTAGTGGTGGTGGCGGCGGGAGAGGCGGCGATGGCTGTGGTAATCGTTTAGTGGCGTTGGTGGTGGTGGTGGTGGAGGGAGAGGCGGGGACTGTGATGGCGGGAGACGCGGCGGCGGCGGCGGCAACGCCAAAGGAGCCTGCAGAAACAACCGTCTTCTCATAAAAACAAGCCCACATTAATAGACCAAGTTTTACCACGCTCCTCGACCCTTTGTTCGGAGGATGCGGAACCAGGCAAGACGTGCTCATGATGAATTTGTGGCAAGCGAAACTCTCGCTATGATTTCCTGAAGCGTAGCACGCCGGACCGAGACCAATATGCTTTTCGAACACACCGACTAATGAACGATTCTCTTCGTCCTAATAGGTCTTACGGTACTTAGGGTTTATTCTTCAAAGGCATGTTTGGCAGACCATATCTGTTTTATGATTGTAATATAACACAACCGTTATTTACCATTATTGTATATCGCAGATATTCTATTTTTAAGTAAACGCCAGTTGTAACCATTACAGAGGTCAATTGATTAATTAACCATCGCATCTTTGAAAACGCGCACTTTGTGTACTGGGGTTCATTCAGAATAAAGAGATATTGAATATGGAATAAGATACTGGGTAGTTCACTATTTATGAGGATAATAATAGTGCATTACAATAACAAAATAAATTAGGTATTAAAAGTCTTATTTAATGCTAGTAGTGAACAATTACCTATACTCGTACGGTTTTAGAAAGCATTCATACGTCCTAAAATACTTAGCTTTTACATCTGACTAGCACTCTTTATTAAACTCGCCAATAATATAGAGGGCTTGAACTTGAACTCATCATGTAGAGGTGTCATCTGTAAGTCTGAAGCTTGTAAGGAGACATATGAACTTTGTTTTTATGACATACTGTATATCTCGGAGTTTTAAATATTTTTTCTCTGATAGTTTTGTCATGGTTTGTGTATCTAATACAGTGGGTCTCAAAACTTATCCCCCAACAAAAGTGCATTGTTGAACATTAATAATTTGTCATCCCTGCGGACTCCTAATGCTCCCATCTATTCTGTTGAATATGTCTATGTCTGTGTAAGTAGAAAGGGATTGTACAGAGATGCGTGAAAGCTAGAGTGTCGCTAGAGTATCGCACCACATGGAGGTTCGGAGTGTGGGTTTTGTATACTTTCTTGGAAGAATCTAGCTCTCTGCAAATTATCAAAGTAATTCATTATTTATGGAATAAGCGTTTGTAAATTTTGTGAGTCGAAAAATCAAACCGTCGCTGGAAAGTTCGCATTAGTCCGCCTTCAATTTTTATTATAATTCTTTAACACAAAGTTCCTGGACGTATCACAGAGAATCCACGCTTATTAAGATAGAAATTCAATAATCAAAGTAACAAAAATGTTACGACAGAATATGACAAAAGCACTCATAACACTTTTAGCACATGAGAAAAATATTCCAACTACCAAATGTAAATGTTCTTTTCCTATATATCAGTGTTTCCCAATTTTTTTTAGCTCAACGGTCCACAAAAGTATAAAAATTACGCACGTCCGCATAGCACAGCCATCTCCCGAGCCTGCCTTGCAGCCATGGATACTCTGCCATGGCCAGCCGTTGCCAGGCCTTTCCCTGATCGAGAATGCTGGGGGTGCTACAGAGCGTGCGAACAGGACCCCACCCTTACCCACCAATCTGCAAGAACCGCGCGCTCAGGTGCAAAGTGTATGGCATGGACTAGCACAGGACTCCATTAGAGACCTGTACTACTCCATGCCACGAAGTCTGGACGCATGTGTTTGCCAACATGGTGATCTCACGCCAAACATGTACAGTCTGTGGACATGTAGCGCAGTAAATATTGGTCCTACAAACGTGAAAATACAATCATTTCGTATGCGTGGTACCCTCTACCTGCCTGCCAACAATGATCGCAATCCGCCTTGTCCTTCTGGGTGCAGCTTTTTTTATGACGATGAGTGTATAATATTCGCTGTGAGAGCCGCGAGATGATTTTCGTCTAAGGTTACGCACTAAACACGATATAGGAATACATTTATCATTTAAAATAGTATGTTTGAGAGTTTCTAACATTAGTCAATGTATAGAAAATATTTTGAATTAAAAACAAAGACAGCAATCTTATTGATTTTACTTTCTCGCCTTACTTCGTAAGAAGAGAAAGTATTCTAATCACGCGACGTAATCGGACATTTTTCCACAGAAAAACTACAGAACTCGACAGAAAAAAATATTGCGGGGACCTGGAAACGAAAACTGAGTTAATCTTGTTCCTAAGTGTAATAAATAAATTACATCTTAAACGTCGAGTTGCCTCAATCTGAGTTTTGTGTGTTCTTGGTACTGAAAAATCCATTGATGGCAAAACGTCTATCTGCCTGCCTGTCTATCCGTTCGTGAGTTTTTAAATTCGTCCGTACGTCCTTTTCTCCACTTATCCGTTCGCTTGTTCGTCGTTCATTTGTGGATTCCTCTTTGGTCAACGTGGAAACAAATATTTTGGTTTTTGGAGGTACTTTACATGAAGCACAACATTTCCAAAGTTTTCTCCATAATAGTTCCAAATTTTATATTAAACTTTGGCCTCAGGTAGCCTAAAGAAATGTTAAAAAATTACGTATGTCTCATTTCCTTTGACGTGCATGAGATTTCCAAAATTGATGAAGTTCAAAATTTTTCGGTTTCTTTCCACAACTAAAATACAGAAAATATATATTTAATCAAGTGGTGCTTCCAACGCACATACTTTCTCGCTCTGCTTCTATACGGTCCTAAATGCTTCTCAACTACTTCATAAACCAGCAAAATGTTTTCTATCAGAAAACTTTTTCTGTTCCGAGACCCGAAATCCGATCCTCAAAGTTAACAAACCGGCACTTAAACCACTACGCCAAACTAGCACCGTATAGGTCGAACAGAGCCATAAAAAGAATCGAACCGATCTATAAAATGGTAAATGCATGATAAACAAACCATTGATACGATGGTAAAATACTATTTACAAATCCAAGAACAGTGAAAAATTGTTGAATATTAAAAACTCGAAAAATATATACAGACACTTCCAGTTCATTTATAATAATTATATATATTTGTGATTCAAATAGCTTCACATGGTTTTCAACAAAGTTTCTAGTATTCTCAATTATTTCCTGTGACAATAGAGAATTTTGACACAAAATATGCCCCGATCAGAACTCGAACCGGCGAAGCTTCTCTCGTAAAAGCTGTGCCAATTCTCGCCGATTAACGACTGCCACCAAAATGGCTCTGTATGACGTTTACACTTGTATAATAGTAATAGCGTATGGTGGTTTCATTTCTAGCATTAGGAAGCTGAAAAATCTAGAGAATGTGAAACAAAATCTCTTTTGGGCGCCCAAAGAAGGTATCTCGGAAGATTACCATTCATAACATAAAAAAACTGGTTCAAACTTTAGAGATTAGAAAAGTAAGTTCTGTGAGAAAGTATGCGCCATTCTATTGCACCACTAGTTTCCTAAATTTAGAAACACGTTTCATCCACTTTTTCCTCACCAGACTCCAACTAAGAGTTTTTCTGGCGAAAATTCGCCGTTTTCCGGCGCACGATTACATAACTTTCTCTTCTTACGAAGATTCGTAAGGCGAGAAAGTAAAAACAGATCTATAAAACATTCTTGTAATTTTTTTCAAAAGCTAGTAGTTGTTGCATAATCCTTGCTTAAGTTAATGCAAATTATTAAAAAATCTCAAAATAGCCAAAATTTTCCTCATTTGTTCCAATGATAGAGTAAATGACGTTGAAAAGAATGGCGCTTGTCTAATTTTTCGTTTAACTATCTGAATTTAGGAAAATTGTCAAAGTAAAAAATAATGCGAGAATGTGTGTGTTGTTGTAGCACCACTAGTGTTTTTCTTTAAATACGTGCTTATAAACTTAAATATAGTGTTTATAATACATGTGTTTTTCAACAAATTACTCGTAGTTTACTATTGTTTTCGTCTTAAATTGTAGGAGATGTTAGCAAACCCCTCCTTAATACTACAATTCTGGGAATCGCGACCCATGGGTTGAAAATCGTTGCTGGGGACATTTATTATTGGAAATGATTTCACATGCTCGCCATATTCATAAAAATATTTGTTGCACATCGAAACGGGGTGATGAATGCAGTATTTTTTGCTGTGATAATATTTCTGCTCCGACGGGACATATCCGGCCATAGTTTATATTGCGCCAGAACAAAACGATGCGTTTCGCATTTCTTGATTGCGAATGTAGAGCTTGCTTTATATGGCTGCCTATATGTTGCCTTTTTTTGCACACAAGACCATACGGTTGCGTGTGTTGCCAAGGGAATATCTCTCCTTCAGTACTTACAATTTATGATGTAAGATAGCCAAACACGAAACTCAAGTCGTCTTGAGTCATATTACATTCTTGTATTAAATGACCATTTTCATGTAATAAACTGCAAATAAAATTCTGCTTACTTCAATGCAGACATAATGTTCCCTGTTTCCTTTACTGGAGGATGAGCTCTTATAAATGTGATTGTTTCGCTCCAATACTCAAGAAATTTCTCGTTTTCTGATCTTTCTTTTAAACATATCCGTTGTTTTCGATTATCAGACGGGAAATATGTCCTTATTTCATTTTTTCGCCAAACTTTCTTTTCTCTTCCCTCAACAATTCCTGGATCTATTTTCGTTCCCTTTTATTACTACCGGTGACACAATACACACGATTGGCGTGGATTATTAATTTCAATAGTTTCGTTTTCGATATTATATAGTTAATTACTAAATTTCTACTTTTTAATGTAATATACTTGGAAATGTAAAAGAGTATTCATATTACTTCCTGACAAAACATAGTTATGAACTCGCACGGAGCAGTACTTTCCTACCTTCTATTTCCTCCAAAATGCACGGTAGAGTTGATGAAGGCAAGTCATGTAGCGTCCACATTGCGGTTTATTTTGCAAATAAACACAGGCCCGCCTGTACAAAGCGGAACCGGAGTCGCGTCCCTTTGTTGCCGGGGGGCGAGTGCTCTCTCGCGAACGACGAGTGGCTGTTGCTCGTCGACAAACCGTTCGCCTGGCGCCAGAGCTGGGGGCGATTCTTCCCGAGCAAGTGCGCGAGTGGGTGCGGAGCGGCCAGTGAACGGGCGCGAGTAGTGGTGACTGGCTGGCGCGCAACAGAGGAGACGGTGAGTTTACGAGCAAGGGGGTTGGAAGTAGTGGCGACGGAGAGATGGTAGGAAAATACAGGAGGGGCAAGGAGAGAAAGAGGTGACGGTGCGGGTCGTGAGACTAAGAGCGATGAGGGAGGAGTTTGGAGCGGTAAATGAGGTCTACGACCAGAAACGTCTGTGATGAAGAAATGTATATGTTAACAAAACAAAGGACACACGGAAGAAGAGACGGAAGAAGAGGCAGAGAGGCATGACGTGGAGGGAACTGAGGGGATGTGTTGAGGAGAAAGAGATGCAAACAGACGGAGATATGAGGGAATAGGATTCGAAAGGGCAGGGGTACAGGTGGAAACAAGCAGAGTCACGCTAACTTAAAAACTGAGGGATACGTGAGTCGGGGAAAAGAGGATCTGTCGATTGAAAGATAGAGGCGACAGGATGAAGCAGGCACGGGGGTGGCTCTGGGCTGGAGACGGCGGTGTCAGGCAGGCGGGTCGGGGTAAAGGGCAGAGGTGAGCGAACGCCGCCTGTCGGCCGACAGGGGCCGTCCCCCGTCCCCCTGCGCCCGCCGGGTGAGTGATGCCCTGGCCAGAAGAACGAATGGTGCGCCGTTGCGGGAACACGGGTTCCGCGTATATCTATTGGGAGCGCTCTGCTTACAGGTGGCGTGTTGTATTATAGGTCGGGCGTTTATCGGCCAACCGCTGGCCAGTGCGGCTAGGAGGCGGTCGCCCCTGTGCCTGGGCCTCTTCGTTAACAACGCGCCGCTTTTTATTCGCGAGCTTAACTGCATTTCTCTCGACAGAGATTACAATAGAGCATTCATGCAGAAGCTATTTGAACACAAGGCTTACTTCCTGTGTGTAAACGCATAATGCGTGTAAACGCATACTGTTAAAATACTAATCTTCAGGTTGTAGCAATGTGGTAAGCAATTTATTGCAGAAGACACAGAAATAAATGGAGACGCGCGATTGTTTATGAATGTTCCGCGAACTACGCAAATGACGTTTGACTACACGACATTGGGGATTACACAACAGTGGTTGAGCAATATTCCCAGCTGTAGTATTTATCTATAGTAAATAATACTATCATCCCTTGGCTAGCATCTTATACACCAGTAAAATATCTTGGGGTCAACACTGACAGCAGGTGAACTTGGAAAAAGCACATTGAAGTAATAAACAATGCAATAAATGCTAAAATATAGAGATTGTATCCATTAATTAACTTCCGTTCAGCCTTAAACTTGGAATGTGCTATTTTAATATTTAGTCTATTATTAGGCTATCGCTCATATATTCCTGTCCAATCTGGAAGAACACGGCTAAAAGCAACATTGAAAAACTTCAGATAATACAGAATACATTTTTTAAAAATGTGAAAAGGTTCCTGGTTCAACTCGAATCCACAAATTCAAAGGGAACTTCAAGTAGAGCCTCTAATCGAGCATATAAGAAAGAACTGTGACAAATTCTTTATACTTCGTCCGTCCTCTCCTTGCAGAATAAAATTCACAATGGGAAAAACATTAAACAATCCCAAGAGAATACGCTCACGATATCCAAAAGATATGTTAAAACCCCCATGAAAATAAGTATTCACTAAAATATTGTATGTTAAAAAATAAAAAAGTTTTTCACTCCAACATAAAAATAATTTTTGAATGTATGTAAAAGTATCTAGATTTAAGAATGAATCATGTTTCGCAAAAATTTGATTATTGAATGTAAACTGTTTTCATGTGTTAGAAATATAAGTAATGAAAATCTTGTAAATTAGCTACTAATAAGATACAATAATATGAGGTTGTATGCCCAAATGTTATGTATTGAAAATAAAAATGTACAAACTCCTGAAGACAAAACTGCCGAAAAGGTAGAAAATAAATTTAAAATAGAAGTATGTATCTAACATCTTTCTCTTGCACGTGCTTATAGGGCGTCAAATTTGCACCCAAATTGTCCTTGAGATTTCTAGCGATTTCTTTGGCTACAATTCCTTTGTGCGTATATACTGCACTGTTTCTGTGTTGTTTTATGCTTCGTTTTTGTTCGTTTGAAATTTTTCTTCTGCCTGGTGACACGTAGTGTTAACTGTTATGAGTGATCATGGAACATTTCTTATGATAACAAATGACATTGAAGTGTGACTTCATTACAAAAATCCTAGTGGAAATGCACCACATACCAAAACTTTTCCTGTTAATAAAGGTTGTTTAGGATTGAGAAGAATGTTTAGAAATTGAAGAATAAATTGTATCGTGAATGAAATATCTGGTTTTATTATTCGTAGTTATATACTTAATATTATATACATAATAAGAACTGTAGCAGCTGACTTATTCCAGTCTGCAATAGCACTGTTAGTAAAGGAAAATTTTCCAATTTCTCAGCGCCCTCAAGTGTATTGCCCATCACACTTGTTTAAGCCTGTACTAAAATTATTTTCACAAGAATTGTCAACAAAATGTTCGAGTATTAGGTTTTCTAAACCTTTCTTAACATTGTCGGTGAGAAAAATGCTGCCAATGATAGTCTTCCGTTTAGTAATATAATAAAAATTCAGGACCATAATATTTATAAAAATTGCCTGCACTGTTTTTCCTCGCAAGAGTTCTGTCGAAGATATACGGGTTCTTTATTGAGTCTCCTGTCACCATCTGTAAATTCTCTGGCAACATTTTGAAAATACCAGGGGTATATTCATCTTCACCTTCTACCCAGTTGCTGAAAAAATGACGTCACAACAAATTACTGAAGTCTCGAAAAGATTTAGAGCACATGCAATACATTTTCTCTTCCAGGCATCAACCGTACGGAAAACACAAAATTTTACGAGATAGCCTGTACGAGCCACCATGTGACAGAAACACAGAAACACACTTGGAACGGCGAAAAACTAGAGACCATCCACAGTTGAGAATTAGCAAGAGCAGAATATGAATATACCGGGTAGAATGGACGATGGCCACGTAGCAGTCCTTACCTACATTATGGCAGTGTACCGCGATATTCGTTGTATGTATACGTTCTACTGTATGGTAAGTACGAACACACAAACCCACCCGCTGTATAGAGGTCAGATAATTCACTTTGATTCTCTCGATCCCAGGGTTGAAATCCTGATCCCTCTGTGAAAAATTTATGGCTGATAATACAAACTTGCGGCCCTTTTCTCAAGGCTCCCCGGTTTTCTCTGCTTTGTATTTCTCCACATTTCAGTCATTTCAAGTATTATCATCGCTTCGCTGTCTACGCTCTCCTTTCGCGGTTGAAAACGCTATCTAGTAGCAGACTCGAGTAATCGAGTACGAATCCGCCGCCTCTGGTGGCGTCCCAACAAAACAAGCAAACGATCTGACAGCCCACACAAGGAACGAAATGCAGAAAACAGAAATTGACAATCCCCAAAAAAGTGTGTTCCGCAAATGATTTCCAGTTATAATTTATCACAATATATAGTATATATCTTGCATGTTCTATCTTTTTTTTAGAAACTATATAGCTATGTTCTTGAGCCATGGGGTCCCAAGTAAATATGGTTCATGACTCAGCATTCATGACACTATTTCATATTGTGAACCTTCCTTTTATAAGAGAGGAAAACAAAAGTTTTAATGGCATTTTACGTCGACTGTAAGTAATCAAAACCCTTTAAATTTGATACGGGTCATGGCTCGTCATTGTCACACAACTGAAAATCAATGCACCTTAAGAGTTTGGAAGGGGATTTGGCTAACATTTTCAACTGGAAATTATGTGAATATTATATTCTACCTTTAATTTTCTAACCAAAAATATTATATGAAGCCAAGAAACTATAGAGAACTATGAAATATATCCCTATTAAAGATGAAAAAATAGACTAACAACACGAAAATTTAATATCATTGCTTGTATTCTTAACACGATGTTTTAATGCACGTTAGAAGGGCATTTTCAGTCCCTTTTATTAAGTAGTTTTAATATTTTGACTTTTTTTGGATTTCTGGTTCACCATGAAAAAATGTTTACAAAAAATTAAGCAAATTGTAACACTGGTAGCAATGATTTCAAGATATATTAAAATATTACAAATTAATCTTTTACTTTCACGTTCCCGAAACATCGCCAAATAAAAAAAATTAAACAAAATTAATTTTTGATTAATATGCAACAATTACACACACCTTTAATTTATTTCTTAAAAACAAGCAACCTTACATTACGTCGTGTTTCAAAGACGAATAAAAGTTTTATCTAAGTTCTTTCAATATATTTTACTGATTAAAAGTAAAATATTTCATTTCTATTACTGCACAAGTCTATGATGTTTGTGAAAAATAAACTGATAAACATAAACGTATATTAGTAAGAGATAATTTTTTTTTTTAATTTTTACTTCTTTGAAGCAGAAAACAAATTATATTACTTCCCCCATTTAATGTAAACGAGTGAAGACATAACGTGACATCACCGAAAAGGAATAATTAGATATACTCGTACATTAGTAAACTTGATTACGTTCTGGCCATGAGCATTCATTTGCACACAGTGCATTCATCAAATAGATGTTTCACACACACTTCTAAGTGAAGTGTCAACTCACACGTTTCAGGTATGTATGCTTTCAAATTTGAGTTTGGAAAGGAGGGAATGAGCAATAGCTGTCCAATTGCAATTAGTCTTGTTGCCGGGGCTCCGCAGCCTTTCGGATTCTCTCGCATCTGATTAGTATACAGCATACACATTAATCAAAGTGGATATCCAATCCGTGCGGCTTGCTTGCTCCAGTACAAGCTACGGCACTACCGCATGTTGATACCATCCCGACATTGATGTAGTGTAGTGAAGGTGTAATGAATGGGTATGAGGAATTGCAGGGAAGGGATAAGCACGTAGAACACTGTAGGGACTGACTGCATAAGTAGGATGATTGCCAATATTTCATCTGAGAAAGGTACAGAACTGAAATCGTCCATAAAAAGTTATAAGAAGGAATACTAAACTAAATATTCTTGTTCGAGAATGTTGAATTTTAGTGATGTGTAACTGCAGCTATTTCATGTCATTGCATTTTAAGAAAAATGAGTTCTGTCTGATATATCTAATACATTTGTAAATTATTTTTGTTTTATATATTCTTACATTACGTATTTCACGTTTTTTACATTTTGGGTAATTCAGTATTTGTCTAAAAATGTGGAATATTCATGATTAGTCTCATTAACAGAAGTTCCCCACGTATTCAGGTATATATCTCTGATACAAAACGTGTACAATGAAATGTTACAGAAACGTATTTGATTTTATTAATTTACGATAAAAAAAACGGTATAAAGGTTCTAGCCGGATAACATGGTAAAAAGTGCCCCCCCTTGAAACTGAAAATACAATTTTTCCTAAGGATTGTGACCACGAAAAACATTTTTTTCCTGGACGTGTAGATTCCTCACGTCTTTACCAATAACGAAAAACATGATCTTCGTAATAACGAAAAATTCTCAAGAAATTCTCACTTAAATTACACTCAAGTTTCTAAAACAATTTTTCGAACCTCTCAAATAATTATTTTTTTTTAAATGTTCACTGTGTGATGCGGGTATATCTAACGGTCAAAATAATATTGACAAAATTATTTATTGATATTAGCCTTTTAATACTGCAAATAATGTCACTAGAAAATAAATAATATGGAATATATCTAATATAACATATACAGAGGTATGTAATTACATACCGGTTTACAGTTGTATATACATGAAATTACACAAAATGGGACGAAAAATTTGCATGTTAATTTTTTTAAACATGGCGCAAGAATCAGAAAAATCCAAAAAATTTTAGAAGATAGCAGATATTTAGAGCAACATTTTATAATTTTCTCGTGCACTCGGTAGAATTTCATTAAAAAATCAAAAATTTTCAAATTTATTTAAAAGTTTGAATTTCGCGGCCAATAAAATTTTAAAAACTATTTTTAAAAAATGTAGCAAGTTTCATATAAAGAAGTCATATTTTCCATGGAAATTCGTGCAGCTAATTAAATAAAAAATAAAATTAAAAACACTTTTTCATTATTACTTAAGATGTGAGGGGAAGGAATCTAAGTCTATGAAAAAAAATGTTTTTCGTGGTCACAATCCTGAGGAAAAATTGTATTTTCAGTTTCAAGTTACTTTTTACCATCTTATCCTGCTAGAGCCTTTATGCACATTATGGACAGAAATATAATCTACTCATATTTTCTTGAGCTCCCCGAATCTCTTCCCACCCTTTTACTGTAATTGTTGAATGATGAGTAAAACTACCAACAAAGCGAGGTAAGCAAGTTTGAAAAACTAGATATTTTCAGTCTCCAGTTGGAGACAACTTATGTGCAACTATAAACGAACTACAGATTTGTTTTTTACTTTCTCACTATGGAGTAGAGCTCCGCAAAAAGCGGTGAATTTTCGGCAGAAACACTCTTATTATAGGGCCTTGGTATCGATAAAGTGGATAACTCCAGTTGTCTTATTTTTGTGGAAAATGGATAATACCACTTTCCTAGATATTTTATACTCAATGTTCTTCATTAACGATAATTTTCAATACTCTTCTTCATTAACGATAACTTTCTGGACTGAAACGATCGATAATTTTATCATTAGATCATTAATATGTATGGTTTGGCCTCCTATTACCCTGATCATACCATCTAGGGGATGTAAACACTTTCCTGTTTTGTCGAATTGGAGAAGACAACCTTGCTCCATGATTAATGCACTCTCTCTAATCGCGAGTGCCATCTACTGCACGGAATCTGAAGAGTGATGACTATAGAGCTCGTTTTCGAAGTGCACTTCGCATATCCACGTAACTGTGCGCCGTGGGACACTAAGACTAATAATTGTTGACTAAATATTCCAGTCAAATGATAGAAAATAAGGAAACGTTTTGGCGTAGTTTTGATATTTGGTTCCTAAATGACTTTAGGTCGCTGAACACAAATATCAAGTTAGTCAATAATTTGGTCACGAAACACTTTTTAAGCAAGCAATGTGTAAAATTACGACTATTCTGTCCTTCTGTCCGTCCATCCTTCCGTCTGTCCGTCTGTCCGTCTGTCCGTCCGTCCGTCTGTCCGTCCGTCCGTCCGTCCGTCCGTCTGTCCGTCTGTCCGTCTGTCCGTCTGTCCGTCTGTCCGTCTGTCCGTCTGTCCGTCTGTCCGTCTGTCCGTCCTTCCCTCCGTCCCTAAAATTACGACTATTCTGTCCTTCTGTCCGTCCATCCTTCCGTCTGTCCGTCTGTCCGTCTGTCCGTCTGTCCGTCCGACCGCCCATCCGTCCGTCCGCCCGTCCATCCGTCCGCCCGTCCATCCGTCCGCCCGTCCATCCGTCCGTCCGTCCGTCCGTCTGTGGTTAAAGCCTAGCGCCTTAAACGTTCAGCCGATTTTCCTCAAAACTCATATTCCCTAATCGATCTGAACGAACTCGAGGCCCTGTGATTCCGAAACGGATGTTGTTGATGATGTTGGATGCTGATGATGTTGGCGATACTTTACATGACGCCACAACATTTTCAAAAGTTTCATTAAAATTGGCTCTAATTTGTTTCTGTTAAACTTTGTACATGGATAGCGTAGACACCCTTAAAAGAATGGCGCAGGTGTCATTGTCGCAATTTCTAATTTTTCGAAAATTGCAAAATATACATTTTTTCCGTGTTTTCCTACTACTTCAATTTTGAAAACCTAATTTTTCTCGATTAAATTTGTTGTTAAGAGACAAATCTTCAAATAAGGATGAAATCTTCAAATTTACTATACTTTTTCTCAAAAATTTGAGTAGTTTTGGGGGACTTCTCCCTCAAATATAGACAATTTTTTAATACTAATTTTTGCAAAAAACGACTCCTATTTTTTTAATTTTTTTACTTCTCGCACTTATTTCTTCTTGTATTGATAATGGAGATTTTTTTGGTGAGTGAAATGTTTTATGCTTCAACAGCACATACTTTCTCGCATTATTTTTTTAAAATTTTTTTAAACATTTGTAAGCAGTCTTATCTATCTCTAGAAAAAAATATAGAATACATTCTGAGCGTCTTTTTGGGAATTTTTTAAAAGTAAATTGCATTTACTAAGGCAGAAATTATGCAAAAATTGCGTGACTTTTCAAAGAATGTACTACATGAAATAATTTAAAGGTCCAATTTTTAGAACACATTTTATTTTAGAAAAAATCCTAAACGTCTAATCCTAGGACGTTTACCCGCTATGTTTTAAAATAAAAATGCCTGTAAGGACTGAAAATATCTCGGAATATAAAAAATGAAATATATAAAGAATGAAAAATAACGCCCAAAGGTGGCGTAGAAAAGAAAAGATAACGGAAACGACATTTTACACAATAGGAAACATGGTAAAAAGAACGATATCAGAAATCGCCTCGGGAAACGGCACGATGCCTGCAGGGTGACAACAATTCGAGGGAAGACAGTTCAGGCGATGGGCGTTTGGGGGTAATGCCAGTGGCCGAAAACGGGGCGAATAAAACGGAACGATTTCTTCCGCGCCGTCGTATGGCAGAGACCGTGCTAGGCATGGGCAATAAGGTTTTTCAGTTCGTTCTTTAAAGTTTGACTTTTAGAAGCACTTTGCCTTCTCTTGAAATCTCCCAGGAAATCTCGTACCCTGGCTGCATTCTGGTTTACAGACGTGAACGATCTTTAGAGCTATTTCAAACCTGAATAATACTAATAATATTTATTTAATTATGTAAGTAGATATAATAAAAAGATGAATGTGTCGGGGTGGCTGTGATATTTGTAATAAGAATTTTCAACTGCAGATGAAGTCAAAACGTAAATAACGAATGTCTTTATAACTTCAGGTGAACCTCAATTGAATAAAAAAATGGAAAAGACATTAAAAACTGTGAAGAACATGCTTAGATTGAGATAATGAGGATAGTGTAGAAATTTAACACGATCGATACGTTGAAGGCACAGAAAAAATATGATCCATAAGCCGTGAATCTGTCAAATTCTCAACTACTAAATCGGAAATGTAAAATCGTATCAGACATTGTTCATATGTTCTCGATGTCTCATTTAGGGCTGGATTTGCTAGGTTCTGAAGGGCCCAAAAGAAAACTGTTTTGGGGCATCCCTGCGTAAAAAGATCATCCGGATTTACAAAAAACATATACTAATTATAATAGAATAACATTTTGCACAAATACACATGAAAATTAACCAATCGCTTTTTTAAGCATTTTCGAATATTTCATTAAGTGTATTTTAGGATTCGGGGCGTCCATGGATAGGGGTCACTAAGTAATTAGGCAATACTTGGTGTCCCGAAGCATAGGTGGTTATTTTGCTTTAGGTAAATTGGCCCTGGTCAAATACCTCAAATTAAACTAGGACGGGCCGAAGAGGAGATCAGAGTTTCCTTTTCGAGAGACGGTTATTTCCGTCGAGGAGAGACTGGCTTTTGAAAGCAGGTAATGAAAGCGATGATATGGGAAAATGCACTGACTTGGTGGAGGGAGGAAGGAAGACAGTGATTCGTTCAGTGTTGATGAGAGGGAAGGACTGAGGCATACCTGCTACCTCCTCCCGCTAGTGAGAGACCGCAAATGACGTCGGCTAACGAGAGGAATGACAGTGGGTGTCTATAGATGAATGATGGAAAACATTGAAATAGTCGAGGAAATTGAGAAGTTAAAAAGCTACAAAAAGGAACGTGGATTATCTCACCAATTTAAGATACAGAATCTAGCTGAAAACGCAGCGTGCATTTCCAGGTCCAAGTATGAATGTAAAGCCCGTTAAAATGGAAAATTAATTTCTGTTAGAATCAAATATAATAGATTTCTCAAAATTAAAATGATGAAATAGAATTAAATGAAATAATGACGACATATGTGAGTGTTTTCTTTTACTGTTAATTTTGTCTTGGACCCTTAATTACTTCATAAATAACTAAGATGTGTAGAAGTTTGGCTTGATATTTAAAGAAGTACGTAAAATCTTAGAAACATATATCTTTCATATATTTCGTCTGTATTCAGATGTATTCACACTTGTTTTCGATAAAGAGTTTCAAACCTTCAAGTCCGACTAGCTTTTACCCATATTTTCCTCTCACACACATAACGTTTATAATTTCATCTACATTCACTACTCTCTGATCACCAATCCCAACGCGTTCGGATGTATGTGGTGGCTTCTAATGTGGTTTGTCCAGGGTCACACGTGTTTTCCGCATTTGCTCTGGATGTGTCGCACCACACAATGAAAAAAAAAACTCTCTCACACGAATGGCGTTGTAGACCGTACTTTACGAGAATTCTCCCAAACGCAAATCAAGTGGAAATAAGAATTGTAGCATTCGACGACATTCTCTGCTATCGGTCTGTAAATTTTCTAACTTATTGTATCTAAATTGATCTCTCTTTACTTGCCCTCTTCCATTTGATTACATTTACATCCGAAGTGGAATTCATACTCTGCATTTTTCTTCAAAGTAGCTTCCCTTGATATTACAAAGTAGTGTAACAATCTACGATGAAGAACGCCACAATTCGTGTAAATCTTTGAATGTTGTGTGCTTGTTGACTGACAAGGTCTTAATAATACACTTCAGCAAATTTTCATTTCATTCGGTCGAATAATTTTCAAATAAATCATTTTCTTGAAATCAATACAAAATGTTCTAAACCTATGACTAGTATAACCCGGCAGATGTTCTTCTGCCCATCTCTCTCTTTCTCCTCCCATCACCCTTTCTCACTGTCTCTCCCTCCTTCACTTACCCTGTTCCTGTCTATCTCTGTGTGTCTCTGCCGTTCTCTGTCCCTCTTATTCACATTTACTTGCAGATTCTGCACGTCTCTGACAGATGAGGTAATATTGGGAACGCCGGACAAGCAACAATGTAATAGAATGTTCGAAAATAGCTCATTCCGTAAACTTTCTGGGTGAAAAACACGTAGAAGTGCCAACTTTCATACAGATTTGTCCAAAAGTTTAGCTATATATATAGATAGATAGATAGATAGATAGATAGATATGCACACACACTCACACATACACCAACAGTTTTATATATTCATAGATTTAAATGTTATGGTTTACCAATTCGATCAACACGTTCACCGCTGCGTGCCCATTAATCTGATTGCGGATTAGAAACCACAGTGCGGCGCCCGTTCAGACAGAAGATGTCGCGAGGTTGCACAGGACGCACCGGAGCGCGGGCGGGCGCCCTCCCGCAGGAAATTAAAGGCCCGCGCATGCATGTCGACGCGTGGCACGCGCGCCCGCCGACGCGAAGACGAAGCCGCTCATTAAGTGGCTGGCGCACGCGGCCCGACGTGGCAAGGCCCGGCCCCCGCCCGCTCCATGCCACGCGCATGCGGAGCGGCGCGCCGCACACTGCTACCAAGCGATACAAAACCTGGCCACATTGAGGAAATTGATTTTTTGAGCAGTATTTCCGTCAACTGCCAGGGTCATTAGTCTCGTAAGTGTAGTGCATGGTTTTTGTTATCGCGGGAGGTGGCGGTGAACTTCCTGCACAGAGCCGGCGTCGGCCAATGGACGCTTCGGCTTGCGGGGTTTTCCTCAACCAGGTATCTCCCACCTGCGGGGCACTGCCCCAGCCGGGTCAAGCTCTATGCTCCCGATTGGTCTACCGACATGTGAGGTAGTGTGGTGCTTGTGTCGGCGTCTAAGTACGGGATGAGGGTAGGAGAAGGAACGGGAAGGAAAGATAAGACGCGGTTCACTGCCCATCTGGTAGGAAACTAATCCAGCATTCGCCCGGTTGTTGGCCGGAGAAACCACTGACAACTCCCGATCACTGCAGCCTGCCGTTAGAATTCTCCGTCAGACAACGCAGCGGCTGAATCTAGCTACCTAGAATCTAGCTAGCTAGAATCTGAATCTAGCTATCTAGCTAGTGCCGAAAATCCTGCCACCGTCGGACCTCGAACCTAGGACCTCCCGGTCAGAGGCATTGCAGTGACATCAACTGATGAGACACCTAAATCAGTTTGAGAATTTGATAATACTTTTCATTGGAGCACAATACTTCCGCTCCACAAAGTTATTTTAACCGATTTTGTACATCTCACGACCTCGTAAAATGCATGTTTGATCAAATCGCTTAAATTTGTTTATATTGTAGCGATTTGTTGGTACATCGCCATTTTGAATTTTAATGTTTTATTATCATACTTGAATTGAGCGACCTCAAAACCTTTACATGTAATTCTACGTAAAACTACTCATATTCGCAATTATGTCCTGATGTTGGGGCGTTTCGTACTACGATGAGGCGCCAGCGCGCAATTTCGATTATGGCAGGGCCCACACGCGCCGCCACGAGGACGCACAGGCGCGGTTGACGGATGGCGTGGCGAGAAAGCGATGAAGGCAATTTGGTGGGGGCGAGGTGAAACAGAAATAGAAGGGTGAGGAGGGCGGAAGGAGAGGGAGAGGGGAAGCATGAGTGAAAATATTTAAAAGTACAGTGGGAAAGAAATGAACAGAGCACAGTAAGCTACCGAACACTCAGAGACTGGAGAAGACCAAGAAAGAGGAGGAGAATGAGAATGTTTGAATTTATTTAAGAAAAAGTTGGAAAGAATAAATGGATCAGTATAATATCCTCAGATGTGTAAAAGTATGTAAGGAGCAAGAGGAGAAAGAATGGAAAACATTTTTAAAAAACGATAGCGAATTATTTAGTCGGGAAAGTTGTACTACATGAATGGCCAGAGAAGGAATAATGTAAGAGCATGGAAAAAAGTTATGAAACATACGTGGGCATAAAACGAAAACTCACACAAAAGTTAGTAAGAAAAATGGGAGATGGGAAATGATTAGAAAGAAAGAATACATTGATAGAAAGATGAAGTTAAGAAATAGAGAAATAATAAAACGAAGATCCAGAAGAAAAGTGTGAAAACGCAATAATATACATGTGAAAATAAGGTAAAGTGTAAAAGGGCGATGTAGGAAAGAAAACAATGAAATGGACAACAGGAAAAATGAGAAAAAATGAGAAGACTATGCAGAAATTAAATCCTATAATATGACGATGCCTCATTGAAAGGTGATGAAAAGGACAATAAGACAATAATTGTCTTAATGCAACAAAAATTATTCCCGTTGGGACAAGTGGAGTGTTTTAGTTTCGCTCGTCGAAAAGCGATCACGCGATCACGCGACGTCTTTGAAGGCTTAGTGGCGGGTACTAACAAATCGGGGAAGACGACGGCGAAGCGGAGTATCGTCGACAGCTAAGAAGGATGAGCGGAAGAGGGTGAAAATCTGTCTCCGGTGGGAGTAGGGAGCGTAGGCGGCGGCGGCGGCGGCGGATGCGCCGGCGCAGGTTAACTGAAGCGGCAGCTCAGGAAGCGAGCGCAGGACCTGGCACGAACGGGCGGCGGCGGCGGCGGGTACGCGAGGTAGCAGGCGGCACGCACTTTTCCAGGTGCTGCTTTATTAATGAGAAAGCTCTCTCCGGGAAGCTGTTACTATTAAACGTGTCGGCAGGCCCAGGGCCTTGGCAGCCGCCTTCGCCGCCCAGTGCGCGACGACATTCCCCTCCCCACAGCTTCCTCCCCCGCCACCGGACCGCTGCTTCAGGCGCCCTTGCCGTTCACGACGGGGGCGGCTTCGGAAAATACTTCAAGGGGGCCTCTTTTAAATAAAAGAAAATTGGTTGTATATGTTTATAAACAAGTTGAAAATAAAATATTTAATGACTTTTTAATAATTCTTCTACTAGAACTAATTTTCGTGTTGGAAATAAGTCTTTTTGGAAATAGATCTAGCAGTGACAAAGCGTACATTGTTAATTCAAAAGCGTCTTTTCAAAACACAATAATTGCAAACGATAGTTTTTCGTAAAACGAATGTTGAGAATGCATTTACATCGGTTTTTGCTAAAATCTTGTAATTTTGAATGCTTAAAGCTAAAGTTTACCATGAAATTTATCGAATTTTGATAAAACCTGATTTGAGAGATGATTAAACGGGTTAAAAAATGTCTAAACGATGTACAGTCCCTGGCCATATAATTGTGACCACACGCAAAATTGCATGTTTCGTTTGCTTTCCCTCCTTTTTAAGACATACCTTGTATCTGAATCAATTGATGTTTTTTCAGTAGTGGCAACCCTTTCATGAATATTTTGCATCCACTTCTTTCTTATGGCATCATTGGTCCTTGTGGGTGGACATATTGGTTTTATAAGTGTCAACATACATATTTTTCTTTTGGAGTTTTTGTGGGATAATTATTCTTTTTGGGAAAAGTACGAGATTTTGGGGTATGTTTGTTTAATATTTATGGTTTTTATCTTAGATTTTTGTAAATGTAATGTTTATGTTTTAAATTTTTGTATTCTTTATAACTTTTTGTGTTATTTTACCTAAATCTAAGTTGTTTTAAAATTATTAATGGGAATGTCAAAGAACCTGTCTCGAAAGAAAAAGGGAGAAATTAAGACTCTAATAGGACTTTCAAACCTTTCAAAACATCAAACCACTAAATATCGTCTAGTTTCTTAAACAATAGCAGCAAAAATTGGCAGAAACTTAGAGATTAGCGAAGAATCGACACCAAAATGTGAGGGTAATTGTAGTCGAAATCGCTTTGTATCTGCACTGACATACGAAAATTGACCAACAACGTAAGGACGAATAGAGGAGAAACTGCTGAAATCATAAAATCAAAGTTGTGCAAAGCTGGATTTGACTTAGCATGGCAGATTACGGCGGCGTTGATAAGAGCTCACTTTGAAAAGCCGCTATTCTGTTAAAAAGCCGATATTGACCAAAAATATGAAAAGGAAAGGTCTTGAATGGGCAAAAAAATATAGAAACTTTATTGTGGAAGACTGGAGAAATGTTGGATATATGTTTAATTATATTATTAAATATATTATATAACACTTTAAACCTAGCGAAATGGATTGCGTAGCGAGCTGTATTCGCAAGGTCCAGCTCGCGAGGTCAGGTTTCAATCCTCAGGCCGGCCATCCTGAGCGGGGTTTTCGTAGCTTCCCTTGGTCATGAGGCAAATACTGGTATGGTTCCAAAAGCCCGCGAATACCTCCCACTACCCCACCTAACACCTCCCACCATCATCCTAATCCTTTCACCCCTCATCATTACTTTATCCAATAATAATAACACAATTATAACATCTCGTAATTGTTTATTCAAGGCTAACAACCTTGTCTTAACCAAGGGATACGACCGAAACGTTGATCCCCATAATTCCACATGTTGATCTTTTCAGGACAGAATACGACTGGGTCTCGGAAGAGAGAAACGTGTTGCGTGGTCAGTAGTGGCCCATACGCGAATAATAATAATAATAATAATAATAATAATAATAATAATAATAATAATAATAATAATAATAATAATAATAATAATAACACGATTGGATTTTGAAGACCCTGGAGCACGATTGGATTTTGAAGACCCTGGAGATCTATCGACTTCATCCTAGACTTGTTGAGTTTTGCAAGGCTAGTATGAAGTCGTGGAGTACCAGGTTACTAATTCACAGCGGAAAGGAAGCAGTAGAAACCAGAAGTATTCAGATTAACAGGGGTATTTTTCAAGGAGATTCACTATCCCCTCTGCTGTTTTGCATTAGTTTGATCCCACTATCGAGACAGTTGTCGCAAGCTGACTTTGGTTTTAAGCTCCATGGTGATGAAAGGCCAGTATCACATTTGTTTTACATGGATGATCTGAAAGTGTTTGCCAAGAATGAAGCGATTCTCTCCCAAATGCTGTCTGTCGTGAATGACTTTAGCAATGACATCTGCATGAAGTTTGGTCTTGACAAGTGTGCAAAAATCAATTTAAAAAGAGGGAAACTCACAACGTCTGAGAACATTGAAATTGATACGCACACTGTGATTCAAGATCTTGAGCCAGGTAAAACTTACAAATATCTGGGCATTGAAGAATGTGAAACCATCTCGAATGACAGAATGAAAGAGAGAATTCGTAGGGAGTATTATAGAAGAGTGAGACTGGTCCTGCAGTCCGCTCTGAATTCCAGGAATAAAATATCTGCAATAGGTAGTTTGGCGGTACCTGTAGCCGAATACAGTTTTGGACTAGTGGACTGGACTGAGCAAGAAATTCGCACCATGGATCGAAAAACCAGAAAACTACTGACAATGCATCATGTTTCCCACCCTCGAGCTGATATACATAGACTTTATGTGGCACGTAAGGAAGGAGGAAGAGGCCTCAGACAAATTGAGGCCTCCTGGCACAACGCAATAGTCGGGTTGTGTAAGTATGTGGTCAGCCATCAAGACGACCCTCTAATGAGGCAGGTCATGAAATCTGACCGAAGAATGGGAAACAGAGGCATTGTTAGTGTAGCAAGAAACATTGCGAAGAAAACTAGGCAAGACACGTCGAATAACACAGACACTGAACTTCTGATGCTGCTAAACATGAAGTGTGAGACACAAAAAATGTTAAAGAAATCGTGGAGAGACAAACCACTCCACGGTCAATACCTAAAAAGAATGGACAAGGTGCAGATCAATAAAGATCAATCATTTATGTGGCTTAAAAGGGGAAGGATGAAGCCAGAATCGGAAGCACTTGTAATAGCTGCCCAAGATCAGGCCTTGAGAACACGACATTATGATAAAGCGGTTCTCAAAATTTCCCAAGATGACAAATGCCGCATTTGCCTGGAGCAAGTAGAAACCATTGATCATATTGTCTCAGCTTGTCCAATCCTAGCAAAGACCGAATACCTTAAAAGACATGACAGGGTGTGTAGCTACCTCCACTGGCAGATCTGTACCGCCCTCGAAGTTCCAAACACATGCCCCAAGTGGTACGAACACTCACCGAAACCGGTGACGTCTGTTGGATTGTGTACGATATTGTACGACCAACAAATTCAAACTGATCGCACGATAGCGGCAAACAAACCGGATATAGTTATCCGGGATTTGGCCAAAAAATCGTGTTTACTTATCGATGTTGCTGTACCTTGCGATCAAAACGTCGTTACCAAGGAGGCAGAGAAACGTCTTAAATACAAGAGTTTGGAAATCGAGATCAGCCGAATGTGGGGCGTAAAAGCACAGGTCGTCCCGATAGTTATCGGAGCTCTGGGATTTGTTCCGCAAAATTTGAGTAAGAACTTGTCTAAACTCCCAGGTAATTCAAAAGACTGGGAAGTGCAAGAAATTGCTTTATTTGGAACAGCCCACATTTTGCGTAAAGTATTGTAGAGGCACTGATAGTCACCGAATCTGCTCCTTAGGTAGCTGGTTGCAACCTGGAGTAGATTTTATATTCAGCCGACTCATAAGATCTTTAGTCGTGATGTAATGGAATAATAATAATAATAATAATAATAATAATAATCAGCACACTCATAACATCTTTAGTCGTGATGTAGTGGAATAATAATAATAATAATAATAACAACAATAATACTTACTGCCAGTGGATGCGATTCAAACGGTTAAGGATCCTACAAAAGTCTTGGTTTAGTCAGTTATCTGTGGTAGAAGACTGGGGAGGCTCCAAATCGTAAAGGGATAATCCGTGATAATTCTAAGAGAGAGGTTTATACATCAGCTAAAAGAATGGTTTTCCAAAGAAAATTGCACCTTTATGAAAGACGGGTCACCATGTCACGTCGCCCAATGTGTTAAGAAATTTCTTTCAGATAGTGGAATACTTCATTTGGATAGACCGGGTACTTCCCCAGATCTCAATCATATTGAGAACACTTGGAAGCTTCTAAAAAGTTTCTGAGAATCTAAGGAAAAGCTTACCAACAAGATAACTTTATTCACAAAAATAATTTTTCATTAGAACCATAACGATAAATTGAAGGTAAATGCTTTAAACTGCATTGATAGCATGCCATGACGTTTGATGGCAATGATCATAGCGAAGGGTGTTTCTTCAAAATATAAAAAAAACACAAAAACAAGATTTGTACTTGCAACATTTTCTTATTAAACACTTATTGAAAAATAACTGATTTATTACGAATGAATGGTTTACACTGATCTCTAATCATTTATTATCCAAATGTATTACACAAAAAGTAAAAACTCGGAAAATGTCAAGTGGTGACATTAATCTGCCCAGGGACTGTATAACCTTTATTTAATTTCTTTTCTCTTTAGTGGATTTTGAAAAAAATGCTCCTCAATTATTAACAGTCGCTATTTGTCAATCATCAAGCCGTTTCAGGGTCCATAGTATCCTGTCTTGAGCATCATTCCCATTCTGATCTCTCTAAGTCATTTCTCTTTCTTTTCCCTGAATTGAAGTTGCTCACAGCCTCCTTTTTCTCCGTCTAACTGGATGATAAAAGTAAATATTTTTCGGTATCCTTTCCTCTTACATTCTACTGATTTGATCATATCATGTCAACTGTTTGTCTTCAATTTGGTGGAGAATAAAGTGTCTTGACGATTCATTCTCTTATTTTTTCATCGGTGGTATAATTAAATCTTGATACTTTGTAGGTTCTCCTGGAGAAATTCATTTCTACAGTCTTTTCTTGTTTTTTCTCCTCGACAGTTCAACATTCCGCGTACGTTGTAATAGGTTCGACAATGCCCTCGTATATGTTTGTTTTTGTTTTACACCCAATCTTTGATGAGTAAAGTATTAGATTTAATACTTGTACTATACAAGTCCATTATAGATAATCTAGGTATATTCACTATGGATATACCTAGATATATACGACGCCGTATGTCAACTTCACATTCCTCATCCGGATCGATGTTTCCTAGATACGTGCATTTAAAAAAAGTATTTCCACACGAGATGATACATGAAGATCTATCCCTTCTTTTTGTTTTAGAAAATATTGTCTCTGTTATGTTGAATCAATTTCCTCATCATATATGCAATATCTACTCATTTGCCACTACTACCTGATCATCTGCAAACAGAAGTGTATACAACCAATTTCCATTTATTTCTTTACCCCCTATCTTTACAATTTTCTTCCAACTTTCTAAAGCACCTGTAAATGTTTATACTTATTTGTCATTTTGTGTCGATGGTCCGACTTTGCCGGTCAGCTAACGGAGTCCCCTAACGCCTGCGCCTAGTATTTCCCATGCTTGGGGGGGTAGGAGCGATATGCGGTTCAAATTCCCTTCAGCGTAACTAGCTAACTCCGCCTGCCTGAACTTTTCTTCGTCACACAGCTACAGAAAGTGGAACTATTTGAAACCGAAGCAACAACTCAATTGTTTACTCGACCGGGAATTGAATCCGGGCCCAAATCACGAGTAGCTAGTACATTGCCCATGAGTCATCCTAGACGCTGCACCTCAAAATATATTTTAAATTAATTTGGTGACAGGCACATTCTAGCTTTCGATCATTGATAATTTGAAATTAATGAGATCTTTCCTCACCAATTATGCACTTTAGTGATTATTTTATACATGTTTTGTATACTCTTCGCATATATCTTATTTGAGTACTTTAAACAGAGAGGTACACTATCATAGGTCTTCTAGATCAATGAATATTAAATAGCTCTCTAAATGTTAATCTAATATTTTTCTATTAATTGTCTAAGTGAGAATGTGTTTTACTCATAATCTTCCAGCTCAAGTGCGCTCTGTTCATCAATATGGATCATTTCCTTTTCAAATCCATTGTTTAGTGTTCAGCCATACAACTTTCCCAATGAGTTTATTGCACTAATTTCTCACAAATTTTCTTGTCTCTCCTTTTACAAATTGATCTAATATGTGATGTCTTCAAATCTTGTGCCAATCTTTGACATTCTAACGCCAATTTGTGAAGTATGTCTACTAGTCTATCCCATAGGTCCGCACTTGATCAATTCACTGGGTATGTGAATTGTCAACAGCATAATATTACATTCACAATTAATATATAATGTTGAAAATATTTTCATACACGTTTGTTTCTTCTCATTTCCATCGCCCATTCAGCTGCCACCCTGAGACAGGAAGACGTGAGGACGCGGAGGTGGAGAACACGCACGAAATATACAGCGACGCCGCACAAACCCATCGCGCAGAGAGGCACTCTACAGCTTCAGGCCGCTCTCTTCAATCCTGCGCAGTGGTGCCACCGTCTCCACTTTAACAGCATATTGTTTTCCTTCTCCCTGTGTACCCTCTGTACTACTCGTCTTCTGGAATTCAGTGGGAAATATAGTTATTCAAATAATCGTTCTCCATGTTGTAGCGGCAGGAAGTATTATTCATTCACGAAGGATAAGAGCCTAAATCTATTGCCAATTTACTCTTGAAAATAGATTTCATTACATCGGTGCGAATATTTTGTTCACAATTCTTGTTCAACGACAATCATTTCTTTCTGTATTCAGAATTCAACTTATAGATGGCTTGGGGCAGGGATCCTAGAATTAAGAAAGCGTGTTCAAAATACACTTCTCCCCGTAGCTTTTAGATGTTTTTGACGTAAAATACATAAATAGATACTAGTGCCATGTTAGTCTCTTTACATATTATAATGAAAATGACATACGTTTTCGGCACCTCCGAAGAGACTTCGCTTTGCTTTGCTTTGTTTTGCTTTGTTTGTCTATCGCATCTTTTTCACTTATCCATCGAAGAAGAATCATAACTCTTTCGATTCTATTCCGCACTCTCTCCGTACCATTCCGTGTTCTCTTGACTCAACTTCTCCTTTTCTGTCCTCCGTTTAATGCATTGCCCCCACGCGTGACGTCCTCAGTCTTCAGAATGAACTGCTTCCTCCGTTCCGTCTCATTGTCGCCTTCTAACTTTCCTGTCTGCCCCTCTCGGTGTTCCCTTTGCTTTATGGCCCTTCCCGAACGATCCCCTAACCACTTAATACCGGCGTGCCACCCATCGGTTCCATCTGTCTCCGCGGTGCCCCAACGGCCTCTTTCCGTCGCCGTCGTCTTTTCCGCCTCCGCCCTCTTCTCGTCTTCCCCGCCGTCTCCGCCGCCGCGCCGATTTCCGCGTGTGGGCGACGCAGCGCCGGGGACGCCGGAAGGGGACGGGCTGCGAAGACGGGCACGGCGTGGGGTGGCGTGGCGGGGTGCGCCTGCCGAGAGTTATTCAACAAGTCCGCGGGGAGGTCATTCGGGGAGGGCTGCTCTCCCGACTCCACCCATCACTGCGACACGTCTCATCAGTGGCGACGGGGCCGCGGGAGCGGTGGATGGGAGGGAGCGGGAGCCGGGGCTGGGGCGAGCCGGGGGTGGAGGTGGAGGCGGAAGTCGAGGAGAGCGGGCAGTACTCGGTCAAATCCAGGCTTGGAACGCATCGGCGCTGACGGTGGGCTTGCCTCGCCGTTGCCTCCGTTTACCCCCGCTTCCGCACTCCTCTCCCCCAACCTCCCCTCCTCTTCTTCCCCTCCATCTCGTTTTCCTCCTCCATCGCCAGGAACGACTTTGTGTCGGAACGCATTCTCCGCTCACTACTTCCCTCTCGCCTCCGCTCCCGTTTTCCTCCGGTCCTCCCGGTCGCTTCGTCTCTTTCCCCGCTCCGCTCCGCCTGGCGGAGAGCTCCGCTGCCCGCTCCGCCGTTGCGTCGCGCCGAGAGATGTACTGCTCCCGCGCACCCGCCCGCCGCCCGCCCGCCGCCTGCTTGCGGGAAATCTTACCGCTCCCTGATGGGCCTAGGGGATGTATTAGGATACGGAAAGGACTCGTGCGCGGCCCCATTTCCGCTGCCTGCCCCGAGAAAGGGCCCGCCTCTTAAAGCAGGGATTTAAAGTGAGACGAAGCGTTGCGTTCCTGCGGCCGGCCGCAGAGTGGATGCTAAGGTTCGTGAAGCTGGTATGATGATGTGCAAGGAGATTGCATTAACAAATAGCATGGGTGAGCTTTACGGTAAATGGCGACTTTCGTACACAAATTCGGTGCATAATGTGATTGTGTAAATGTTCTTTCTAGATCTAGATTTAAAGACAATTATAAAAGTATCTAATCACTTCAAGGAAACGAGATAAATTCAGTCATTGTGACAAAAAATGTTTTAAAAAAATTAATAGAATATTCTTAGATTCGAAATCATATTTTTAAACCTTTCTCTAAACATTAGCTTCATGCTACTCATCATTGTCTTCGTGTTGATGGAATGATTAGGCACTAGAAATAATTTTCAAAAGCATTATTTCTTTCTTGGTTCTTTATCAATAAATAAGCATTCAGAAGAACCAAATTTCATTTTATTATTAGATAAGTAAAAAATTATCCAACAAAGAACATTAACAAGCGAGAGTATCATTACTAGTTTTCCTGCTCTTTCCATGAGGTACAAACTTGAGGTACAAGTTCTAAAGTGGCAAGATTATTTTGCAGAAACTAAGGTTTTTCTAAAAGTATGGCGATAATATTGACAGAAGTTTAGGAGAGAGTTGTCTAATTTGGACACTTGCCTAAATTGGACTGTGCTCATATTTCTATTCATAAGAACATTGAAATCATGTAAATGAACACTAATGTTTTGCAGTACTGCCGCGGAACTGTTATTCAACTGTCAGTAGATAGTACTAATCTTAGAGAGCAGGATCAGTGTTATCAGTGTTTCTGTAGTGTGTCTTACAATTTTTGTGCTGTATATCGTAAGCTACTGATTGTTAAAGAGCAGTGGCGTGCGGTGATAATTTTAGTAGAGGAAGCACTTTGAAATCCAAGGTATAAAAACGTAAAACAGATAAAGATGATATGAATTTTCTCAAATGCGAATATTGACCCGGGAGAGGTAGCATCTTGCATACGAACGTAACTGGTCGCCCGGAAGAATACAGATCTCAGGGAAAATTTCGTTGCCTAAATGACTTCTAACATTATAAACAAATATAATTCTGTACTTATGCGATTATAACCTAACTTTATTTATCGAGTACTTGTTATTTAAAATTATTAACACACATGTACAAAATCCATCAATGCATTAAAGCATTTCTTTTTCATAAAATGAAAAAATGTGTGCATAAACTTTAATATATGGTGAATGTCGATTTGAAAATGTATCTATATAGTTCAGTAATACTGTTTTTCACAATCTTTACAAACAATGAATGTAATGTCCGTTCTACTGTTTTCTTACACTTTTCTCATTCTCTGGATGCTCTGCGTTTTAAATTCCTCCGACAAATTTCACGTCTTGTTGGTTCTCTTTCTTGCAACTTGTGTTTCTTGTTTTTGCTCAGAATGCAAATATTGTATTATTTTAGGTATCAGCTCTCGCGACAATCCTCGTAGAATTATCTCATACTAGACCAAGGGTGAATACGATTTAAACTTTCCGTCTGCAATTCTTATGTGTGGTGAGTCTTCGAAATATCAGTAATGTTTTATTCTCCTGAAAGTTGATCGTGCCTACTTCGAACATATCACCGGAAAGGGATCCGTAGGCGTTGCGCCGTGCCGACGGCTCTGCTTGTCAACACGGGTTCACCCCACTTTCCTCGCTAGATGCCACGACTACTGCACGGAATGATCTCACCAATGCATTCCCTTCCCGCAAGGGAGAACTGCAGAACGGTACGCAAAGAATTAGTTTGTTTAGAATACTTTCTTTAACTTAATATACACGTTTTCAGTATAATTAGGTACTTGATACTTTCATTGTATTATAATGTTGTTAGCACGTACATCAAACACGCTCAAAACGCCAAAATAATTAATTCTTTCGAACTTGAAATTGCTACCAAGAGAACGCATTTAAATTATCATTCTCGCGCACTGACGAATCGACCCGACTTTTCACGAGGCATGACGAAGTGCCACCTGCACTCTCCAAGAAGCTCCGCTGACGTCACGAGACGAATCTACACACCGTTCTGAAAACATCACATACACTTAGCTCAGAATCAGAGTTGAGTGAACAGTTTTGCTCTGGTCATAAGCAACGAATATTTCCAATATATAAAGGATTTTTTCTATGCTTTACTTAGGGGAATGACTCATTCCCTTCATTCCGTGGAATGCACGCCACTGTTAAGGAGGCACGTAAATTCAATTTTACCCATTACAAAAATAATTCATAAGGTTCGAAAAACTGCTAAGAAATAACAATTCTCACAATGAAAAGACTGTGAATATATTCTTACAATGAAGTAAGAATGATGGAAAACGTGGGGTCCCGTAGAGTTCGATTTTATGGCATTTTCTCATCCTATTACAATTAAAACATATGCCCTCGTCGATTTGAAACTGAAGAACAGTTCTCTTTGCTGATAAAATGAATATTCTTTGTAATAAATAAACAGTCAGTAGTAAAATATTAGACGTTTCAAAATTGATTCACATCAAATTAATTGTAAACGAAGGCAAAAATGTTTTAAATCTGTAGCTCATTTAGCTTTGCAAATGTTTTTTATTATGCGGCAGCGAATATTTTCTTATCATTTCTTGAACAAAACCCTCGTAGTTACCTTATTCTTCATACAATTTAATATGTATATATGTTATATGTACGTATATAAGTTAAAGATCATAGAGCCAAAGAAAACGTGGACTGATTGCATGTCTCTCCATAGTACGTCACAGAAGGTTTTAATTCTTTTTTGACGATTTTTTTAAATTCTTTTTTTACCGAGCATCAAAAAGGAAAGTAGCATTAATTTTAACAATGATAGTTAATGTAATTATTATCATTTGGACTGTATAATTCTAAAGAACCTGTAACAAGTATTGTACCACAGTTTCTGGGTTGATGGCCCCCATCTCGATCAGGGTTTTCGTCCAGTTTCCCTGATCCATGAGCAAATGTTGAGATGGTCCCTTGTTTTGCTTCTGGACATAAATGTAACTTCACTATTTGTGCATATCTTCTGAATTTCAGTGGGAAATATAGTTATTCAAATTATCGTTTTCATATTATCGCGGCAAAAAGTAATATTCTTTCATGAAGAATATGAGGGTTCAGGACAGGAATTTATAGCTAATTTACCTTTGAAAATATATTTTATTATATAGGAGCGAATATTTTGTCAACAAAACTCGAAAAAAATCTCTCTTTTCTGTATTCAAAATTCGACTAGAATATGGTTTAGGATTGAGACCACAGAATTATGAAAACGTGCACAAAATTCACTTCTCCCCATAGCTCGTCACACGCAGTTTTTAACTGTTTTTGACGTAAATAAATAAATAAATAAATGTAGACGTTCAATAAATAAAATAAATTGCGCTTAATGAAATAGTGCAGTGTTACCGGTGTCGATGCTCCCATTGGAAAACAATGAGTTCACGGGTATGAACCTGGTGTCCAATGAAATTAAAATTTAAGAATATTATTCGCATGTTATCTCCACTTCCTAAAACGTTTCAGATATCGGCTAGATTCAAATACTGCTTTTCAGAGTTTTTATTGATTATTGGAAATAAAGTGTGCAGTTCGTTACATATATAAGAGAACTTTTAACTTTTCATGCAATTTTTTCAAGAATTTTCATTATAATTTTTTTTGTATACATTTCTCAAATACACAATTTTGAAAATGTTTTTGAGGATTCATGTAAAGTTCCTTCAAAAATCAAAATATACGTTTGAAACTTCTAAAGTCTCCAGTTCATTTAGATCGATCGGGGAATAACATTTTTAAAAAAAATGGAGTAAACGGTTTGGCGCTACCGTTGACCACAGACGGACAGGCAGAGAGACAGACGTTTTGCAGTCAATCGATTTTTCGGCATCAAGGACCCACAAAACATGGATTCTGGCTACACCACATGTTAGAGATAATAATTTGCTATATACGGCAACAAGATTTATCCACTTTTTCATTATCAGGTCGCGGTAGAGAGTGTTTTCCTGTTAAAAATTCGCAGTTTTCCGGTGCACGATTACATAACTTTCTCTTCTTACGAAGTACCTTCGTAAGGGCGAGAAAGTAAAAAGATATGGACGAAAAAGGATAAAGCAGGTAAGTTCTTTAATTAAGCAGGCTGCAATTTTTCATATTTATTAAGAAGGGATGTATAAATCAAATTAGGTAGATTCCTACAAATGTGCAAAACATCGCAGAACTTTAAATATTAATACCCAACGAATGGCCGGCTGCAATTTGAATAAATCATTGACTGTCGTTTTCTTAACGTGCAACTGGAATAATTGGTTTCTAAATATAACATATATAAAAGGAAATTGATACATATGAATTTAAGTTCATACGTCTTTTGTTGGTTTCACCTTAATAGTCCGTCAAAGAGAAAAATGCAAGCGAGGTTATTATATATCTTCAACATTTCAGACGTACTCGAAAGATTAGAATAGAATCACTACTTCTATATTACTAGAATGGACGAAGACAAGACTGCTCAAACAAATTTTGGGCTATGTGCATATACGCAAAAAAGTTGAATGACGAATACAAGTCCAACGCTTTAAGTAAACAATTGAAACTCGTAAGCAATTTCAGTCAAATACCCCACTTGAAACACGAGATATCTAAGGAGAATACTGTAGTAAATTTACATGTACAGTTTTAGTCTTTGTTAGTCGACCTATACTCATCTCATGGCTTAACGTGTTTCTTTGTATCACAAGTTTCGAGACCCGTAAATCACTTTCAGAATTGGACTTGCCGTCCACCAAGGTTATGAATAGTGTCAAACTTACAACGCTGTAGGTCCCCAATCTCACCAGGCTGTTGTGTCAAGGACAGTTCACAACTGGCAAACCGAGAACTGGAGGCAACTTTAGAGTTAATTAGTTGAACCGCTCTAAAGTCATTAGTGGGACATAAAGAGAAAGATACACAAGCTCAGGAAGTACAACCTAAGCTCCGCGCGTTGATCCGGGAGTTCTTGTTAATCCTGCCCCTGGAAGTGACCCGAATATTTCCTTTCGTTTTCACAAGCATTTCTCTACGTGACGTTAAGGATATTTACCACGATCTTCGGGAGAAGAAGATGAAGATGGTGATGATAATGATGAAGGATTTGGAAGTTCTCGAATTACGAAGACCGTTCGTTTGCTGCGCTCCACTAGCGCCAAGTCACATGCAGAAACTTCGAGTCTGTAGTCAATCTCTGACACTGTAAGCCGCTTACAGCACTTTGGAGAGCCGAACTTAAATGGGCGTACTCGATAAACTACTCCAGGACGATTACCAACCGCGCCTCACGAGTCTGTTGTACACTAAGTCTCTTACATGCAAGCTGTGAATAGTGGGCTTTAATGCGATTGCGTTTTAGAGGATGTAGTAGTACAAGACGATCTGCAAAATATGTACCGAGTATTATGTAGAGATAACCAATTTTATGAAAAACATTTTCAAACGTTGACTACCTGCAGTCATACGTACATACTTCATAAATTGTCACACATGTTGTTAGCTAGTAGCTATCACACATGCTTCGTACATTTACGTAATTGAAACTAATAATGGAGAGAAACTATGAAGTACTCGGCTATATATGATAGAAAAAACGAAGGTTAAATTAATATGTGATATTTTAAGACGCACTAAGTTCAGTGACAACACTTAGCCTTCATAAGAGGACGAATACAGGACAGACTGTTTACTTACAATTTTAACGTATTTTGCAAGACATAACGTAGTGCATTATTACCCATCGAAATTACAAATCATATCGCAAAAACTCAGCATGATAAGGAAATAATTTTCTAGGAAAGTCTTCGTCTTTTCTAATACTCCTAGATTTAATTTATTCTTTCAAAATTCAATATCCGTTTAATATCCGCCTCAATTTTCTTAATCTCTTATGGATTTTCTTTAAGTACAACGATGCCTCCGAATATCCTGTGAATTCACAATTGATAGCTTGGTCAGGTTCAAATTTAAAAAAAACTCTTAGCAGGGTTGTGTGAACAAAAGAGAGATTTATATAATCAATCCCACAATTTTATAAGTTTGCGTTAAGAAAACACGTTTTCATGTAAGTATTGCAATACTTTAAAACTAGAATACTTCATAAACAGTCGTTAGTACACACTGGTGGTGATCACGAGGAACAGATAATTAATTTTCACGGCAACAAGTCAATAATGTTGCATTACTCAAATTAATGGGTAAATCGCAGAAAATACTCATTCGCATCAACCAATCTCCGCGATTAAAATTTTTTTTTCTGCCGCGCGACAAAAAATCCAGATATGTGCTTCTTTGCAAAACCACACGCATGAGAAAATCCCCATCTCCCCATGTTTTTTTTTCAGAGTAATTACAACAGCATATCATGAATTTGTCCACGGAAACACCCTTAACGTGAAGAGCATGCAAACAAAAAAAAGTGAATCTGAGTTGTACCATTTCTTAAGATGAGGATTGCGACTCTCCTCTCGTTTATAGGAGAAAATTAGCTGTATGTGAGGTATATAAAAATCCTACTATATGCCTGTACATACAATAGATCTATTATGTCTTTGAGTATCATGCTTAAAACATGTCATTACACAGTCAAAAATGGAATTGAAGATTTTACACTAAATACAATAGCAATATGAAATAAGATTCCACAAAGTAAACATAACCAGAGGTTTCTTTGTTCTTCAAAACAGATTTATTTTGCGATAGAGTTAGGACAAAATATAATTTGCACTAACGGAATTTATTACTTGCCCCGTTACGAAGATTTTTCTATCTGTATCGCGTTTTCACGCTTTCACGTCAATCATGATCAAATATCAAACAAAAATGAGCATAGCTGTTGCCTCTGCCGCATTTCCGTTTTGATGGAAAATTATTTTCTCATTACGTCATTTCCTCGTGTCGATTGCAGTAGAGCATTTCTGTCACTGTCATGTGTGCCCGTTAGACCAACAGGATTTCCCAACACTGCAATGTAAAACGAACGGAAAAACAATAGTAGCCGGAGAACAAAGAGATTACTAATACTCGTATTTCATTTCCTAAGCACCTATAACCCCGGAAAACATGATTACTACGAAATAATTTTTAATTACATGTTCGTACTATTTTAATTACAAAACTGGATACTCAATTGAAATTTCAAAGACGAATTATTGGTCTAAATTAATCAAATGGTAGGATGTTGTTGGTAATGACAACTGATGATACATATTACTTGAAATATCCTTCAATTAATTTTGTTCATCGTAACGTGACCAATTTTCAAAATATTGTTGTACTCACCTGCCAGTGGAAGACTTACTAGTTGTAAACTAGAGGTGCTAAAACAGCACGTACTTTCTCGCGAAAGATGTCGCGCCAACTTACACGAAAAGTACTCAAATTTTCATAGCATTGTACATGACCTTATTTCAAAATCCATCTTTAAGGAATAGATGTCATTAAGGAAAAGGTCTCTATCTCCATAATTGTAGTAGTAGGAAGACGCCAAAAAAAATTTGAATTTTTCAATTTTCGAAAAATCGGGGGGTTCCACGGGCATAAGACCTACACCATTCTTTAAAATGTACTTCATACCATCCAAAAACAAAATTTAATAAAAAACGATGGAGCCATTTTTTTGAAAATTTGGAAAATGTCCCCTCAGTTTGAAAGTTCCCTTAAAATTAAAATATCGGTTTCAAATTCAAAGGGTCCCGGCATCAGCCAAATCGATTGGGATGTATTAATTTTGGAGAAAATTGGCTGAACGGTTTAGCCGCTAGCGTTTATCGCAGACGGACGGAAGGACTGATGGACGGATATTTTGCCGTCTTTCGATTTTTCGGTAAAATATCCACAAAACTTGAATTCTGGCTATACCACGTGTCAGAGCATATTTTTATAAATTTATCAACTGGATTTATCGTTACTTTTTCGTTATGAGGGCCCTGTAATAAGAGAGTTTTGCCAAAAATTCGCCGTTTTTCGCCCATAATTACATTAACTTTCTCCCTACTGTGTACGCAGTAGCGAAAAAATAAAAAGAAACGTCGGAAATTTAAACTTGAAATAAATATTTTATTGAAAATGTAATCTAAAAATTGCCAAAATATAAGGTAACTATAACAAAATTAGTCACAAACACGTACTACAATATGATAAATTGGAAATTTTGGAATTAATATTTTATGATTAAAAGAAATGAGAATTGATTTAATGTTGATATAAACATTAATTCTGTTTTTAAATTATGCAAAGTAAACGATAAATAAAACGAATATATTTACGGAAAAATGATTCTCGTAATAGGTACGTCATTAAAACTACAAAATCTAAATTTACAAACAATTACACCGTACCAGTAATGAAATATTCAATAACCTTACTTGCGCGTTAAGTGGTGGATTCTTTTAAGATTCGTGTCGTATGGGTAAAGGATATTCTCTCTGTATCTCTCTCTCCCACACACACACACATACATGTGGTGGCCACGCACTCACTTTTTTCTAATAATTAAGTTTCAGTAGCTTCTGCCATGAATTATTTGTCGCGAAATTGTCTTTGGTCTCTCTCTCGGTCATTTGTGATCTTATCAAGTTCTCATAGAAACATTTCAAAGCTTCTTTGTGTACTCTCTCAGCAGTATCAACTGCACATAAGGGAGGATTTCAAAAATTGTTGGCGATTGATGGAAACCAAATTGGAGTTACTTCTTATTAATTTCAATCTGTTCCCCTCGAGCCCTCCTTGCACTTGATTATATGTTCCGTTCAGGAATTAAAATAGCGTAAATCACTGGTTGAAATATTTTATTTGACCTACCTTCATCGCTGGTAAGGGTTTTAGATACCTCGCTACGGTAATGTCAAAAATTGCATAACCTTTAAAAAATAATCTGAAGTTTCGTGTGAGTAGGAAGCGGATTTAATTATTATGTTATATATATCTCCAGTTTTCATAGTTTCTTTGTTCTAATTGTTCAGGTCAATTTGTCCGCATACTTCGTGTACAATGCCTTACATTACGGGTTTCAGCCACGTATTTGGAAACACAGCTATTTACCATATTAGGAAGGGTAATAGCTAACGCTCGTATCTTCGAGCAGCAATTTAATTACTTTCAAGAGATAATCCTAATAATGTGCTGCTAGCATTAATTAATTTTATTTTGTATTTTTCAACATCGTTTTGGTTTAATTTTGATTTCATTCTACATTGTGTGCATTCAAATGTTTCGATTATGAAAGCTGTCCATGGTCTTCTCCCGTACTAAGTGGTTGCTCATTATTGAAAACCACGATGTCAATTGAGTTTTATTGTAAAAGACCATCAAAGTTTATATTAAATTATAATCCAAATAAGTTGTTTATTTAATCGTAGACTTAAAAGAATATTATTGATCACTTATTTTCTTTTGGATCAAGTTTGTTTCTGAAATAAAGTCGGTGGACCCCGGGTTAGTGGGAGGGATTCAGCAGCGCAACTTGCCTGTATAGCAAGGACACAATCGTCGTTCACTTCGGTGCAGCTCATGGCGGAGTTAGCATCTCCGCCATGTTTTAAGTTATTGTTACTTTTGTTGTATTTGTATTGTATGTTTTGTTGTATTGTTCACTTGGCGAAGTGAGGAGCTCTGCCGTGTCCAATTTTATTTGCACTCTGAGCAGTCTTGGTGGAGTAGGGTTCTCTGTCACGTTGGCCTAGTTTTTTTGCATCTTAATGATGCACTTTTAAAGTCGTGTTAGTTACAATGTAATTCTACATTTACTATAGGAAGTATGATTTGAAAGTGCGTTTCACCCTTAGAGGTCATGCATGTTGTTCGCTGTAGTTTTCTTTTGAATTAATATATTCTCGATGCATGGCCGCTTGGTAAAAATGTTTTAAGTTTTATATTTACAAGTAATGATTTACAACGCCAGTCAGACTGCACTTACAGCAATGTTATTAATTGGCGGATTCATTTCTATTACAATGAGATGCATCATAATTGGGAAAGTTTTCATTTTGAAAGAATAATATTACTATTGTCACGAATTTTCTTACAAGACTGATAATATGTTTCATTAACAGTAATTTTTATGGTCCATCAGTGTTGTGTTTTTAGTTTTGTACTAATGAAAAATAATGTTGTTAATTTAATCGTAGATTTGTGAAATTGTCAAGGAATATGCCCTATTTTTAATTTGCAAAATTAATTACATTCACATCATTGCAGTTTCAATATTTGTGTTCATCTATTAATTGCAATGTTTACAAATTAACTAATTATTTCCTTTAAAAGAATTATACTGATTAGATTTAAATAGGGTATGTATTTTAATTAAACCTTTGATTTCCGATTTAATTATTTCTAACTAATTAACCCTAACATTATCAATTTCACAAATGAGCTAATATTCAGGAGTCTTTAGCTAGCACTACAGTCCAAGAAGAAACGAATGTTTTATTTTTTCCTTTTCTTTATGGCTACGCTGGCTCGGTCTTCTTCAGCGGTAATATTGTGTGGAAACGGTAATGATAGTGGATAATGAGGATGAGATGGCTTTGGTGGTGATGACGTTCAGTGCTGCCGACCTAATGGAATGTCGTCATGATGGTACTGTTATGGTCTGTACTGGTGCTGGTGGGAAGGTGACGGTGGTGGTTGTGATGGTAGCAATAATAACCGAGATTTTCGTCATGAAGTAGTGAAAGAGGTGGCGACGAATGTGCTGAAAATGGAGATAATAATAATGGCGATGGTTCAGAATGGAAATAGTCCTCGGCATCAGGATGGTAGGGGTCTGGATGACGGTGAGCACAACGCTGATGGTTCTCATGAGGCCAGCGACCACAATGCCTGTCATGATTGATGCCTGACGTGTCATGCCTGTCATGCCTGACGACGGCACAGTAGTAGTAGAAGCAGAAGCAGCAGCAGCAGTGGGAGGAGGAGAAGGAGAAGGAAGAGGGGGAGGAAGGAGTAGAAGAAGAGGGAGATTGTGCCGGGCGGCGGGACGACAAACAGCCGTGACGGAGTGCTGCGACGGGGAGCGGCGGGCTGCGGCGGGGATTGGGGGAGTGGGGGTTGGAGGTGGGGAGGGGCGGTTGTTGGGCCGCGAGCGGTGCGGCGGTGCTGGAAGCCGCGCGCCAAATTTATGCTTCCTTAGATTGTGTCATTCCAGATGACGCCGGTAAAAGCTTATGCCCAAGACGCGTCTTTTGCTTGGACGCTACCCGAGCGAGGAACTGTTCCTTGGCTGGCGAGCGCTCGCCTTGTCTTCCCCGCCGGCTTTTTCGCCCCCACCGCCGCCTTCTCCCCCCACCGCCTACTTCTCCGCCCCCGCCGCCACCTTCTTCGCCCTCGCCTCTCCGCCCCCGCCGCCGCCTTCTCCTCCTCCATCGCTGCCGTTTCCGACTCCGCCTTCTTCTCCCTCGCCCCCGTCGCTTCTTTTTCCGTTCCCGCCGCCTCCTTCTCCTCCCCTGCCGCCGTCTTCTCCACTCTCATCGCCTACTTCTCCGCCTCAGTCAACGCCTTCTTCGCTCCCACCGCCTCCTCTGCCCCAGCCATTGCCTCCTCCGCCTCTGCCGCCCCCTTTTCCTACCTCGCCTCCGCCTTCTCCGCCCCCGCCGCCACCTTCTCCACCCCCGCCGTCACCTTCTCCGCCCCCGACGCCACCTTTTCCGCCCCTCGACGCCACCTTCTCCGCCCCCGACGCTACGTTCTCCGCCCTCATTGCTTACTTCTCCGTCCCCGCCGCCGCCTTCTCCACCCCCGCCTCCTCCGCCCCCGCTGCCGCCTTCTCCACTCCGCCGCCGCCTTCTCCACCCCGCCGCCGCCTCCTCTGCCCCCGCCGCCGCTTTCTCCGTCTTCCGCCGCCTCGGCTTCCGCCTAGGCTTGTTCGCCATGCACCCACACGCACGGGATAAGCCCGGTCACGCATTGACGTCATGCGCAAAGCCAAATATCCATGGTTCGACGCTCCTCCTCTGCATTTCATGGGATGACAGCTGGGTGTAATTTATTATGAGCTCCTCAAACCAAACGAAACTTTCATGAGAGATCGCTATCGACTGCAATTGATGCTTTTGAGCCAAGTCCTAAAAGAAGCGGTCACTGTACGAGCAGAGACACGACAAAGTGATTTTGTCACACGACGACGCTCGGCCTCAATTTGCAAAATCGGTGCAAACCTATTTGAAAACATTTAAATGGGAAGTCCTACACAACCCGCCTTATTCACCAGACATGGCCCCTTCAGATTATCACCTATTCCTTTTGATGGCGTATGGCCTGGTGGAGCAGTGAGAACTTATTCAAGCACCTTTTATATAACTAGCTTAACAAAACCTATTAGGAGCGAAGGCATTCCCTCTGGAGTCTTCAATATAATTTTCAGAATTTAGTGAATGGAGAGATGATGAGGGTTGAGAGTTGAAAAATACAACATCCGTTAGGGGAGTAAATATTTTATGGGAGTTGGAATAGATTCTTACGAAATTTGGATTGTATTTTATTTCTGAACTAGGATTTTGGAAGTTAGAAATTACTTATAGATGGAGAAAACAGTAGGGCGTTGAAGAAATAATTTTTGTGATGAGAAATGAATTGGTATATTGTGGAAAGGTCAAATTATTTGAGAAATTGATTGCTGGAGACGCGCCAAAGTGCTATTGCTGCAATACGAAGAATGTTTTTCTGGAATGTTTGCAGAGATTTAAATACCCTAGGGGGATTATCACCCTGAATGGGGCATACAATAGTTAAAAGTGGGGCAGATTTATTTAAAAGAATCGTTTAAAAGAAATGCGTTGAAGGCGAATTTTCTGTTTATTAGTGGATATTATTTGAAAAGCATGGCACGTCAGTCATTGATTTTATTTGATGTAAGGGGGGGGGGGCTTCCATAACAGCCGAGTGTCAAAAAGGATTCCTACGTATCGGGCAGATTTATTTGATGAGGTACACCTGATGACAGTATTCATTTACGGAAATATTTTGTGGATTATTAATTCGACGTAACGTAGAAATCTTAGCCTCGCATTTTTGAGAGGATACGGATTAGACTGCAGGAACAGGACCAATTCTGAGAAGAGTCTAAAGCAAATTCAAGATTGGAAGTAGCGTCTGATGGTAGCGAGTTTGATGAATGTGTCGTTTGCGTATAATATCGTTAAGTGGTTATCCCAGCAGAGAAGACATTAAATAAAATGGGGGAAAGAGCTGAAAGTGGGGGGACACAAGTACACATTGTTGACAGAGACGAAATGCAATTATTTATTTTGATGGAAAGCGTACGATCGAATATGAAGGCTGTGAATTCGTGTGTTGAATAAATAGTCCGTGATTCCAATGCTATGAAGCTTGAATAGGTCGTGGTTCGATACACGGTTGAATACTAGAGCGAAGTCTGAGAAGCGGCAGTAAGAAATTTTTTATAGTGAAAGGCGTGAGCTATATCTTCCGTAATTCTGAGTAATTGTAGAGCTGTGGAGTTCTCCGGTCTGAAGCTGATGGGAATTAGGATGTTTTATAGAGAAATATGTTGAGTTTGAAAGGCAAGTTTCAAAAATATTTTACTGATAATAGGTATGAGGCTAATTGGTCTTCAGCTAGATGGGGTGTTGGTGTATTTATTGGGCTTCAATAATGGAATTTTAATGCTTTCTTCCTCTTATCTGGAAGAAACAATCTTAGATAGCTGTAATATGTGGCTTTTGGGGAAGATGTATTGCGATTTGATAAATGTTTGAGCGCTGTAAAAGGGATTTTATCAATTGCTGTCGACTTCTTATTCTTTGATTTTTTAATTAATTGAAACCCTTTGGATGGAGGGGCAATGTTTATTGTCTCGGGCGCAGAATGACACGGACCTTTAAAAATATTTATTAGTATTATGGAAGGACAAGTCTGAAACTGGACTAGGTTTCACATTCTTTGCAAGTTAATCAGCAGGTTTGTTACTATTCGTAGTGTTAGCCGTAATATAGATATGTGTTAAAATGTCTAACTTCTGTAGGTCAGATAAGGGTAATTGGAATTTTATGAATCTTAAATGTTGTAGTGTTGCATTAACTTATTTTACGAAAGATACGACTAAGTGTTTAAGATATGGTTTAATGTTGCCAGAAACGTCTTGAAACTCGCTTTGATTGAATGAGTGACAATTTCTTTAGGAATAATATTACTTTTATGGAATGAGGGGTTAGAATGACTAGAAAATGACCCATTACGCGTGGATGTTTTAACGATTTTGTAAAATGAGGTAACGGATTCGTCTGTTTGTTTTGTGAGGCACAGAGAGGAAAAGGTTGGGTTAGGGAGTATGTGAGCACTTTGAAAGTCTACCAGTTAATCATTTTTGGAGTGGTTTCAGTAGAGATAGACGGTACAAGTGGGTTGGTGTTAATTGAAATCAGTACCAGACAATGGTCCGAATTCGATTGTTGTTGGGTTTGGTGAAAAGGATATTGAAAAATTAATTACTTATCATTAAGTCTAGAATGTCTGGGGAATATGTTTAAATGGTTAATGAGTCAGAGGGGTGTCCTATGTAAAAGTTAAAAAAACAACAACACGAAAATATGTCGATAAATAGCAGTGTACAGAAGAACATAATAATCAATTATGGCTCTTGTGGGTAGAAATACGGGACGTTATCCAATAAGTGGGGAAATAATTTCGCAGCCCGGATCATTGCACTAGATGCCCAGGCATTCAATCTACGCGCCGAGTTGGCCCCGGTGTGCAATGGCAGGCTGCTCCCCTCCCCCGCAAAAATGTTTACCCCCACTACTTACACGTTCGTCGCTTTCGTGAACAGACGTCCGGCTCTTAAATGCAGAATGCCCGCAGGAGCAGGTGTTGTGCAAGCCTGAATTGGATGAAGACTAAGTTTAGGAAGACTCATCTCCCATGTTGATACTCTGACCATTCCGACAGAGGTGTACGCCTCCCCCTCCGAACACGGCAGCTCATAGAATTGTCACAAGATGCCCTCGCTGCATTATTGTAGAAAATAAGTTGTTTTCAGATTACTGCTCAGCGAAAATAGAGAGCGTTGGAGATTGATCCATACTCGATGACGGTTCACAACAGAAAGAAAATGAAACGAAATCAAATGTAATAGAACGTGTAGAAAATATAATCTCTGTGTCAAGCTCAAATTTACGTAGTATATTTTTTAAATATACTAGCACGGAATCTTATCCTGAATATTATAAAAGAATATTTTTGAATGTCACGTCGCCAGAAAACAGCTGTGTGTAAACGTTTCATAATAGCTACGCCAGACCTACTTCCTTAAGTGCCAAAAGTGACGAAATGCTAAGAAAATCATTAGAATAAGGCCATTTTGTTTTACAGTAACAATATAAATTGGAGAATAATAGCAACTACGTATCTGCTAGAACTTTTTCTTTTAAATTTAATCAAACTTAATTTCAATCTTTGAACGTCCAATGTTGAAAGGAGTAATCCTCCTGTATCCTAGACGGTCATCGTTAGTAATTTCCTTTTATTCCTTCAGCCAGGGGCTGGGCGCCATCAGAACCACGGGGTTTCCAAACGGTCATCCATCCAGGAAGCCGCAATGTCTCGAGTTCATATACCAACGTGACTTCATGGAGCGTAGTTAAACAATTCGGCTAGCGACACCGCCATACATTTTCTAAGTCAACGTTTTAATCACTGATTCAGAACATTAATGAATTACTTTCATACATTTGTGAATAACATTTAAGTGAATTCAACTGTTTATGATACTGAAATAAACGGAAACATTGAGATAAAGATGACCTATGTCCGTATTTTTACTTTATTTTTACAAGCGATTCTCTCCTAACATTTCGATAAATTCGGAAAAGTACCATACATACAGAATGAACTTGGGTATGATCAAAAAAGATATCCACACTGTTTTCTAGAACAAACATCAGAAAGAAAAAGACACTAAAGTGTAATCAATGGGTATTGCCAAGTAGAAAGCAGAATAAATTGGAATCCATTGTTTTTGTTATTATATATTTATTATTATTATTATTCCTCTATATCACGACTAAAGGTGTTATGAGTCAGCTGAATATAAAATTTACTGCAGGTTGCAACCAGCTACCTCGGCGTACTGTACTACTATCTAGTGTACTCCCTAAAAGGAGGTGTTGTTGTCATTATTATTATTATTATTATTATTATTATTATTATTATTATTCATCTAAATCACGACTCAAGATGTTATATGTCGGCTGAATATAAAGTCTACTCCAGGTTGCAACCAGCTACCTAAGGAGTAGATCTAGGGACTGTCGGTGCCTCTACAATACTTTGCGCAAAATGTGGGCTGTTCCAAATAAAGCTATTTCTTGCACTTCCCAGTCTTTTGAATTACCTGGAAGTTGAGCAATGTTCTTACACAAATTTTGCGGAACAAATCCCAGAGCTCCGGTAACTATCGGGACGACCTGTGCTTTTACGCCCCACATTCGGCTGATCTCGATTTTCAAACTCTTGTATTTAAGACGTTATTTCCAAACTCTCGTATTTAAGAAGATTATTATTATTATTATTATTATTATTATTATTATTATTATTATTATTACTTAACTTCAACTACTAATAAATTTCACGATTTTAAGTAATAAGGCAATGAGTTGATGATAGTAATGAGGATGATGGAGAAACTGTGGAATAAGAGACAGATAAATGGTAAAAATCCGAGAAAAGAACTCACTTTGTCTACCGCAAACCCCACATAGGTAGACCGAGGATCCAATCCGGGCTCCAGCGGTGGAGCAGGGATAATACTATCCATTACCCCAATGACCCTCGCGATTGGAATTCGTAGCTGTTTGTGAAACTGAAAAGACCTAATAGTGCTGTTCATCATAAACTTTCAATTTGCTAGAAATGGTCGTTTAACCATGTTCCGTCTCAAATCGCACATACTTGCTAATCAAATCATTAGACCGCCAACTTTCCTTTCACAGTGTTTAAATTTACTTAGCTCATTTATTCTTCTTTACCTTATTGCTTGGCGGGTGTGTTATTGAAATTGGGTGGTTATGGACTGATTCGTGTTTTTAGAATTATAATTCTTGTTTAAAATATATTTTTTTTGAATCCCCATGGAAAAATTGGAGACTTTCTGTGCCTTGAGTTCTCATGGACACTGAATTACAACCCTGACTAGCGGTTTGCGTTGAAACCGAAAACCGGGACCAGTAAATACGAAAATTAGGATGCATTGTGAATATACCTGTAAATTAAAACAAATCTAATTGATTTTCAAAGGAATGCAGAAGCTAAATATTACTGACAGACAATCGTTCCTCCTTTTAATTTTCAAATTGGAATCACAGGGACTATAATTTATGGAAACGACCAACAATCCGTTGAGAGAAACACAATTGAATATCTGTGTATCAGATGTCTAACTCTCTGTGGAAGCTTGGATGTATGTTCTATGCTATCTTCTTATGCGAGAGCACTTTTGTGCTCACGAACTTCCACAAATCGCCTGTGCGCATGATTTACCGAATACACAATCCTGTAGTCCAGCCAAAGCCTCTTTCCCGAAATTCTGGAAACAATATTTGAAAGGGTTCAGTAAATTCGCAATCGATAACATCAGATTAAAGTGCAACTGCTATTCAATTTAGATTTCCACTCGCAACAATACGGCGTTGCTATCTTATTATAATCCCCAGTGAAATTTAAAGTGCCTGAAAGGCATTTCGCTTGTTTTCGTTGTGATGTTCCACATGTAGCGTACAAACAAAAAAAGGGGAAAAAACGGAACGAAACAAAAAGCTGCCTGTTGGTATGTTGAATTCCACGTTGTTGCGTTTGTGCGCGATAACTTTAGATAAAAAGGTCTGAAAACAGAGGTTTCCATAGAAGGAGCGTAAAAAGCACATCGCTGCTGACACGCGACTTTTGCGAGAAGCGCGAGCGCGCCCGTTGGGCACGTGGGAAATTTGCAAGAATTAAAAAGGCGCCATAAAACTCGAGGAGCGACGGCCCCTCAGCGGAGGGCGATAGCTGGGCACACGCCCCGACGCTCTGGCAGTTGCTGCTAACGGGAGCTCCATTTTAACTGATCCCTTACACGCTAACAAATAAAACATGACGCTTTGAGACCGTCGTCCAGATAGAATGAACTTTCTTGTTTCGAAGTGTCTTAATTAAGACACTTTGCTCACGCGATGAAAACTATTGCCAGGGTCGTGTTTATTAGACTACATTCCGCAAATTATGTGAACAAATTTGTTCTACAAATTAGTAGAATCAAATATATATTCATTAAAAAGAATTGTGTACCCAGTGAAAAATAATTGACATTTTTTTTTCATTTATTCGTTTCCTTATGACAGTTGTGTGGAAAGACGAGACATAGTTTTTCTACACAAAGTGTCCATGACCCGAATTTTTCAAATAGAATAAAAAACCTATTCAATAAAATAACTGTGTATTTATTAAAATAATTTATAGATTTTTTCGTTTATTCATTTCCTTTTGATAGTGTAGAGAAATATTGGAGATATTTTTTTCTGCACAAAAGATGTTTGCGTTTTCGAAGACACGAGATGATCCCAAATTTATAATACAATTGACTTTTTCCTGGGATATTTTATTTACTCGTACTTGTCATTTGATAATGTTTTATGCCAAAATGTATGAAAGGGACTACCATAAAAGACCAGAATATTTTATTACTCCCTACAGACATTTCAATTTCGAGTGTCAGAGTGGCTTTCTGCTCTGGCGGGCTTCTGTGTATTACATCGCTAATATTGTATTACCTCAACGAGATGGTTTTCATAGCAGGCACGCCTCAAGAGATTAAAATTCACCGCTGGGACCGTCACATGCGATATGCGTGCCATAACTTCACACCCCAGCCAGAAGTTACGGGCGATGGCCAGCGAGTGCCAGTCGTATGGTAGAGCGGAGAGGTTTTGGCGAGAGTAGGATGATAAATACCGATAGGTGAGTGGGATCATCTCTAACGATGGAGGGACGAGGACATGAGAGAGAGGAGAGAGCATGTCAAAGGGTGGCAGAACAATAAGAGAAACAGGGTACATGAAATAATCAGTGAGGGTTATATGATAGGTGTCCAAGGAATAGCAGGGGGCGAAACGGGTAGTAATGATTGTGAAAACGATTAGCGAGTCATTAAAAACGAATTCGCAGGAAAAAAATTATTAAACTTTTCAGGAGAGTAACTACCGTAGGAAATATTGTAAACGTGATTAGATGATATGATCCGACGGGAGGCGCTCAACAGATGTCAATAGAAAAGGTTGAAGAAACGCGGGGGAATTCATGATAAGATAATGCACGAGTAACCAGAGCAAAAAATTAAATTAAATGTCAAGAAATTTAAAATGCACTCTATTAACATTTCTTGGATTACAATTTCCATTTAAATTCTGGGAGTAGAAATAACGTAAAAAGTAGTTTTTTATAGGAACATAACACAGATTTTGAACGCAACGAGAATAAAGCACGTTACAGAAGTAGACGCGACGACACATCAAGGCAGGATAACAGCCAACTAAAAAGAAGACGGCGAGAAGCTTAGTGTGCACTAAAGATCACAGAACGTAGTGATGGCAGAGGCAGCGCGCAAAAGAGCACAACGGGCGCCGCGAATCCGAGGGAGCGAAATGGGCGTGGCGGCGCGGCGAGATGCGTGGCGGCGGCGGCGGCGGTGACAAAGCAGTCGACGCGAAGGGGCAAGCGGCGAGTAAAGGAAGTCGCAGGGTGTCGCCGCAGGCACTGACAAACGAAAGGCGCGGGGCATCACGAGCAGAGCAGGCCGGTGCGGCACGGCGTCGCAAAATAAAACGCCCTACTGCCCCAGGGGGCGGTGAGGATGAGCGGAGGGGGGAGAGGGACGAAAGGGGGGCGAATGGGTAACGGACGGGGGGGCGGAAAGTGGCGGAGGGGGTGGAGGGGAACGGATGGGGGCGGAGGCGGTGGAGAGGAGCAGTAGGGGCGGAGGGGGTGGAGGGGGCGGAGGGGAAGCAGATGGGGCGGATGGGAGCGGTGACGGAGGGGGTGTTGGAGACGGAGGGGGGCGGAGGGCGTGGAGGGGGCGGAGAAAGAGCAGTTGGGGCGGACGGGAGCGGGGGGCGGAGGGGGTGAAGGGGCGGAGGGGGTGAAGGGGCGGAGGGGGTGAAGGGGCGGAGGGGGTGAAGGGGCGGAGGGGGTGGAGGGGCCGAGGGGGTGGAGGGGCGGAGGGGGTGGAGGGGCGGAGGGGATGGAGGGGCGGAGGGGGTGGAGGGGCGGAGGGGGTGGAGGGGCGGAGGGCGAGCAGATGGGTGGATGGGAGCGAGGGGGGGGGACGGTTAGGGCGGAGGAGACGGAGAGGAGTAATGGGAGAAGGGGGAGCGCAGGGGGCGGAGGGGACCTGGATTCGTCATCGCGCCCGTCATCTGGGATGCACGGAAGATTTTCTGGACGCTTCACTGCAAAGAACTCGGCAACGTGCATCGCACTTTTTAAGGTGCGCTGCCTAGACGGCTGGAAGCAGTTTGTCACGCCTTTCACACCTGTTCACTTCGTGCTGCGAGTTGAGTTCGAGATCGGAGGCAGTCTCCACAAAAAATCTGAAAGTATAATAACATCATTTTCTTCGTGGAAAAAGTCAGCAGCGAAAATGAAATTATTCAATATTAGGTTATTTGCCCAAAAAATCAAAATGGTAAACGCATGTATAAAATTATTAGGAAATACTTTTAACTGTTTTGTCAGGTGGTCATTGTCGACATATCGTGCCAATTCGGTTCAGTACAGTATTTCGATTCTACTTGTATTATTTTAAAAATCAATATAATACTTTGAAGTGTAATACGCAGTACATTTAATGGGGAGTGTGATCTTTGTAAACGATAACAAAAGACACAACTTGAACCGTCCTAGACAATCGGATTGCTTTGAACCGGGCTTTTCGCAGGCTAGGTATTATCCCATGGCGTCACTCCCCGATTTTATTGAATTTTGGATATGTTGTAAGGGATGAAGAAATAAGTTCCGCGTGATTTTTAAAAGGATGAATATTTTAAAGGGGTGAACTCCCTCTCCAGATAGGGGCGTACAGAAATTCTTTTATAGTATGATTTACAGAATTGCAATCGTTTCGAGCAAACGAAATTACAAGTATGTCAACAAGACCCATTAGAAATTCATTCTAATTCATTTTTCAATTCTTTGTTATTAAAGGGTAAATTTCACTCAACTATAAAGTCTTATTTCAGATTTTCTACCTAATATCACCAAATACAAACGAAAAATGTATAAAACATATGTTATACTTTCCTTTAAAACAAAATTATTTCGAGAAATAAAATATACAAACTCCTCAGTCACATTTTTGCATCCTTCACTATGCAAAATTCAGCAAAATTGGAGAGGATACATAGGAATGGTTTCCTGTTTTTGACAAAAAAATCTTTCTTCCCGTCACTAGCTCACTTCACAATTGAAGACAATCGAAAATATAATTTTCTGTAAACGAGAGATACGCCCAATGAGATAATTTGCGCAGACAAACAAGCGTCTTTAAAACTACTCGAGAGACAGAGGCAACTTATTAAGGATCTACCAATGATTTTAGCTCAGAGTTAGTATTGTCTCTATCTCTGCAGCGACTCTGACCTAAACGTCGAGTCCCGACGGAGTCCCGACGTCCTTTCGAGTCCCGACGGAGGCGACTTTGCCACAATAGCTATATTTACATGTAACTAGATCGATTTCAGAAACTGTCTGCAAGAGAATTCTAGCGGCTGTCTGCCCTTTTCCGTAGTTTTCCGTGATGTTTCTCCGATGAATAACAGGCCAATGCCGGAGGACTCTCCAAATTAATGGATAAAGGATCATGCGCAATCTTTCCTTCCTTTTCCTTGCCCGATCCTCACCACATACCACATTTACAGTTGCATTCACTACACTTCCACACATGTCGGGAGACCAGTCGGGAGTTTAGAACTTCTCCCGGAAGAGGTAGAGCTCCTCTGGGGTTTTGTAACGGGAGAATAATTCTCTACAAGCCGGCATGTAGATTGGAACCTAATCATACCATCCAGCAGGCAAGAAACTCCGATCATCTGGTTATAAAAAACATCCACAACACAAAGGGAACTAATGATTATAGTAGTTGAGTAGTTGACGGAAACTACTAAACTGCTTTAATAATTAAGAAGTAGGTGATTTTTATACACAAAGAATTTACTAGTACATACTGAACTCCAGTTCAATTCAATGAGGTTAAGTAGAAGCGTAGAGAATACTGTGGGATATTCTCGCATGTTTAACAAAGCTACTGTTACCGCATCTGATCAAAAATTCGTTCATGTCGTTTCCATTCTTCGTTCGTCTATTATCGTTTATCATTTTTCGTTTATTTCCTTACTTCTAAATCGGATTTAAACATTCTCGAAGGAAAACGAATCGGATGTTTCAATGAAAGAACGATATTATTGGAGCACGAAATTTTCTCGGGTAATTCGATCACTTCATTACAGAGGCGGAAACCCCTCTCCACCAAATTAATCGTCGCGCGATTCTTCTGCCACACGCTCAACTCAGTTCACTCCTCCCGCACGTTGGTAGCCAGGCGCAGAGGTGGGCGAGGAACTGAAATACCTTGATTTTTACAATGAACGTATTATTCTTGACGGGTACATAAATTCTTTCATTTACTTCTACATTTTCATCACGTTTTAAAACTTAATTGAAACGAAGAGAACGGCTTCAAAATAAAAAGAAAATTGAATAACACAAATCAGTTTACTAATGACCTACTTTTTAATTATCGCCGCTCAATTTAGATGAAGATGGACTTAAAACTGCGATGTAAGATAATGCACGATCTATCTGAAAAGGAAAGGTTCGTGTTATTCATTATAACGTTACAGATTTAGCGATGACACGAGGGGCACCTATTTTGACCTTGAAAAGCATTCTCATTTGGTTTCTGCTCTCATTCAATTATCAATAATTGTAAAGTTAAAGATTACATGTACAATAAAAGTATTGTAATGGCTTTTTAATTGCATCAAAAGCTCTTTCAAAAATACGATTAAAAAAAAATTTGGCCTATTCTGTGGAATAATAAGGTAAACAAAAATATACATTAAATTTGATCTCGACTGTAAATTCAAATTTACTGTATAAAATAAAAAAAATATATACATAATGCACGCAACGCGGTTGGCACGAAGCCCATGGAGAGTTCCAGTAATTGTAAATAGCGCACGAAACATTCTTTCAGACGCGTTTTTGTGGCATGGTCGCGCAGAGGGCGTGCTCGGTGCAGATGGCGGCGACACCACCCACCAACCCAACCGACACACGCGTAAACATATGCGCCAGAGCCACGCCAGCGCCAACGGCAACGCCCGCGCCGCCACCCACATCGCCACCCGCGCCACCGCTCACGCCTCCACTTACGCCACCACCCACTCAAGCGCCCAGGCCAGTGTCCACGCCCACGCAATGCTATCGCCGCCGTCCCCTTCCACCACCCACGCCAGCGCCCACGCCGCTACTCACGTCACCACCCACTCACGCGCCTACGCAAGTGCCTACACCAACGCCCACCCCGTCACACACGCAGCCACCCATGCCACCATCCACACCGCCACTCACGCCACCTCTCGCTCCTGCGCCATGCCAGTGCCCACGCCAACGCTGCCACCCACGCCACCATCCACGGCGCCCCAACCCACGTCACTGCCACACCATCTGCAGCGCCGACGTCTACCACCAATTACCCATGTCACCACCACTTCCCCCGCCGCCACCCATGTCACCACTCACGCCACCACCCACATGAGTGCGTACAACAGCGCCCACGTCACCGTCCAGCGCTGCCGCCACGCCCACCCTCCCCCGCGCTCTCCTGTGGCCGGCGGCGCGTCGAAATGAACTTGAGTGGGGGCGGCGCTGCGGAGGCTGTCGGGGGGCGTTAATTTGACAGCGCGGGTCGCGAACGCCAAGGGCGTGCGCCGCGCCCCCCGCCCCACCTCCCTCGGCCCCACCCCCCAAAGGCCCCTGCCGCTTGCGTGCCCGACGGCCATCCATCCGATCAGCCTTCTCGCGCGCGGCTGTCCGCACTCTCGACAGGTCTCCTCTCGGATCGCTCGCCGGTAGATCGGTCGGCTCCCTGCGAGGATACGAAATGATCGGTGTATTTGCCAAGGCTCGGAGGTAAAATAAAGTAGGAATATAAGCTGTCATAACATGCTGTACTATTTGTATAGTTCTATTTTGAGACCAATAACGTTCTACTGTTCTCTATGAAAATAAATTTCTTCATGTCGTCCTAGTCGAACCGTCTTTTTTATTTTATTGGTATTTGATGATTGGTACATAGATTAGTTATTAAATAACTTTACATATGTATTGATTTCTTATTAACCACCTGTCAATTAACTGATTATATAGGGAGAAGATTCCGGTTTGGGTCCTCTAATCAGGTTCTTATTCAGCAAATTTTATTAGAAATGAATAATAGGGGAAATTGTTTTTAATTCGAGCCTGATGGTTAGGGCTTTTTCTACTCAGGACAGCACAAGGGAGAAAAGTTCAGTTGGAATAAAAATTAGTGGTCAGGGAAATGATGCGCTGTGCTACCAGTTCGAGGTTAAATTCTTTGCAGAGATGGTGGTTGGGAGCGAACCTTCGGGCGCTGGCTACTGCTCTAAGAAATTGATTCCGAATAACTTGTGTTTTATTTCTATTAGTTTTGAAAACATTAAACTAATAGGGAAGGCGTACAGTACTGGAGGTCTTATCATAGTTTCGTGGCGAATTGAAAGGTATGGGGCTAATTCAGCGAAGTAGTGATTTTAGCGGCAGAGACTTTATTTTGGCTTGAGTTATTTTGTTATCTATGTAGTGCTCCGGTTTAGTTTGGTAGTTGAAGTCTGAGATATTTTGGCGGTTTGTTGTGGGATAGTCATTCTATAACAATGTTGTGTAATGACAAAATAAAGAGTCGAGTGTACGGTCTCAATGTAAATATTTTATCGGCAGTTTTACTTGGATTTAATTGGATTTTGTGTTTCGAAGTCCAGGTGTCTAACATGTCAAGGGAGGTATAATTGAATTACATTTATATTTACATTGACGGCGACGTCTCAAGAGAATTTGGCATTGTCATCCGTAAATTGAGCAGTGTGGATATTATTTAGATTAGGCAGGTCAGCGACGTTCAAATTGAATAAAGTTTAGAGGTATGACTACACTAGACACACAATTAATTTGGAAAGCACACATCAGACAGGAAACAAAACATACACAAAAATACAAACCTGTATCCCATACTAAATTGTATTCCACGACTTAGCATTGAATGTGGTAAAATCATCTACAAATCAGTAATAAGATCTTCATTAATCTAGGCGAGCCCTGTTTGAATAACCGTAGCCTATAGCCACATAAACAAATTCCAAACTCTACAAACTAAATGCATAAGGAAAATAACTAAAGCTCGGTGGTTTATAAGCAATCAACATCTACACAAAAAATTAAAAATAGAACCCACTCAAGACTATATTCTCAACATTTCAAAAACAAATTTATGATGTATTCCTAAAATCTCCATCTACTAACACTTACAGACAACCACACATCAATAATTACTACCCCAAAGACATTTTCAAGTCTCCTTAACCATTGGAAAATATAATCTCATCTACATACGCAAAACTGCGCATTTCCAACTAATTCCACAATCTTAACACTAGCTTACAAAGAAAAATACTGATTCAAAATGTCAAAATCTTTAAGCAATAGCTAAAGAAACGATTACTGATACTTTATTTATTTATTTTTCTGAATTAGTTCTAGATTGGTCATTAATGTGAAGCAGAAGTTCTGAAATCACAACGGGTCAGATCGAAATTTCCCCTATCGTTATCTTTATTTCTTTGAAGTATTAACATAGTTAATAACAAAAACAGGGAACATTAGGAATAAATAAGTTTGTGATTGAACAAATGGTCTTTGAAATGTTAATGATTTTTTCTTTCTGAGGGTGTACCTAACCGACATCACTTCATTTGATCGGGAAAAAGCCCTACTACCAAAGCGCAATTTGCAGCCAACAGTTAAGGAAGGGGACGGTGTTAAAAAGTGATTCTCAATGAGCCAAGCGGTAATTGACTGTTGATAAGGTTTGGGACAGTTGGGACAGTTGCCAGTTGACAAAAGTTGCTCTGGGTGTAATCATTGGATAAATAAATGATATTTGTCACTAGTAGCGCAAAGAATTTTTATCTCAATATGCGACAAAGTCGCCGCTATTTTTAGTATGCCGGATCTTGTAGACTCTTCAACCGGCCCTGCACCTCCTTCCACGCGCTATACACCGCCACGTGATCGCCGGCTAGTGTCGCATGGCGCGGACCGCCGCTCGCCCATTTCGCGGGGTCGCGCACAGCTGTCCGCACAGGCTGCTCGTGTCCGCCCACGTTTCATTATTTAAATGGTGACGCGCCGGGGGTGGCGGGGAACGGCGAAGAGCAGCATGGGGATGCGGGGTGCGGGAGGGTGCGGCACGAGAAGGGTGGGGCAAGAAGGAGGGGGCGGGGCATATGGCATGAGACCGCTGAGGGTGACTGATTTTTTCCGGACACGTCATTAGTTCCGTTAGTGTAGTGAATGCTTTATCGCGCAAGGTGGTGGTGTACTTGCTCAACTAGATGGAGAGATCTGGCGCTGACCTACACGTCAGCTTGCGAGAAATCTCCTCTTCTCTTCCAACGCAGCACCGCCCCAGCCGAGAGAAGTTCAAAGCTAACGACTTGCCTCTCAACACGTGCGGTATGTATGTGTGTGTATAAGAAGAGAGAATAGGACAAGGAAGAGGAAGGAATGATGTGGGCAGTCCACGGCCCGTTTGTTAAGATATCGCTATGGCATTCGCCTTATATTAATCGGAGAAACTACATAAAACTACCGATCACAGCAACCAACTTCTAGAATTCTTCCCCAGAGAGCGGTTAAAATCGACCTGGTAAAGTAAGTGCCGAAAATCCGCTACCACCAGCACTCGAATGCTAGGTCTTCCCGATCACAGTTGCTGCAGTCAGTGGCAGTGTGCTAATGCAGTGGAAGTGTGCAATTAAGACAGTACGCGGCGGGTGGGAGCGGGTAGGCGAGGAAGGAGCAGGGAGAGACAACGAAAGGCGTTGGAAGTGGAGAGAGGGAAGAAGGGAGAGGCAGGAAAGAGCGTGAAACATATGAGAGGGGTTGGGGTGGGGTATGGTGTGGTAAAGTGGAGGAAGGATAGGATAGGGTGAGGTCGGATAGTATAGTGTGAGATCAGATAGTGTGGATGAAGGGTAGGTTGGATGGGAAGGGTGGGGTGGGGTTGGGATTGGGGTTGAGGTGTGTATGTGAGATGGATACTGGTTGGCGCGGAGACGGCGGTTGAGGGAGATGGCGGGGACGGAGGTTGGAGTTTGGTTGGAGTCGGAGTGGGGTTGGGATTGGCATTAGGGCTGGTTTTGGAGTTGGGGTTGGGGTTGGAATTGGGATTGGATTGGGGGGATGTGGGTGAGGTGGGGAACTGGGTGGTTGGGGCGGAGACGACAGTTGGGGGCGGGGACGGAGATGGGTTGGAGTCGGAGTGGGGTTGGGGTTGGAGTTGGAGTTGAGGCTAGGGCTGAGACAGGGATTGGGGTTGGGATTGGTGTTTTAATTGGGATTGGGTTGGGGTGGGTGTGTGGGTGAGGTGGGGTACTGGTTGGGGCGGAGACGGCGTTTGCGGGTGAGGACGGAGGTTGGTGGGTTGGATTCGGTTGGGGAAGGGGAAGGGTGTTGGCGGGCGCGGGGCGATGCTATCCGCGCGGTGGCGGCCGAGGCCGAAGCCGTGGTCACGTTTCCTCTTTTTGCGCGATATTTCTCCGCGCGCGCTGGCGGCCGCGACTAGAAGGGAACGCGCGCACAAAGAGAGAGCCGATGACGGCCGCGGACCGCGTGCTGTTTGCGCAGCCTGAGCCCTCTTCGCCGGTGGATTTAGGACACTGGCAGGCTTAACTGGACACTAGCTTCAGTGGAATTTATTTTTAGATAATTGCATTGTTATGGATGTTTGTGTTCTTGTTCAGATAAAAATGGTGAAGCGTTTAATATCACGCAAATATTCGGGCTATCTAATGAAAGTTTCGATTTACGCTTTGGGTTTGCTGCGTTAAAAAACTGAACAAAGTTGATTTTCTAATAACGGTTGTAAAGATTCCGGCAGAATTTATGCATTACAAGACTACATCAAGTGGCGTTTTTGCAGGATCACTGCTTTCTGCTCAACTTCATACGAAATATAAACCTACTCAGAAACTACGACATGCCAAAAACATTTTATATTCATGATCAGAGAACAGCTCCAAGCCTTATCATAGGATCTGCAACAATTTTGTGCATTGGATTAACTTGTATTTTCTGTCATGTAATTGTTGTAATGTGGATTCATCATTTAGAGAAGTGAGAAGTAATTAGAAAATGAGACACAAAATCTATCAGAGATTCTAAAATCAATTCTTGGTCTTCTCTTTCTACCTGTACGTCACACTGACTTCCTCCTCTCTGCTCCTTTACTTTCAAATTTCCTCTCCTCAGTTTCCATTATTAAGTTATATTTCACTGATTCCTATTTGCTAATTTATTTAAAAAACAGTAATTTTCGAATTAGCTAGATGTAGTTCACGTCACACACAACAATTATTATTTTCAGTTTTCAAATATCCTCACCTATGGTGCATAAAGAACTGTTCCATGGTTACTTCGATCAATACCAGGTGAATGCTGGAGCAGTACCCTAACAAACGGGTCACGAGAAGCGCAAAATCTTTCCTATCCTATCTTTACATTCACTACACTCACACACGTCGAGAGACAGTCGGGAGCTTAGAGCTTATACTAGCTGGGGAGGTGTCGCGCTGGCAGAGACACCTGAAGAAGCAAATCCCTAGCTCACCGACATGTGGGTCGGCGACAGATCTTTATCCAGGGAGGGGGGAGGAACACCGCAGCTGTAGGTATAAATATTCCCTTCTCAAACGGGATTAATAACCATAGAAGTTGACGCGATCGAAAACATCAATTAATCTAACAATCAATCAAACCGACGCCTACACAGCGCCAGAGACGCCTTAGCAAGTCATCTTCTTATCGTAATTTATCATTGAAATTCTGAGACTCGCAAAACCTCTTCGGCAACTTTAATTCATTATTGGCTGATTCTCTTGCTGCTCTCTACGCTTCAATTCGGCACTGGTTTCGTCATCCGTTCGCTCTACACATCTTTCGCAGTGGCCACATCGGTGAGTGACAAAAAACAACAACAAAAAAAAACGTCGACTGACGCTAGGGATGTGACATAGATATTTTTATAAATTCGTCGGTGTACTTAACATCGGTATTTTGAAGACAACGCTTTTAACATCGTTGTTTTTTAACACCGATTTTTTTGTGGTTGATATTTTATTTTTGAATGAAAACAGTACCATTATAATAAGAACTTGTAATAATTTTTAATTCATTAATTGAACATACTTCAGGCCAAAGTGACCAAGAGTGAAAAATTATTAAAATCGTGTGCTCGTGTATTAATTAAATCTATATTATTTTTGCATTAGCTAATCATATAATAAAAGTTTCGTTTACTGTCCTAATCATTTTTGTTTTTGTTTTGGCAGGTAAATCTCAATTAAAAAAAAGAAATGTGACTACGCCAAATTAAGTATTCCCCGCGTGAATATTAATGGTAACAAACGAAATTTTAAGACATCACGTTTAAAATCGTTGATGGTTTTGATTCGAAGTTTTATTAACATGGATGTGTTCATTTTGAACATTGATCTTTAGAGACGTCGATGTTTTGTTGGCAACGTCACATCACTAATTGACGTAACCAGACCTACCGAGTTACGATCTTTTCCTCCAACCACCGTCATCCTATCTTAGAGCCTTAGTTATGTGGATCCTACTACCATTGATAGGAAGGCAGAAAAAATAGTCCGTGTTATGCTATTATGTCTATAATTATATAAACGATATACTTGTGAATTGATAGTGCAAGGAAAGATTAATTTCTGGAATAATTTGAAATCTTTGTAGTTGTTGCATACCAAATAAAACAGTACTCGGAAGTCTGCAAACAACAATTTATTAATTACCAAAATCCAACAGAATAATCCAAATAACGTTGCCGGGAATCACAATATCAAGTAGATGTTTTAATAGCAGTGTCGTTATACAAAGAGAAGCAGCCGTTATCAAAAGAATTACAAAAGAGTCGTGCCAGGTATTATCACAAGATCAGGTAATGTTTCTAGTAGCGCTGTCAGTAACGGATGCCGGGGCCCCGGCTTCCCGGCTCCCGCGCGGTCTTGCCACCCCTTCGCAGCGGAAGGGTGTCGGCTGCGTGCCCCCTCTTCTACAGGAGGAGGGAGGGGGGCGACTTCCACGCCTCGGTCGCTCTCCTGGTGCGGCGAGGCGTATCGCTTCTAGAGTGCCCGCATGGCGGACACTACAGTAGTTACTAAACGACTCCCGTGGTTTTGTCAACGCCTTGTTTTTTCCTCCATCACCCAGTCTCTCTATTATTTGTCTTGGCAGTTTAGGCCATTACTGTTATCTGATTCCAATCATCATTTTTTCCCTTTCCATCCCCATTATTCTCGTATCAACCTCATAACAACCAATAACCACTTAACGATCGTCGCTGCCTTCCGCTACCAATGTGAAGTTTGTAAATCGATCTTCGGTTTTTCCTTCCCGCTTTTTAGAGATTTAAAATGATGCAATCAAAGGGGTAATTCAATAGGTTGGTCATTATGTTATCAGGAATAAATGGACAAAATCGACTAATTAGATCGTTAAAATAATAGATGGTCTATATGTATTTTATATATTATATAAATATATACATAAACTGGATGTTGGTATTTATATATAAGAGCTTAACTCCGTCATCGTAGGACCGATCTCCATGAAAGTTGACACTTCTGCGAGTTTTGTCACCCAGAAGGTTTATGTGCTGTTAATTCTGTTGTAACTCCACTACATGGCGCTGTAGAACAAAACTAAATATTCAAGTCGAATGCAACTCGCAACACATTCAGCAGCATTTTGGATCTTTATCGTTAAATAACTCCTAAGCGAGGCGTTCTAGGGCCTTAATATTTTGAGCCCGAAAGCTTCAAATATACGTTTCTCACACCGTAATCTACAAAATGAGCTTGTCTCGAACATTCTATTACATTTTTGCTGGTCCGGCGCTTGCCGATATTGCCTCACCTCTCAGAGACGTGCAGAATCTGCAAGTAAATGTGAATGAGAGGCACAGAGAGTTGCGGAGATAGAGACAAACAGACATGGAGAGGGTGACGGGAGGAGGGAGAGACAGGGAGAAAGGGAGATGGGAGGGGAAAGAGGGAGATGAAGGGCAGAACAACGTCTGCCGGATTTTCCTAGTATTTTATGAAACGAAATGTACTATGTATGTCGCCGGCGGCTCTTACACACATCTTCCCATTTATCTCCTTTCTGAGTTTCTCTTGATATTCATGTCCCCGGAGATCTGTTTGTCTAAAGAAAGCAGTGTCTGGTTAGGTATTTGTGACCAGTCCCCGGCTTGGTTCGTCTACCAGGGAACTTTGTGCATAGTTTTTGTGTTCGCGCAGCGCGTAGCAACGAAATCTGGTGCTCGCAGTGAACGTTCCACGCAAACGAGTGACCAGTCTGTCATGTGACACAAACGTATCAACAGGGCATGATATTAGTCAAGCCCTGATAACGTTTTACAGTAGTGGCATCAATGCTTTCATCAATGGCGACGAAAATTCGACGCCGCAAATTCTGCCACCAGAGGAAGCCATGTAAGTGATACTCGGGATGACCCCATCCCTGACCAGCATTGAAGCAAGCTCGGAGGCTACTCAGTCAACTGGAACTACACTCAGCACGGAGCAGCATCCTCCACCACCAAGTTAACAGGAAAATGTAATAGTAAGGTAGAAAAGTAAAAATCATATCTTACTTACACGTGTGGAAGAGTTCACACAATTTACAAAATCCAATGCAATAATCTGCAGTTACTTTGTTGTTTTCGGTTCCATTAACAAAAAATATGAAAATCCGCTGATATTTTTCCGAACATAGTTGTCATTCATTATTTAAAAAGTTAATTTCTGTACCTTCCAGTTTCTACTTTGGGTTTTCTTTGAACTACTCATGGACGTAAATTCATATTGTTGGAATTATTACAAACATATTACAAAATGCTCATGCATGATTAGCGAAAGTTTGTTGCATTTAAATGAAAATCCATTCGGCAAATTAAGTTTGAAAGTCTCAATTAAGATTATTTAACACAAATTTGTTGCACTGATTACTATACTGAGGATGACGACTCACTCGTATTAACCTGTTGAAAGTAAATTCGTCTCAAGATACTTTATTTCAGAAAGGCAGAAACAATATAATGGCAGAGTTGTGCGTGGTAAGGATCTTAGCTGATGCGATGCTGTAGGCTAGTCGATTCGGGTTGCGAAATGGATTTTGTGAATTTTAGGTCGAGAAATCAATTAATTCACAATTTGTGAACACTTTTGGCACTTCTTGCGAGTCGAATTAACTTACGGCTATTGAAAAGAGATGAAGATGCTTGGCGGGACATGTCAGCTAGACAAATAATTCGGACTTATGGAATTAAAAAGATGATATAATTAGAAATTGCAAATATTCAAATATTAAAGTGTTTATATTTCGAGAGGGGAATTTCACAAATTGCTATAAAAAACTGAAACAAAAGTTACACCACAAATAATGAATTACAGGAACATTTTGTATGTGGCGCCTAACTCAAATTAAATTCAGGTTGCGCAATTTAACGAGATATTATTAAATCCATAAAAAAGTAGACGGTACAATTCGGTAGATTTCACGGAGTGTGATTCAGGAGACTGAGTCTGAGGTGAAATCGTTAGTCATGGATACTAAATTTGCAAAATACGCCAACAGGAGGTAGGCTTCAATGCTGATTTCAATTGACTCATTGATTTCGTGAAGCGGCACGAGAAAAAGTGTTTTCCTTCTTTGTACATTTTGTCCACTTAAAACTGATTGACCCAAACAGACGCCTGTTAGAATAGGGTTCATATTTTATTTTTGGTATTTTCTTTCTTCATTAACTCTTGAGCAGTCTTCGAAGAATCGAGTTTTCTGTTTCTTAAAGAAATATAATTCGTGAAACAAGGTTTCTAAAATCTACGTTATAAAACTTATCTCAAGATACTCAAAACATTTGTAATTTATTTTACATTTTTGTAACATAGTATAATAAAAGATATTATTTGGAGTAATATATACTATTCGTTTCGTTTTGTTTCGTTTCGTTGCGTTGCATTTATTTACATTTCGTTGCGTATGGTTGCGTAACGTTGCGTTGCGCTGCGTTGCATTGTATTTCCTTTTCTATGCATACAAGTGGCCTGCAGGGTGGAAAAATGCTGCTGAACAAAACCCCACAAAATGGTATTACAAAAAGTCGCAAAAAGCGCCAAAAAGTCGCTGCTAAAGACAAACAAATAAAATACTCTTGTATGAACCTACAATAAATTAATTTATTAACAAAAACAATATTCATGAATACTGCAATAATATAGTATAAGTACGTAAAACAGGTCTTTATATTCCAAAATTAATAAAAAAAGTAGCAGTTTAATAAAGCATCACTTGAATAACAAATACTGAATGGCGAATTGCGTCTTCCCTGTTATCTCAAGACGCAGTTGTGTCGTAAGAATGACGCACTGAGTATGAAAATTTAGGTATAGTCTCTAAAAACGTGTTTCTATGTATAGTAAATTACTTCCTCCAAAACGTTGAGTAGTCAGAATCTATTTTCTGTGGGTCCTTGATACCGAAACATCGATTGACGGCAAAACATCTGTCTCATTTCTCTATTTTTTCTTTAAACTGTCTCTACGTGAGTATCAAAAGACCGTAGAAAAGTGATACTCATTTCCCTCGTTTTCAGAGTTTCATAGAACGAATTTAATACAGTAGCCAAGAAATTTGAGAAAGCTACGAAAATGATCTTAACTGTGGCCATTACTTGTGCTTTTCTAATGGTGGACATAGGAACTTTGTTACAAAAAAATTTCCAACTAAATCTACAGAAAGTGAAACCGATACTATAGAAAATGACAAAAAAGCAGTGAAATTTTACATTAAAATGTAATTATGTAGTAATTTGGAAAAATTATGGAAGAAACGTTGACACGATCGCTATGCTCAATACAGCTACTAATGAGCATAAACACTCTTTAAGTTCCACAGTTGTTTTAGTAATGTACACAAAATATGTATTATTACAATGCATATACAAAAAATATATATTTAGCTTGAATGAGCTTGAAAGCTGCATGCAACCTTTTCTTACTTCCCAAGGTTACAATGGGTGCAAGAGACCCTCAATAACAAGAAAAAATGAATATTACTTTATAACAGCGATCCGCTAACACACCAACAATAGAGGAAATTATCACCAAAAATAGTTATTGAAAAGCTGAAGCTTGTATAGAGAACAACTAATGGGTTCCAAAATTGGGACTGGGATTGTATAGGGAACAACACAGAATGGATGCAAGCAATATTTTCTTTTCTCTCTGAGCTCACGTGACCCTAGGTAACTTGTTTCAGGGCCAATCCTCGATCAGATGGATGTGTTTTTCTAAGAGTTTTGCTTTGCCCCTGGCCACCTTTATGCCTCCTCTCCTAAGGCAAAAAAAAGATAGATAGAGTGTGTGTGAGAGAGAGAGAGAGAGATAGAGGGAGGGAAAGAGAGGAAGGGAAAGAGAGGGAGAGAAAGAGGGAGAGAGAGGGAGAAAGAGAGAAAAAAATTTAGATGGGAGACTTGTTAAAGCCTATTAGCAAGAGGGGGTAAATATATACAAATATAATTTAATAATAAATAAAACTTTAAAATGATAAAACCTGCAATTTAGTATTAAATAAAATAAACTGTGTTCTACTCTTTATTAAAAATTAATCATTCGATTTTACCCGTCATTATTGAAGATTTCGCGTCATTATTAATGCTTTCGTCCCGTCATTCCTGACAGGCGTTGTGTTAATATGTTTTGTATAGTGGTATACGAGCATTATTGGCAAATAGTACTTTATTGAAGTAAAAAAAATAGAGACCGAATAGAATTTAGAAAAAAAACAAACGTCGAGACTTCCCACGTGCTCTGGCGCGCACTGCCCATCGACTGACGCAGAGGGCACGAGCAGCGTGTGCGGACGTGAGTGCCTGTGTCCCAGCCCGTTCCTCCCAGTGGCCAGCGCACTAACACGGACCCCACGGCCCAATAACTCGCAGTACTCCCCCCTCCCCCCGACCACGAGTTCCACGGCTTCGTGGGCCCTGCGCTCCGCCCCGCTCCCCGCCAACCCGCTCCACCTCGCTCCCGGTTGCTCGATGAATAATGGTCTTCGCTCTCCGAAAAAAATCCCATCTCGCGTCCAAAAACACGAGGCCGCTTCTTCGGAATGGAGTACGATTGATGATTGACAAGAATGGCAGAGGAACATTTTTATTCGGCTACATCTGCTGAAAAATATTACAAGATCGGGAAACTAAAATTCGGCGCGATGTATTGGTGGCACGGGGTTAAAAAGGATTCGAGTGTCGTTTCTGAAACACTCCGGTGGATTTAAATTAGTGGAATGTCTTTCCAAGACATTGGTTTTATTAGTTCGTTTGTGAAATAAATGGCGATGCATGGGCATTTATGAGAAAATCCACATATTCTGATACTCTTACGTACCTATTATTATTATTAAAGTTTTTTATTTTATTCACGTTTCGTGGGAAGGCTGTTTCCTATGACGTGAAGTAAAAATCACGCAATGGAGAAAGAACTGCAAAACAAATTGGTACATGATAGTAAATATGAAAATTATTACGAAGTAGTAACTCAGATATAATCAAAATTTCTTCTATCCACAAAACAAGTATGCTTTTGTTACTTGCCAAAATTCATTTTGGCAAATTTATTATATTTATTCATTAACCATGAAATTATTACAATTATTACAAGTGTTTAATTTACATAAAAGTAATTTTCAAAAAGGCCTCTTTCATTTCACGTACACATACATCTTTTAAGCAGAGAAGTGTACTTAGTATCAATTATTTTGTTGGTTCATAATGTACCAAGTTCAGAGAAATTCGTTATTTTAAATGTTACTGATCTCGAGGTTTTCTGAATAATATTTTTGTTTTAAAATTTCTCAAACAGGAAATTCAAATACGGTGAAATCCTGTGAACACATAGGGCATGCAGTGGTACGTCACCTTCCAAGGCATTCATTAAACTCCCATACAAGGAAGCCCTGCCGACGATCCTATAATAAAAAGGTGCTTCCTCTTGTCACTTTTCGCCTAATTTCGTAAGAATTGTAATTTTGCCTCGAAATGCAGCGAATTGTCGACATCGAAAAGTATTTCCAGGCTCTGGGAACGAAAAAGCAGATCAATCATGTTTATATATTAGTAAATTATTGCCTCTAACACGTGTTGTCAGAATGCATGGTTAGTGGGTCCTTGATAGCGAAAAATCGATTGACGACAAAACGTGTCGGACTGTTTGTCCGTCCGTTACCTCTGATCAATACAGGCGTCTAAACCGTTCAGACGATTTTCTCCAAAACTGATATTTCCCGATCGTTTTAAAGGAATTCAAGGCCCTCCGAGTTTGAAAGATTTTGATTTTTTAGATACTTTGCAATAGCCTCGTGTACAAAACTGGCTACAAACTTTTTGATTATACATTTCCTTGGGCAGCACAAAGGACACTTAAAAGAACAGCGCAGGTGTCATTTTCAAGGATCCCTAATTATTTATAAATTTTTTTAAACGTAAAAGTTCAAAATATCTTTCAGCGTCTTCGTACAACTACAATATGCAAGATATAGAATTTTCCATAATTAAATATATTCTCCAAAAACAGATAATGAAATAACGTCACAATAAATTTTATTAGCGAACTCCTGTGAAAAAACTCACTTTTAGCATTTTTGGACATAACATCCTTTAGGAAGCAGAAATGTCAAGAGTTCATGAGATTATAGGCGACATAATGGATAATGACGCAATTGTAAATACACATTGCAACATCATAGGTTGTTCATTGCAACATGCGCAGCTTGACTGTCAAATATCAACGAGACGTAATCGAAAAGTAAACGGTACCTGTAAGTGAATTGGACATTATTTTAAGTTTTATTTTATAATGATTGATTGATATTCCCGGCCATGTAAATTACTATGATTGTCACTCCCGTTAGTATAGTGAACGTTTTATCCCGGGTGTTGGCGGTGTTCTTCCCGTGCCGGATGGTGAAATCCAGCGCCGAACATCAGGTTTGGTTGGAGGGTTTTCCCTTTCCGGTATCACCCCAGTAGAGTACTGCCTCAGCCAGAACAAGCTCTAAACTTTCGACTGGTCTCTCGACATGTATGGTAGTATGGTGGATGTGCGTGTGTTTGTGTGTGTGACAGAGAGAGAGAGAGAGAGAGAGAGAGAGAGAGAGGATACAGGGGAGAGAAAATGCAGTAAAACTTGCTCAATATGGAACGTGTATAATGCGGATATCCAATATTAAATTAATCGCGGTCCGGACAAATATAAACTCTACACTATTAAAATGAATAATGCGGAATCTTGTCTAATACAGAAAAAATACTGGTCCCTTGAGATTTCGCATTGAGCAAGTTTTACTGTACAAGGAAGAGGAAGGGAAGATCGCGCGCGGTGCGGGGCCCGTTTGTTACGGTACTGCTTCGGCATTCGGCTGGTGTTGATCGGAGTAACCACAGAAAACTAGCGATCAGAGCAGCCGGTCGCTAGAATTCTCCTCCAGAGAGCAGCTGGATAATTCGATCTAGCTACCTAGCTAGTGTCGAAAATCCGCCACTGTCGGGACCTGAACTTTAAGACATCCCGATCAGAGTCGCTGCTGAGGCAGCGGAAATGCTGACTCTTAAATCCACTCCGCCGGCCTTTAGTTTTTACTTCCCCATACATCACAAACAGTTTCTCACTGTTTTATCACGAAAATAAATCATATCAAATGAAGCAAATATGGCTGCAAAATGCAAAATGCTAACGGCTAGAGGCCGGTACAAGCGGTCTCTTGGATTCTTACTAGAAAATGGTACGATTTTATTTCAATGCCGTAGCGGATATCAACCTATTTTGTCGTTGGGGGCGAGGAACATCAATTACGTAGTTATCAAATTGGAAAAAGTAAAATTCTATATTAAAAAATCCTGCGGTTTTTGTCATCATTTGTAAAACCTATACATTGTTTGTCCATGAAAGAAACTTTCTTGAATAAACGGTATATGCAAAATATTGTGAAGGAAAATTATTTAAATATCATGTAACATTTACTCTTTGCTTCCCTCAGAATTTATGTGTAATAAATATTTCAGGAAGCACAGTGGTCACTATTTTTTTAAGTAAATACTCCGTTACTCTGAATGTGTTGATTCAATCGGAAAAGAAAATAGAGCAATAAATACAAATTGCAAGGTTATTTCGTTAATGTAAAACAAATACAACAAGCAAAACATCGTCATATCATGGTTCATCGATGTTTACACGTGAATTTGGAAAAACATCCTCGTATTAAACTCTTCTTTTTTGCTGGCAAAAAAAAGACTGCAAATATCAAGGAGAAGCAGAACGGTAATGTACTAATAAAAGAAAAGAGAAATCTACATTTGTTGAAGTATTCGGCAACGTTAATAACATAAGTTGTACGCAAGATGGAAAATTTAAGAAAACCTTTAATAAAATATTATAACACAATACAAATTGTTTATGATAAAACAGATATTTTTCAAGTAAAAAAATTGAATTCAACTAAGATTATGACAACAAAAACAATAAATATTTTGAAGTAGTAGGAGATAGATATATGGAACAATGTACACACATTTACGTTTAAATCAATGCATTTATTTTGTCTCTATCCAAAAAAATTAAATTACATTAAAATTTTACTACAGGCAAAGCACGGCCGTTTGATACATTTCTTCTTACTAGTTTGAAAGTTACTTCAGACTACAGCGCGGACTTCATTACAAAATGTTTATTTACATTTTGGCGAAATGGGCCCTCACAAGTAGCCGTGTGCCGATGACAACAGCGAACGCAGGCCCACGCGCCTAGTCCAATGCCTCTAGATGCCTGTATCAATTTCAAAAATCGCAAGATGATTTTTAAATAAGTTCATATAAGAGCATGTGTCTGGCAAAGCGCACGCTTTCCTACTGCTTTACACTATCTGCTAGAGAAGGCGGATCAAACCGCGCACTCAGAACTACCTACTCGCCAGGAATGTCCGGCACCCCTTCTAGCACAGGCAAATTCCCCTCACTCCGCTCTGAGTTTCCTTCCAAATCCCGAAAATGGTGTACATGCGCAACCTGAAGCGACGCGTGGTGGGGGAAAAGTGGCTTCACACAGTAAATATGTTTGCCATATTTCTTGTATCAACCGCAACTTTGTATTATATTTATATTTACTACTTATTTCCAGTTCATATTTATTTTCTTTTTAAATTCTGCCTTCTATATACATTTTTGCCATTTGGCAGGAATGTGACTGAATGGTGAATGCATTCCTTGTTTTCTTTTTGTGTTGTTTTATTAAATATTCAGTTAATTCTGTACATATCAAAAATGTGAAATATTATCAATAAGCGTCTATAAGTTACCAATTCTCACTTACGGGCGGGCAGGTCTTTTAAGAAACAAGAATCTTTACCCGCTAAACCTTGTAACCTCAACGTAGGAAGTTAATGCAAACAGTTCTTTGAATACCACGAATATCAGAGAGAAATTGTGTTTCAGAACGCAAAATGTGAATAGCAAATATTTAGATGGGCGGGACCTTCCTTGGTGCTTTGTTGTCGCATGACGGTAGCCGTCGATAAGCAGTGACGCATGGGAGTATGAAAATTAGGTACGCACTAAGTAGAAAATTCAGTTCGCACAATCAAGCATTTGCATTATTTCAGTCAAAATCACAACTGTACCATTGTTTTGTATTTTCCCCGAGTTCTTGTGTCTCTAATGAACCATAGACATCAAGTACCCAGCGGGTCTATTATTTAAATTTCTTTAAATTTAAACTTCAAATTTCAGCGCGCACTGGAGTTTAGTTATTGAGATCTTTGACTAATGGAAATAAGAATTAATCGTATATTCGTACATGGTATTCATAGTTGTTACATTAATACAAATACGTATTTAAATATTTATGATTTGATTTAGTTTTCTTTATTTAGACAAAGAAAGTTCCTGAAGTTTCGTATGGCCTTACGTAAGCGAAGAGACAGTCATGCTTCTAATATAGAAATTAAATTGTTCATTTCATAATTCTTTAGATTTCAATTTCATCAGCGATTAAGTAATTTTATCACATGATAACAATACATTGTTACACTTGTATGGTGTCTTTATGTAAAATATACCTCTGCAGAAAAATGTAAAACTTTGAAAGTTTACCACTGACCTTTTCAGCACTCGTACGCATTTGTAAACACCCACTTCTGACGCTGCCACTGACATATATTTATGTTTTAGTGGTTTATGCATTGATTCTCGAGTTGGTGCGTAGATGAACATGCATGCGAATGTACGCCATTAACAAAGACCTCTAACCACGCGCATCATACGCGATCCCCGATACAGCACTGCGTTCAAATGCAGTTCACTGCGCATAGCGCACGAGTTTCGAGGCAATGATTGACTCACGTCGCGCGCCTGAATTGCCTGTAAATTTTTAAATCGAATGAATCACGGCTCCACAGTTTTTCCGAGATGGATGAAACGAACGGAGACCTCTTCCCTTGTATTGTGGAATTTTAAGCATACCGTTCGATTTTTTTTACAGACATGAAGATAAGAAAATGCTACATCTATGTTGCCTTTGGCGCCCTCACTTTGCGTATACACTTAAAAAATATGGTGCTTAATATACACATAGAGCGCAAATTCACAGTATTAATCAAAATGACGTGGTTCAAATATTTTCACAGGCATTTTATTGATTCAACAAATCATGGGCCACATGCCCTTTAGATAATAGTAATAGTAATAGTAATAGATAAGTACTCCTATCGCTATTTAAATAAATTATTTTTTGCTTTCGTCAATTACATATTAGAATTAATTAACGGTTAACTTTGTATTAGCTTACTTACACAGCTTTCCCTTTGCGTAGTGTTTGGTTAAAGAGGAATTGTGAAATTTTTATTGTACCAATTATTTATATTTCATACTTTTTCTCAAAAAATGAATGTATTTCACCCTACAATGTAGCTTCTACAATGTAGCACCCCTACAATGAAGGCTACAATGTAGCCTTCGCTCATCAAAAGACTAACACATTATTAGTTATTTTATTCTTTTGGCTTTGACGTTAAATAAACAATGAAAATTTCCTTCAAAATATAGTGAATCCAAATGCGGTCACGATCAAGCTCTCAATGTTTGCTGCATTTTTCTGTATTTGAGTGGCGCTAATAAAATGATTTTAGAATAAAAAATGTGTTGAAACACAATTTAATTTTCTCTTTTGAGGATGAGACATCGGTTCTTGTAGTGTTTTTTTAATTAAAATCTCAAATATTTCAGAACTTGAGTAGGGAGTAATGGCCAGTAGCTGCGACGGAAGTGGGGTTAAATGCAACCCGCACTACACAGGCCCACCCCTGTAAACACCCGGCGCCACGAGATAAACCCCTGTGACGTCACAAGGTCGCTGTGACGTCACAAGGCCGCCGAGATAGCCCCCTGCGCCGACACAAGGCGCCGCGCGCCCTGGCGGCGAAGCGTGGAAGGGCGCGTGTGCTGCGCCCTGGCGGCGAAGCGTGGAAGCCCTGCGCGCGTGAGCCGTGTGCTGCGCCCTGGCGGCGAAGGTTGGTAGCGCGCGCGCGGCGCGCTCTGTCGGCGAAGGTTGGTAGCGCGGAAGCAGCAGCGCAGGGGTCGGCGGCGTCGCCGTTCTCAAAAACGCGCCGCCCGAGGGAGGCTCGAACCGCGCCCGAGTCCCGCTTCCTGTGCGCGCGCCAGCGGCGGAAGCGGTCGGGCGAGCACGCTGGCTCTGAGCTACGACGACATCGTCTCTGGAGGTGCCTGGTAGGCGGGTGTCTTGGTGCGCGGCGGCGGCGGCGCGCGCGCGCGCGCCCGGGCGGGGAGGGGAGGAGGCCTCTATCGCGGCGCCCGCTCCCCCTCCCCTCCCCCTCCCCCTCTAGCGCCTGCAATGGAATGTGGGGAGTTGCTAGAGAGAAAAAAAAGGAAACCCTACAAGGCGGTGACAGGGGAAAAAAAAACCATGAAAACAGTGCCTGTAGTGCAAAGGATTTGCCATCGCGAAAACAAACGGAACAAAAATTCACGGACCGAAACGCACAGCGTCCTGAACTGAACTGAACAGCGCTTCATAATGAGCATTCGCTGCGGACCGCGGCGCTCGCGAGCGCTATCACCCGCCGACATCCGTTCGCCGGTCGCGCAATCTTATCAAGCGCGACTTCCGTTCGCTGTCCTTGGACGGCGCGCGGCGCTGGGCGGCATCGCCTTACCACCCACGAGTGCACGCCTGTGCGCTCTAGTGGCGAACGCGGGAAACGCAGCTCTAGTGCTAACGTTCGCCACTAGAACGCACGTGCGTGCACTCCAGCGCTTCATAATGAGCATTCGCTGCGGACCGCGGCGCTCGCGAGCGCTATCACCCGCCGACATCCGTTCGCCGGTCGCGCAATCTTATCAAGCGCGACTTCCGTTCGCTGTCCTTGGACGGCGCGCGGCGCTGGGCCGCATCGCCTTACCACCCACGAGTGCACGCCTGTGCGCTCTAGTGGCGAACGCGGGAAACGCAGCTCTAGTGCTAACGTTCGCCACTAGAGCGCACGTGCGTGCACTCCAGCGCTTCATAATGAGCATTCGCTGCGGACCGCGGCGCTCGCGAGCGCTATCACCCGCCGACATCCGTTCGCCGGTCGCGCAATCTTATCAAGCGCGACTTCCGTTCGCTGTCCTTGGACGGCGCGCGGCGCTGGGCCGCATCGCCTTACCACCCACGAGTGCACGCCTGTGCGCTCTAGTGGCGAACGCGGGAAACGCAGCTCTAGTGCTAACGTTCGCCACTAGAGCGCACGTGCGTGCACTCCAGCGCTTCATAATGAGCATTCGCTGCGGACCGCGGCGCTCGCGAGCGCTATCACCCGCCGACATCCGTTCGCCGGTCGCGCAATCTTATCAAGCGCGACTTCCGTTCGCTGTCCTTGGACGGCGCGCGGCGCTGGGCCGCATCGCCTTACCACCCACGAGTGCACGCCTGTGCGCTCTAGTGGCGAACGCGGGAAACGCAGCTCTAGTGCTAACGTGACGGTAATGTGAGGATATGCTAGAGAGAAAATAAAAGGAAACCCTACAAGGCGGTGACAGGGGGAAAAAAACATGAAAACAGTGCGATAAGAATTAAAATTTTTTTATTGAAACCAAATGATACACGGTAAAAAAAATTTTAATTCGAAACATTTTTCATGATACATGGTAAACATGAATTCGATATATTTTATTCAACAGCCGTTTTACAAAAGGTCGTCGTGGTTACTGGTGGCGATGGTCCTTTGTAAATGGGCAAGTGCCTTATCAATCTCCTTCTGGATCTTGTCGTCCACATACCCTTTCGTGGCAGCGTCTGTCTTTGCCTTGGGCGGCGCCATGTTGACGACGCGGGTTTGCAGCACGTTGACGTTTCCCAGTTTGCTGTACCGGAGCGGCGGAAGTTTTTCTAGCTGCTTTTTGACGTCTCGAATGTTGCGGTCGACGTACGCTTTGTTGGCGGCATCTTTTTCTTCTTGCGGATACCCCGTATTCGAAATGCGCCAAAGATCGGCGTTATAGGGACTGACCTCGCTCCATCTGCGCAGACAGTTGGATTGAGTATCGACCACGCGTTGTAGTGATGTCGTGACAGGATTGATGAGTTCCCGCATGGCCCTATCGGCATCGTCCGCCGCTAATCGACGAACGTGGTCGGTTTGCCCATGCACGTACTCTTTGGTGGCAACGTAGTCAGGTAGTTGGCAAAATTCGATGTCCTCCTCTTCATCTTGCGAGTTTACTCGGTCATCATACACATCATCGTCCTGCTCCTCCTCTGACGAGTCGACGAAGACCTCCTTCGCGTCTGCTCGGTTGGCGCTCATGATGAACTGACGGCGGCAGCGTTTCACCGCGGCGTTTTATAATCGGCGGCGGATGTGATGACGTCACATCCTACTCTTCCTCAGAGCTGTCGTCACTGGGCTCGGAAGAGATGACTTCGGCGCTGTCGTCACTGGGGTCGATAATAGGAATATACAAATTGAGTCGTTCAGTTATATCAGGCACGTGACGAGTTGTTGCAGCAGCACGTCGTCGAACCGTTTCCCGAACTCGTTCCATGCGTCGTCGAAGGAGCACGTGTCGCAGAGCTCGCAGAATCTGGAAAACCGTTGGCCTCATGGGTGAGGGAAGTGTGCACATGGCGGTGCAGAGATGGATGATCGTTTGTATAATGTATGAGTCATCCACCATCGATGCCATGACGTCTTCCACTAGATTCGGAAAAGCGCCGTGTCTTTCGCGCTCGAGTGGAGGTTTGAGGACGTGGCGACACGTAGGACACGTGTTGGACATGTTTAACCACCTTTCTATACACGTAACACAAAACAAGTGATTGCATGGCGTGCGCGCCATTCTAGGAGGAGGAGTGGCATCGTTGAAACATATGCTGCAATATTCATTGATGCGTGATGCTTCGTCTTCAGGCACTTCCACGAAAGGGGGCGGAAGAGACGATGTCATCGTTCCCCGTTTTAATTGTTTCACTTCACAGCGCTAAGCAGATAAGAGCAGCGAACACGCACACAAAGTTCAGAAGAACAAGTCCGATCTCGATGCTATCTAGGCAGCTCATCATATTTTTTTCGATTCACAGTTCAAGACAAGTTTACAGTATACGCAATCTTCTTTCAACACCGGGGGTCCGCTGTTGTGATGCAAGCAGACGACAAAGTCTTCGACTCGACACGAAGGACACGCTTTCCTCGACGGGGCGTTGTGGTCGTCCTCCGAGTAGTGTTGTCGGCAAGGCTGGCGGAGAGCGATGCAAAAGCGGCAGTTTCGCTTCGGCGGCGGCGGCCCGTCGATGCGCGTGCGTCCGCGATTCCAATGCTCCTTACACGGACGAACTTCTTGAACGCGAGGGTGATGTCGGGTGGCTTCGGGAAGTTTCTCGAAAACGCGCTCCACCTGGTGAGGCTGCACCCAATGACACAAAAATTCGACCGGTAATTGACTCAACGTCTCCGAGTCGAGAAGTGTAAGCGCGCCGTTGACTTCACGCAACTTTCGGAGGGCGCGCTCGATGTCTTCTCGCGTCTCTTGTCTGATGCGCTCCAGCGGTCCGGGCTGAGTGGCAGTTGTGTACGACGGAACGCTCTGCATCGTAATGATGAGCGCAGCGGCGGAGAGCGGCCTTAAAAGTGCGCGAGTTTTTATCGTCGTCGAACGGAAGCGAACATCCGTCTAGATGTCTGCCCACCTGCCGCAGTAAGTACGCAGCCATTCGTAGAGGGCGATGACGTGACGCCCAGCTAGGCTGACGTCACCGCAAGCGTAGATGTCGCGGACCGCGTGTAAGCACTCGTGTAGCGGAGGACAGCCGAACTCCGCGAGATCGAGAACGCAGCAGCCTTCTCCTTCCATGTACTCCTCCAACCACCTTTTCTTCTCACCTCCCTTGACGTATAATGTTGTCGCACCTTTTAAAGCTGACCTAATCACAGAAGCTCTGTCGTCATAATTGTAACTCCCACTACTCCACGGCGGTGTGGCGGGATGGTATTGTTTGATCCACTCCACATGTTTCTTGTCGTCGCTGCTCAATGTATGGAAAGGTCGCGGTGGACGAAAAATGAATGTCTGAATGAGTCGATCGGGATCGTCATTGTCTTTTGATTGACGTATGACGGCCAACACTTTGATGTTGAAGCGTTTGTCGAGAGTATAACCTTGCAGATCCACGACAGCTGTGGATCCGCGATGGACCTGTGGGGCCATGAGTTGGAGGATCTGTCTCCTTTTTCTTATTCTTCTGGAACGACGATCGTTGCTATAGAGGAGCGGTTTCACCTCACGCTCGACAAAGACTTCGTTCTCGTGCCACGCTGCGGCCGATGTCGACGCAGCGTCCTCGTCGCACGACGCCGCTGCCTCGGTCGATGTCGGCGTCGCCGTCCGCGCAGCAGTCTCCTCGGCGGCTTCGTCCCACGTTTGCTCCACGCTCAACACATGGATGCTTTCCAGCCGTTCTTTAGTTTCTCTTAACGAGGTGTCCTGTTCAGGAGGAGGAGGAGGAAGGCGGCGGTCGTTCCGCGACGAATGTTGAATGTAAAGCATTTCTCACGTAGCGCATCATGCTTCCGCACAGAAACGGATTGGCGGCGCGCATGCGCAAAGCAACTCTCTCGCACAAAGAGTGACGGTCGTCGTGCTGCCGTCAGCTTTCTTATACTCGCGTGTTGACGACAGCAGACAGGAAGTGGAGCGCGACTCTTATCGTTCCCCCACCCACTTCAAGGACTCTTCGGTTTTCCGCCTTCAATGTCTCTCGCATGCACCCACGAATTGTGGCGTGAGTCGAAACCGAGCCATTTCACGAGGCGAAGCGGGACCCTTTTTCCGTACGACGCGCTCGACTAAATAGTGATCGGGAAATCGCGTGCGTTGCAATTCTTCGGTGTAGAAGCGCCCCTTGATCGTTTCGCCTTTCAGGTCTTCTAGCGAGTACGTGACGGGATTCGAGAGGTGCACACGAACGATTTTAAAGAGTTCGGTGCCCCATCGCGCTTCGTAGCCTTTCCGAAACGGCGAGCTCTTGTACGTGCTCACCCGAACGATGTCGCCGACTCGAAATCGATTGTTCCTCAGGAGACGCGGATCGAGCGTTTTCACTCGGTCGTACACCGTGCGCATGAGGCTGTTGTCTTTCTTCACGTCTTTCGGTTTCATGCCGATGGTGCGATGTTTGGTATTGTTGTAATCTCGGAGGAGGTCGGCGAGCATGAGGGTCCAGCGTCGCGTCCCCTCGGCGGTGAAACGCCTCCACATCCGCTCCTTGAGCGTTCGATTGAAACGTTCGACGACGGCGGCCTTCACGTTGGAAAAGGTGGAATAATGATGAATGCCGCGCTCTCGGAGCCACTTGTTGAGCGCGGTATTGTAAAACTCTGTGCCTTGATCGGTTTGCAGGTAGCGGGGCTCTCGGCCGCTCGACGTCACGATGCGGTCGAAAGCCTTGACGACTTCCGCTCCGGTCTTTTTCTTTATCGCTTCCGCCCAGGCGTACTTGCTGTACACGTCGATGACGGTGAGAATGTAACGCATCCCTCGATTGCTTTTCGAGTACGGCTTGCATGTCGACCAAGTCGGCTTGCCACAAATCATCGAATCCTTTCGTCATCGTCCGCCGTCTTTCGTAACGACGACGGGCAGGCGCGTGCAATTCCGCAGCGAGTCCTTGTCGAACGGAGGTCGTCGTCGTCTTCTTCTTATTCTTCTGCATGGTCAGAGGAGCTAAGCGATAATACCGGCGTCACGCAATTCATCTTCTATTTCTACTATTTCTCCGTCGAGTCCGTTGTTACCGGCGGTCCGCGAAGCGTGTAAGAGACGCAGCCTCTCCACGAGCGTGTTCGGATCGCGCCAATATTTGTAGTCTGGCGCCGTCACAAAACGTAGTCCCCTCCCCGTTCTCTTTCGTTTCATCATTTCAAGTCTTTTGCTTCGTCTTTCCCCCGCGAAAAGAGGCGAGATAATTTCACGATATTTCAGTATATTATCCTTTGTGTTAAAGTGTAAATTCGGTCTGTAATTCACCTTGTGTGCGGAAGACAATTCGAGAATCTTTTTGTATTTCTTCAAATCGTCTTTCGTGACATCTCTCCGGTTGGGTCGTTGCTCGAAAAGTAGTTCGAGGAGGCCTGGCTCTGGGTAGAATTTATGTCCCTGAACGGAGAATGCTTCCTCGTCCGGGTAAAGCTCTATGACGGCGTTACCGATTTGAGGTCGCCCTCCTATATAGTACGGTCCGTACGTGGTATCTCCTACACCGATTGCAGCATTTTGCAAATAGGTTACCCAATTGATCATAATGTTGACTGCGAACATCTCTATTTCTTACTTCTTCGTTCCCTTCTTCCAACTCTGGGAGTGTTTCGAAAGAGGGATAAAAGACATCGTCATCATCTTCTTCTCTTGATTCCGATTTGATAGGAACACGCGTAGTAGAAGGTTGAACGGAAGACGATGATGGTGGTGGGTTGCTATTATTTTTTCCCTTTTTTTGATGGCGGTGCAGCGCTTTCGAGACGGGCGCCGTGAGATAAGTATCGAGGAATCGATTGCGCATCGTTTCGGCTTCTTGCAGCGTGTTTATTTTTTGTCGAATGTTTTCACGAGCCTTCTCCACCTCCATTTTCAATCTCTCTTCCGGCGTGTCGGATCGAAGGGGAGCGGGCGGTGAGGAAGGAGGAGGAGGAGGAAGAGGAGGACGACGCGGTGTCTTTTCGCGCAAGCTCTTTTTCGCTTGCTCAAGCGCGTGGAGCGTCTTCAAGTCTCGCTTTGGTCTTTTGGGCTGTTGTCTTGTTTCACTGCCTCCTTTTCTTCTTCTTCTCACGTACCTCGAAGTGGTTTTTATGTTTTTTCACGCGCCCCTCCTATTTTGGATTTTACTTTCATCACACCCGCCACACCGAGCGCGGCAGCTCTTTCACCGAGACTCGCGTCGCTGGACTTGACCCGCTCCCACGCTGCTTTGGCGAGCGCTTCGTCCGCCCTTTTGCGTTCCTCACCTCCTTTGTAGTTGTGGTAGGCGATGTCGTGCTCTCGACACGCTGCGTCCAATGGATTAATACCGCGGTCGCCTCTTTGCAGCCTCTTCATGAGCTTCGTACCGGGTCCGCAAAATTGATAGCCACCGGGAATGTGTATTTCGAAGGGAAGTTTGTCTATCGCCCGATTCAGCACCCGTCCTATGATGCCTCTTCCGCGCCGCCCCCCCGCCGCGCTCGCGCGACATTGAAATGCTGTCGCACGTACACCATGGCGTAGAGTGAAGTCTAGTTGCGAAAGCAAAGTGATTATATAACCTAAACTTTACGTCCCCCCCACGTGCGTCGGCACGAGAAACCGGTCGAAGCCCGATCGGTATCGTCCCTGTTGAAGCGCACTAGGTTTGCAGATCACCGCAAAAGCAAACCGGTCTGTGTTCCACACGTCGGCGCACATCGCCTTAAAATCGTGGAAGGTCCTAAAATCGTTTCCGACGTGTTCTTTGTAAATGTACTCGAGGTTGTTGTCGTCTTGCCGGAAGATGACAATCATATTCGCGTTATCGCGTATCAACTGTTTGGGAATTTTGGTGTACGTTTGACAGAGATAGAGCACGTCCGTGTGTTTGTGCCTTCCGGCCGCAAAGTAGGCTTTGATGCAGTCTTGTTTTTCGGTGGCGATGTCGTCGAAAATGAAAACGCTGTCGGGGGACGCCTCGGCCGGGGGCACGATGCTATCGTGCTGCGTAAACGAATGAAACGGTGCGATTCCGTCGCAGACTTGCTTCAAGTACGCGTACATGGGCTGCGTGTCTGTGGTGGAATATAAATACACGTTGCGGAACGCCAGCCCGAACTGGCCGGTGAGAAGCGAGACGACCACGTTCGTCTTGCCGCAACCGGAAGGTCCCACGATAAGAGCGCGCACGCTATCGGGGAAAAGCGGCCCGTGTCGACTCTTTGCCTCGTCCTCTTGTCCGCGCCATAAGGCCGTCACGTTCACGACGGGCAGTGTGGTCGATTGTTGAACAACGTCCATCATCACAACCCGTGCGAGAGACTGTTGTCCTTCTTCGAAGGACGCTCTGTTTTAAACAGGAGATCTAAGGAGAGAGGGGGAAGGGGAAGGATGACTACTCACGGCGTGTGTGAAGGACGACGGAAAAAAAAACAAAAACAAATAGAATCATGTGTTTTTATTGACCCTTTCAAAATGTTTACATGTTAATGACCATTTTCTGCGCTGGAGGTCGCCATCGATGCAATCGTCATCTCGACCGCTCTCGCTAACCATGTCGCCGCGTTGCGCGCGCATTCGCTGACCGTCTCCAGAGGAAGAAGATCGCAGCAGACCGTATCCGGTGAGGTTGGCGGCGTCGTTCGGTCTGTCGTCTTCTTCCTGTTGTTCCGTCGACGCCGAGTCGATGGTGTTGTTTTCTTCTTTCGCTCTTTTGGTTTTGCGACCTTTCCGCCGTTCTTCTTCTTTTCGATGTACAATGCCGCGGACATGGATGATCGCACGCAGAAGGATAATCGAGAGGTGGTGGAGTCGCTGATCTCACCTCCTCATCCGCCATGCTGTCTACACCGCCACTTCCAAAAACTGCTGCGAGTTGCGAATCGTAAGAAGAGGTCGAACCGCCCACTTCTTCTTCGTCTTCACCAGGCGAAGTCGATGGGTGATAATCTTCTTCTTCTTCTGCGCTCTCTTTTCCGCGACTGACGCGAATCATCCTCTCGTGAAGGAAGGACAAGAAATGAAGGCGGCGAGCGAAACACGCGACTTCTTATACCATGACGTTTTTCTTCACCACAAAGTCATCGATTGGTGCGTACAGCACTTCCGTTTTGTAGATAATGAGACAATACGCCGTGACGTTCGCTGGCATAGCTGTACCCGTTTCCCACGTGATCTTGATGTCGGTTTGCGAGGGGAGGACGGCAGACTCTCTGGAGGAGACGTCCCATACGATAATAGGAAACCAACTATTCACATACCAATATTCCATATTCGATATGGGATTGCGATTGTAGTAAGAACGTTCCGCTTTTTGCATCATTTCGTAGAGATACGGTTGCCATTTTTCAGTATCACTGGTATAAAATTTTACGTTGCATAGAAGTTCGGAATAAGGGTAAAACTCGTCGTTTAAATACAGTTTTGCTCTTGTCATATCGTTACCGTCGAATTCGCCCGAATTCTGTTTCAGGTTCACGTCTTTCCCCGTTTGCATTCCAAAGAAAATGTACAGGGGATTGTCCTCTTTGGCGGCAGTCTTTACCGTCCACTGAAACGGTCCCTTTCCGCCGCTTGGAACGTTGGGTATTCGTGAATTTCCCATCGTCTGAATTGCATGGGGGGATCGGGCGCCGACTGTCCAGCACTCTCGTCACCGCGAGGGAAGCAGCATCGCTCAGCGTCAAATGAGGCATTCTCCAAATCACGTCCGTCACGGTAATCGTTGTTTCGTTCGGCGATTCCGCTGTCGTCGTGAGACATCGATTATCATGACGCCCTCGAATGAGAACGAGGTCGTGTTTCACGCCGGTCATGACGCGCGTGTGATCTTCGAAAAATCCCATCCACAGTCGTAACGGCACGATACCGTAAAATTTCCCGCCCGTCTTACTGAGCATGAATTCGGTGTTGCACTTGCCTGACTCGTATAACTTGAGATCTTCGGTCCAACACGCATTGCCGAACGATCTTCTTTCTGCTGGCGAAAGGAAACACACGTTCTTCATCGTGCTCGTGATGCCTGGATTTCTAACGACGTCGACGATCACGTTGTTGATTTCGTAACGAATTTCGCTAAAAAGAAAAGCGAAAGCGTTGTTGATCAATTCGCAGTTGGTGCGATCTGTGGTGTCCTTTTTGACGGCAGATCCCGCGATGACGAGCGAACTCTCGCAAGGTAAGAGAACGGCATCCTTATTCATGATAGTAATGCGAATTTCGTCGTTTTGACCAAACGATTTAATGTACGGAAAGTGTTCGTGAACAGCTTCGTTGACGATGTGGTGTTTTATGTTCTCCCTGCGGAGAATGTCGACCGCGTGTTCGTCCACGATTTCCGTCGTAGAATAAGCTTGCTTCATTCTCTTCGGCGGCATGTCGTTTTTCTTCTTTTTTATTCGAAACAATAGTGTAGCCTAACGCTCGTAGGATGCGCCGGCTAGACGATGTGAGCGCGGTGAGCGGACAAAGCACTCTGTGCCTCGGCCGCGAAACGGGCTGCATTTTATAGCGCTGTTTCTCCTTCATAGTCTGCTGCTGCTGATTCTGGGGCGTACGAGTAAGGTGCACGACAGCGGTGTTTCCGAGTTCAACGGCACCAATTGTCCCTCCACGTTCTCGAGTCGAACCGATAACTCGTCGATCCAATTTCGCGTGACACGGTGATAGATTCTTTCGGTCGGCCTCTCTTCAATGATGGCGGCAGGAAAGTCGGTCACGTGGAATGATACAGCACGTGCGCTTTACGATTGTTTATATACCCGCTTTCGATCACGTTACACGTCACGAACACTTCAAAATCTTTCACGATCTTCGGGGAAGTCTCGGATGACACGTACTTGTCAAAAAGTGTGGGTGTCACCGTCCTTGAAAATCCGAGGAGAGGACCAATGGATTCGGCGTGGTCGAAACGTAGCGTGAAGGAAGTGTTGACGCGCACTCTGTTCGTATGCGAGTCCGCCGCCAAGTCGAAAAAGTGCTTCTTACCCGCAAAGTCAGTGGAAACTGGTGTTGCAGGATGTTCGAGATATGACGATTGATGTCTTCCAAGGTATACGTGCCCGGAGGGACGGACAGCACATAGCTTGTGAGTGAACTCCACCACCACCACCCTCGTCGACGTCGTAGTGGAGTTTGTTGTGTCCCTCCTTCACGTTGCGAATGTGGTGCACAGTGCTAAGATGCACGAGCGCGATCTCGTAAACGTCGTCCGAGAGGTCGACCCCGGCGCGAACTGCACCGCGATCTCAGGTCCCTGCCCGACTAACGTGTACGTGCGCATGACACGAATGCCTCAGGTCAAATGAGGCGGTTCATCTTCCTTTTTTGTTTTTGTTGTCCTCCTTCCATTCGTGAAAAAGAAATTGCAGACATAACTTGCCGCAATTGTTCGTGTGTTTTTTTGAATTTGGCGGTGTTGTACGTCACGTGGGTCCCGCGCGCGTAGCGCAGGAACTCGGGAGGGGCGGAAGTCCGAAGGAATCAAAGTAACGCACCGTCCGCCCACGCTTCGCGTAAGCGACGAAATGAGTACCGGCGCCGCGGGCGTCGTCCAGATTGACGACGCCGCACTCACGCTTCCGACTTGTTTTGGGCAGCGCATCTCGCGTGAACACACCTCGAAAAATGCGGAATCTCCAACACCTTCTTCGCAAAGCGGGTCACTTCCTCGTGCGTGAGCGCTCGACGCGGTACTCTGCTCATTAGTTTTTTTTCCCCGCCCCCTCGTCGCCCTCTTCCTCCCCCGCCGGCTCGTTCGAAGCATTTTCGCGGCCTTTAGCAACACGCCCGATCCTTTTTTGGAGCCTTCCATGACCTTGTTATGACGCATCATTTCCGCTAGTTCTCGGTGTTTTGCTTTTGGCGTTTTGCACGGCGTTCGCGATAGCGGAAGCGCCACTGCGACAGCACCAGCGCGCCCAGCCCGCTTAGGATGGAGGGAATGAGTGGAATGAGGGCGGGAAGGAAGCCGCCTCTCTTACTCTTCCTTCTCCCTTTCACCGTTCTTCCTTTCCTCCTCCGTACGCTCCCCCCGCAGCCGAGACGACTTCCTACAGGGTCCGCCGACGCATCGACCTCGCAAAAACATGCCGCGACGGTCGGAGTGGTGATGACGGCACAGGGAGAGAATC
>JAHLJT010008446.1:83531458-83609989 GCA_031308135.1 Acheta domesticus | reverse complement strand
AACGCTCGCGCTGCCGTGGTGACTCGCAGTGATGATATCGGGGAATTTTTTTTTCAACGCATCGTTGATCCTATAAATTCCAAATTCGACGAGTTTCATGAACGGGAGAGCGGAAAAGCGCTTCATGAAATCGTTGCCCTTCATGTTCACTATCATCTTTTTGAGCCCATTGCTCACACTGGATCATCGTACATTCCGCTCCCCAATAGCATTGCTGCCCGTAAGGCCGTGGTAAATGTGCATAATCAAGATGAGAAATGTTTCTTGTGGGCGCTGGCTTCGGCTCTCTTTCATCGACGTCAGCCCCCACGCGCCAAAATTTCTTCGCATGTCTCTCGCACTAGTACTTATCAGGCCATTTTTGACGAACTAGAAAATCAACTCGATTTGCGGAACATCACCTGGCCGATGACTGTTCACGAGATTAAACGCTTCGAACATCAAAATTCTAAATATTCTTTTCACGTGTTTAATCTTGTTTGGTGTTCTGAAAAGAAAACGTGGGATGTTGTAGGTCCGGTGCACTTTGCGAAAACCAAAAAAGAGAACCATTTCAATTTTTAATGTATGCATCAAGGGGGGTCACTCACTATGTTTGGATTAAAAATTTGGAAAAGTTGGTGGGTAGTCAACACAGTACCCATGAACATAAGCTCTTCGCTTGCGAACGCTGTTTGAATTTGTTTCGGTCGCAAGAGAAACTCGAAGCTCACATGCTCGATTGCAGTGCCGTGTCGCCGGCACGTTTGACTGTACCATCTGCTTCCTCAGAGGCACGATTCATGCGTTTCAAGAATCACGCCCGCCAGCAGAGATGCCCGATTGCGGTGTATGTTGATTTTGAAGCGCTCACCGTTCCCGTCTCTTCGTGTGAGCCTTCGCCGAGCGACTCCTTTCTTCAGGCCTACCAACTTCACGAGCCCTTTTCGGTAGGCGTGCAAGTGGTGTGCGATTTTGATGAAGCGCGCTCCCAGAGAATCGAGCTACGCGGGCGCGACGTCGCCAATCAATTGATCGATCATTTGGCGGACCTTGCAAAAGAATACGATGATCTTTTGAAGCATCCGACGCCTCTCCTTATGCGAGAGGAAGACGAAGTTGCCTTTCAAAATTCCGACGCGTGTCACATTTGCAAGGGTCCTTTTCTTCCAAATTCCGCTCGTGTGAGAGATCACGACCATTTCACAGGTCTGTTTCGCGGAGCGGCGCATCAAGATTGCAACGTCAACTTCCGGGCTCCGAAGCACATTCCCGTCTTGATGCATAACGGAAGCGGGTACGACTGGCATTTTCTCCTGCAGGCCTGGGCCGAGAGTAGCTATCAAAAACTGAGCGTGATTCCGCACAATCACGAGAGATTCGTGTCCGTTTCTCAGAGAATCGGAGGTGTGGAATTGCGCTTTTTGGACTCTTTTAAATTTTTAGGCGCATCACTTGATGGCTTGAGTCACTCGCTTTCTGATCGCGATTTGAAATTTACTCGGACGGCGTTTCCCGATGATGCGCTCTTTGCTCTGGCACGCAGGAAGGGCGTCTTCCCGTACGACTATGTCGATTGCATGGTGAAATTGGAAGAAACGTCTTTGCCGCCACGCGAGGCCTTTTTCAATCGGCTCAAAAACGAACACATCTCGGACGAGGAGTACGCCCACGCGCAGACCGTGTGGGCGGCCTTCTCCTGTCGAAATTTAGGTGAGTACGCCGATTTGTATTTGAAAATCGACGTATTGCTGCTCACCGACATTTTTGAAACCTTTAGAAATTTGTGTTTGAAGGTGTACGGTCTCGATCCCGCTTTCTATTTCACCGCTCCCGGTCTCTCGTGGGACGCCATGCTCAAAACAACCGGTGTCACGCTAGAGCTTCTCACGGACGTTGATATGGTTCTCTTTTTCGAAAAAGGCATTCGGGGAGGACTCGTTCAGGTGGTCGGGCGCCACGCCGAGGCGAATCACGCGCACGTGGGGGATTCCTTTGATGCATCTGATCAGGAATCTTATCTCTCCTATGTCGATTGTAATAATCTTTATGGGTACAGCATGAGTCATCCGTTGCCCACAGGTCGGTTTAGATGGTTGACGGAGAAGGACATTTGCGCGTTCGACATCAAGCAGGCGGGCGCTCAGACCGATCGCGGATACGTTCTCGAAGTCGACCTCGACTATCCACACGAGATTCACGATCGATTGAGCGATTTGCCTCCTTGTCCGGAGTCACGTGTGCCCCCCGACACGAAAAGCAGGCAAGTCAAGCTGATGGCGACGCTGTTGCCCAAGCGTCGCTACGTCATCCACATTCAAAATTTAATTCAGGCGACTGAGTTGGGCGTACAACTCACCAAAATTCATCGCATTCTCTCTTTCGATCAAAGTCCTTGGCTTGCCGTCTACATGAACCTCAACAACTCGCTTCGACAGCGCGCGTCCTCCGATTTCGAAGATAAATTTTACAAACTCATGAACAACTCTGTGTACGGCAAGTCGATGGAGGACGTGCGCAACCACCGACGCATTTATCTCGTGAACAGATGGTGGGGGACGTGTGGCGCGAGGAATCTTATCGCGAATCCAGCTTTCGTGCGCAGTCACCACGTGAAGGGCGATCTCATGACCATCGAGTTGCTGAAAACGGAGGTGAAGCTCACGAAGCCCATTTATTTAGGATTTTGCATATTAGAAATTTCAAAATTAAGAATGTACGACTTCTTTTAACCGGTATTGTAAAAAGGAGCTTCGCGATCTTCACCTTCTGTACATGGACACCGATTCATTTGTTTACTCTACCTCCACGAACGTGTACGCTGAGATGAATCGGTGTTCAGAATGGTTCGACACGTCTTGCTTTCCTCCCGGTAACGCGTTCGACATCACGCCACGCAACAAAAAAGTGCTGGGACTGTTTAAGGACGAATGCGGAAACGACCCCATGATACAATTCGTAGGTTTGCGACCCAAAATGTACTCCTTTCTCACGCGCTCTCAGTCGGTCGTTTCTCGCGCGAAGGGAGTGCAGCGATCCATTGTTAAAAAATATACATTTCAAAATTATCTGGATTGTTTATTTCAAAATTCTAGTCGCATTGACAAGCAATGCTGCATTCGATCCAGACATCACATCAATTATTCTTTTGTCCAAAACAAGCGGTCGTTGCGTGTGGCAGACGACAAACGCTATTGGATCGATACATTCACGAGTTTGCCATGGGGCCATTTCCGCATTCAGTGTACACGCCCGTCCATTTCTTCTTGAGCGTGTACGTTCGTCCCTGCTGGCGGAGGGGGTTTCCGGTGTAGATGTGATAGTTTAGGGAGAGCATTTGCAAACTGGTTGCATTCGTTCGTCGGCCGCCGTCATGGAACGTTCTCCAGGGGACGTCGCAGTCGCGGATGGCGGATGGAAGGAGCAGTTGGCGCATAACTTGTACACTCTCTGCGATGGCGCCGAAAGACTCTTCATCATTGTCAGCGTGACCAGCAGTCAGCGAGCCTACAGCGATGACGTCCTTCGGGGGTTAAGGTACGGTGCCGTTGTGTTGCTGAAAGCCGTCTATGATGCTCTGGATCTGAAAGAAGCGCTGAACGAAGGCGATGAAAAAACTCTTCACGATCTCGCTGTGAAATGTCATGAGAGAGTGGTGTGGTTCATGATGCTTCTCGGCGCACAAAGAAACACGCCGTGCTGCATGTGTCAGGCTGACAATTTATTCGTGCGCGGAAACGTCATCCGAAAATTTTTGGGCATCATGGGGGACCTCTCTCCCTTGGATAATGACGACGCGACGTCACCTCCCCCCACTTATGAAGGACTGCAGGATTATCCTCCACTGCAAACATTTATTATCACAGTGCACGCCCAAGTGTTAGCAGTCCTCGAAGCGCTCGGACACCTCCTTCGAGATCCGTTCGGCGAAGCTCTGCGTCAGCGCGTCTCTCGCGCTCGTGAAGTCATCCAGTCTCTTCGTCCGCCGACCGAAAATCGTCCTCCGACGTACAGCGGCAGTGAGTTGTGATAGTGACAGTGACGTGACAGTGTGAAAGGGTCACCGTGATGGCTGCGGGTACGCGATAAAAAATTCTGTTCATTCGTGTTGTGCGCTTTCTAAAACGCCTATTGTTTTGATACCCTCAAAAGCGAATATAATCATATAGACGTATTGCACATGACGTGAAAAGAGAGACGCGTATCGAATTCATTTTTACCATGTATCATGAAAAATGTTTCGAATTAAAATTTTTTTTACCGTGTATCATTTGGTTTCAATAAAAAATTTTAATTCTTATCGCACTGTTTTCATGTTTTTTTTCCCCCTGTCACCGCCTTGTAGGGTTTCCTTTTATTTTCTCTCTAGCATATCCTCACATTACCGTCACGTTAGCACTAGAGCTGCGTTTCCCGCGTTCGCCACTAGAGCGCACAGGCGTGCACTCGTGGGTGGTAAGGCGATGCGGCCCAGCGCCGCGCGCCGTCCAAGGACAGCGAACGGAAGTCGCGCTTGATAAGATTGCGCGACCGGCGAACGGATGTCGGCGGGTGATAGCGCTCGCGAGCGCCGCGGTCCGCAGCGAATGCTCATTATGAAGCGCTGGAGTGCACGCACGTGCGCTCTAGTGGCGAACGTTAGCACTAGAGCTGCGTTTCCCGCGTTCGCCACTAGAGCGCACAGGCGTGCACTCGTGGGTGGTAAGGCGATGCGGCCCAGCGCCGCGCGCCGTCCAAGGACAGCGAACGGAAGTCGCGCTTGATAAGATTGCGCGACCGGCGAACGGATGTCGGCGGGTGATAGCGCTCGCGAGCGCCGCGGTCCGCAGCGAATGCTCATTATGAAGCGCTGGAGTGCACGCACGTGCGCTCTAGTGGCGAACGTTAGCACTAGAGCTGCGTTTCCCGCGTTCGCCACTAGAGCGCACAGGCGTGCACTCGTGGGTGGTAAGGCGATGCGGCCCAGCGCCGCGCGCCGTCCAAGGACAGCGAACGGAAGTCGCGCTTGATAAGATTGCGCGACCGGCGAACGGATGTCGGCGGGTGATAGCGCTCGCGAGCGCCGCGGTCCGCAGCGAATGCTCATTATGAAGCGCTGGAGTGCACGCACGTGCGCTCTAGTGGCGAACGTTAGCACTAGAGCTGCGTTTCCCGCGTTCGCCACTAGAGCGCACAGGCGTGCACTCGTGGGTGGTAAGGCGATGCGGCCAGCGCCGCGCGCCGTCCAAGGACAGCGAACGGAAGTCGCGCTTGATAAGATTGCGCGACCGGCGAACGGATGTCGGCGGGTGATAGCGCTCGCGAGCGCCGCGGTCCGCAGCGAATGCTCATTATGAAGCGCTGTTCAGTTCAGTTCAGGACGCTGTGCGTTTCGGTCCGTGAATTTTTGTTCCGTTTGTTTTCGCGATGGCAAATCCTTTGCACTACAGGCACTGTTTTCATGTTTTTTTTTCCCCTGTCACCGCCTTGTAGGGTTTCCTTTTTTTTTTCTCTCTAGCAACTCCCCACATTCCATTGCAGGCGCTAGAGGGGGAGGGGGAGGGGGAGGGGGAGCGGGCGCCGCGATAGAGGCCTCCTCCCCTCCCCGCCCGGGCGCGCGCGCGCGCGCCGCCGCCGCCGCGCACCAAGACACCCGCCTACCAGGCACCTCCAGAGACGATGTCGTCGTAGCTCAGAGCCAGCGTGCTCGCCCGACCGCTTCCGCCGCTGGCGCGCGCACAGGAAGCGGGACTCGGGCGCGGTTCGAGCCTCCCTCGGGCGGCGCGTTTTTGAGAACGGCGACGCCGCCGACCCCTGCGCTGCTGCTTCCGCGCTACCAACCTTCGCCGACAGAGCGCGCCGCGCGCGCGCTACCAACCTTCGCCGCCAGGGCGCAGCACACGCGCGCTTCCACGCTTCGCCGCCAGGGCGCAGCACACGCGCCCTTCCACGCTTCGCCGCCAGGGCGCGCGGCGCCTTGTGTCGGCGCAGGGGGCTATCTCGGCGGCCTTGTGACGTCACAGCGACCTTGTGACGTCACAGGGGTTTATCTCGTGGCGCCGGGTGTTTACAGGGGTGGGCCTGTGTAGTGCGGGTTGCATTTAACCCCACTTCCGTCGCAGCTACGGCCATTACTCCCTACTAACTTGCGGTGTATATTTAACTTAATCGTCTTTCTACGTACGTAATAAAAATAAAATATTGTAATCGTGCGACGGAAAAACTGATGTTGTACTATTTTCGGCGACTTCTCTGTACTTTCGAAAACTGCAAAAAAATTAACATTGCAAATGTACAATATAATGCGTGTAGTGAGGAATAAATCGAGAAAATATGTGCTGTTGTAGAACTCCTAGATTTTATTGGAGTTTTGCCACCATTAACCCAAAGTAAATGTTGGGTTTCACTGTAGGTACACCGAAATTTGGACTGAACGTATGTCGGAGATTCTATGTGTTAGTGGGGAAGGCCATACGAAGATAGGCAATCGCGCGGTCGATCATTCGGCTCTAAAGTCTCATTCACAATGCAACCATAAACATAAACATGGCGTTAACATAAAAGCTAGGACTACATCTATAAGCGGACCCATTAACAATGCGTTCGCATAAAGCTTGCAAGCTTGCTTTAAAGCTTGCAAGCTTCAACCTTCTGTGCTTGTGCTTATATAAGAAATAAGAAATGAACAAATCATAGTGCGGAAACTCAAATTCGAGTGTCTAAATAGGATAGAAGTCGTTAGATCGAACAAAAGATAGATCTATGGATTTCCTGATTGTGTGGTTGATTTTCGGCGGTTTTCGGCTTTGTTTTGTAGCGTAATATCTATTTATAATTTAGTTTTGTTGTAGTACTCGTTGTACTGTGTACCTAATTGTATTCATAATAGTGTTATTTAGTTTTCATTTTTATTGAAATTAAAAAATATATATAAATCGTATGGACACAATCTAAATCTTGAAATCGATTCTCACATCCAACTAATAGTAAACTAGAATGTCCCAGAGACAATAGGAGATCTTATTTTGCTTACATTTATATTGGACATCATGAATACTTAAGTCTTTCACTCATCTGAAAGTTTATATCTATGCACCATGCTTATGTTTATGTTTGCATTGTGAATGGGCCTTAAGGATGGGGTTTGGGGTCAGGGAAGGATCGCGCGCGGCACGTAAACTAAGGTGCTGCTTTGGTCCTAAAAAATTTATAATAGTTTTTAGAGAAACACCCAATTTTCTCGAATGCATACTAGAGATGAAATTATTGTTTTCTCTGCAATTTTAACATTATGTGTTGAGTCCAAAAACGTTTTTTCTGTCATATTCATAAGATTTGTGTTTGTAATGGCCGGCTAACAATGTATTCACTGTCATCAGTCCTACAAAGAGGTAACCGGTAACTCGGAATACGTATTATACAATATCATTTGTCGACAGGATATATACGATTCGCAACGATTGATCCTTCGGGGGCGTGAAATATTCCATTTTTCTGTTTGATACTCCTTAGGGCATAGGTCGCGTTTCATTTGCGAACTATTCTCTAATTATAACACAAACATTAATAGTTGCTCTTTTTTTTATTTTATGACTATTCAATATGTTGATTCAACTACGCCGACTCATGCAAATCAGAAACTATTTTTTATTCATAAAAGAAATATTCAATTGCAAAATAAGTTGATAGTTAAAACATATAACGTATATTATAAATTCATAATATAAATGAAACGAGTGAGTACTTAGAAGTTCTTATTGTACCGTCATTGTAAAACGATATGAATTTACTTCAAAATATAAAATGAAAGTGTTATTCTGATATTCCATTTTGACAGAATTAACTGAACATGGAATTCAGTATTAAGTTATCTGAAACACATATGTGCACAGATTTATTATGGTAAAATCTCCATTATGATTGAAGATATTTCGATTATTATCAATTGTCATGTGAAAAATCATAAGAATTAAAAACTATTTCTTGTGTATCGCATTCCTTGCTAGAACTGTTGTTTTTTCATTAAAACATGTGATATCATAGATTTTATTCACAAAAGTAACATATTTGAGATATACCCTCGGAGAGAATTTTATAAATGTGTAAAATGATTGTATCAAGAGACGTTCGCTTTGGCAAGTGCCGCCTTTTCATGTTGTCTTCTGATTTTTATCACGAAGTCAGAAATTCTGAATGTTATTTTAACGTAATACGAAAGTCGCCATCAAAAGAACAGACGAGAAAGTTTGCGGGAATGTTTAAACTTCGACAAAGTGTCACCGAAGAAGTTTTGGAATTCATCTTATAACTCGACCACTGGACCTTAAACAACAATAACTTTCCCTTCTGCCATCTAAAAAGACATAGAGGCGGAATACTTTTTTCTTATTTTTCATCTTACAAACTGAAATATTTAATAGTTGGGAACAACTTACCAATAATTTTTACAATTTAATAAAGTTTTTCTTAAATATTTTACTTTCAATTCTACACTGGCCTTAAATTAGAACATTGCAATTCAACCGAACGGAGTAAATGAAACTCTAAGAGACGGCACGCAATAAGAGAATAAATTACAGATGTTATGGTGTACACAAGTGCATTCAAGAGCAAGTTTAGATCAGCAACACAATATTTCATTAGAACTTAGTATATTTTCTACTTTGTTTCTGTTACTTTCCCCGGAAGTTTATTTTAATATCAAGATCTCGCAGATTCTGAATTTCTAATTTACATCGAATGTGCAAAAATAAGACGTCACAGAGCGTTTCAGAGCAAAGTCTCTTCTGTGATAGACTCGGATTGGGATGAAAACCACATTAAACCCAATAACTGCACATAATATTACGTCTTTATACTCACAGAGTAGGCAAAAACATCCCAAGATTATGAGTAAAGCAGCTATTGCATTAAAAAAACGCAAATTAGTTATAGTTTGAAAGACGAATTTATAAAAAAATTGGTAATGAATGAAGGTATTTTTAAAGGCAAACTAGTGTGAAAGAGCAAAAGATAATATTTTGAAATTATTTCTTAATTAACTATTTCAGGATTCAATCCCCAAATCTCTCGAAAACAATGAAAGAAATGAGAGAATTCTCTCGCAAAATTCCTTATTTTCTCGATAATTTAATGAAAGGTCAGGGATAAAGTGTTGTTTGAATGCAAAAAGTGCTCTTCATGTAGTTAGTTAAACTGAATTTAGAAAGGTACAAGTGGGAGCCAAACCGGTATCAAAAGGGAAACGTCTTTCTAACAAACTTTCCACACTTTTATTATAAACTTTGTAACTCGCGTATTTACAGTTATGAACATTAAAGTAATAAAGTTTTTAAGTTCATTACTGACCTATTTCAAGAATAATTTTTAAAACTTAATCCGGTGGAGGCTTTAAAACTACCATTAGTTTTTTACTTCACAGAAATTAACGAAGTTTCTGAAGAGATAAATTTTAGTATCTCTAAACACACTAATTCGCACATTTTTATGCAACCTGAAGCCTTTAGCGGAAGCTATTTTATTTTTCCTCTGTCTTATCAAACATATACTTTTGTAAGATCTTAGGACATTTAGTACACCTAGTCTTTTGTTTTATTTTCAAAAAAGCAAACATATTCTCATATTTAATTTCTTTAGACGTTAGGCTGGATGATATTCGTCGTTATTCGGGCCCTAGACCTATGAAATCCAGAGGTACTAATTACGCAGCTTGCGAGCGGAGCTTCCAACCGGGGAATTTTGAATGCTTGGTTCGTATTAGGGTCTAAGGTGCTCATGTGTTCTGTCATGTTTTTGGTAAGACTTCTAGAGTGGCAATTATTACTGGTACAACAGTAACACGGCGTTTCTGTCTTTCTGGCTCAATCCGGGGGATAACGATATTTTGATTCGTTCCCATTCTTCTTATCTGCTGCCTTGGCGGTGTCCACTATGCATACCTGTTTCTCTTCAGTGACGACGGTGAGATCTGTCACTAGTTTCTTACATACACAAACTTCTTGGACGTTAGTGAAACCACGGCGTCCACCTCGATACTGCACGCAGAACAAGGGACCAATGCCAAGAACCATGGCAGAATTCCACCCCGCGGCCCCTCCGATAGAAGCATACACACCATCGTTACACACTAGAAACGGCCATGGTTCTTTTTCAAGTAAATAAAATAGGCATGTATTAGGTATTTTAGGGTCGGATTAATTTCACTTTTGTCAGCTAGAGATGTTCCCAGAATTGGGCTCTGTTTTTATTTATTATCCACACCTGGGGTTAGGGCGATATGTGGTGATATTACGTCTTTCCTTCACCACATCTTGCCTGCCGAAGCTTTTTTTCTTTCGTCTCGGGTGGCTATAGAATCAGAGACGACTCTAATGGAAATCTACAGCTATATACTTCGCCCCAATCGCGGATATCCTCACGGAAAGCTGACTCGCTAAACATGAGCCACAGGAGAGCTTCTAAATAAAATATAAATTTCAAACTAACGTGTTCATTCCAACGAATTGTCGACGGCACATTGCGCTAACGTAAACACAACCCCAAATAGTCCCTTCATCCGCGAACATCTGCTAAACTTGCAGAGCCTCGTTGAGAGAGGCTTTCTTACGAACCCCAGGCGGGGGGGGGGGGGGGAATGACGCCCGACGCCGCGCAAGGGCACCTCGCTCTGGGCGCTCGCCACGCGGCGGACCCGCCCACGCCCACGCCCCCGGGAGCGCACTGGGTGTGATGGATAGCCTGGCGGCAGCTGCGCCAGGGATTGGGAAACAATGCAGGCCCCGCGCCCAGGGCTCGCGGTGGGGGCTGCCCTCGAAAACTCACGCACAGAGAGTGGATAATATGATAAAATACTGCAGTTCCTAGATATTGGGGTATGCACTGAACGTGAAACGTCTGGTGAAATGATTTGTTAAAGCAAACCGTTCAATGACTGTAGATTATGTTGCTACGGGAGCGGGTCAATCAGTCACCGGTTTTAACCGAGGAAATTTTTAGGCAATATTTTCTTTGAGAATATTTCCTTCAACATCCCTTTCCAGAAGAAACACCGCAAGGATTCAAATTCTCTAATTAAACGTTTCCTATTGTAATAGTTCCTGTTTGTGATCGAATAAAAAAAAACTTACGTAGTTCTACAGGATGAACATTTGTTTTTTACTATTTAACATATACGATAATATACCTTAAATACACAATTAAACACAATTTGATAAAATATATAATAAGCCGCCGTCTGTCACAGAAATCTGGGTTGGTCCCGGAGTTTTCGTTATTCCCCAGCGTCTCTCCTGTGGCCTTGCAGCAAATGTGCAATGCTTTCCCGCCGCTTTTCCCTACAGAAGTGGCTGAAAATTACGTGAAATGTGTTCAGTCGTATATTTAAGATGTTTCCATGTGTATGTTGTATGCCCTTAATTCTCTTCTGTCCTACGCACACAACTCTTCAAGTGTACTCACAGAAAAATCACAGTGGTTAGGATCAGAGATTTGAGGGGGAACATTCAGGGAGCGACTTGCAGAAGGGATTGGAAAAGAATGTGTTTCGGTGATGACTACAGCGTATCCAGGTCTAGGAGCAGCAGTTTCAGTAATTTTTGTATTCTAAATTTCTAAATTTCGCCACAGGATTTATGCCCTTTTTCGTTAAGAGTCAGAGCAATTAGAGTATTTCTGGCGAAAACTCGCCGTTTTCCGAAACACGGTTACATAACTTTTTGTTCTTATGAAAAACTTCGTAAGACGAGAAAGTAAAAGTGAACACTAATGAAAACAACTCAAAAGTTATTATACAATAATAATAACAGAAACATTAAAAACAATAATAATTATAACAACTATTCAAACTTTCGAAATAAAAACGTCCACATGGGCCTGTCATGTTGCCACTCACGTTCTACAAGATGTTCGCTTACCTCACAGTGTGTAAACATTTAGTAATTTCACACATTAGAAAACTATCCAAACCAAGATACTTTTAATTAAAATTATACACAAGAGTTTCCTTACAACCAGTTGATTTTGCATGTGAAAAAACACATCGGCATCGCAAATGTGTGAAGGCACGAAAATCCGACACACTTACCAACTGCTCCATCGAGGTCGATGTCCTATCTGTGACGGTCTACGGAACACAATCGCCGGTCGATCGCCTACTCTGAGAGTCATTAGTCCGTCCCTGTATTCCCGTTGTGTCCCCTAAGTGTAAATCTAGACGTCTTAGGAGTCAATACTCCCTGATATACCATTTTTACTTTCTAGCATGAAGAAAAAGAAAAGACAAGTATTGTACGAGTAATTGTGCGCAGGGGAATCGGCGATTTCCCCCCCCCCCAAAAAAACTCTTGTTGCCGGGCCGTGGCATCGAAAAAATTCAATCAATCTTGTTACTATATTTAGTAATTTACCTCCTCCTATACGTGTTCTAGTTGAAACCCATGTTTTGTAGGTCCTTGACTCAAAAAACTCGATTGGCGGCAAAACGTCTGCCTGTCCGTCCGTCCGTTCCTCTGTCTGTCCTTCCGTTTGTGATCAAAGAGAAAGGACGATTTTCACGCAAAATTGATATTCCTCGATCAATTTAAAGCAACTCAAGTCCGTCTGGTTTTGATTCATTGATTCGGGTTTCCGGCCGCGTCAACTACTTAGGTCATTAGTCCCGTACGTATAGTGCGTATTTATCTCGGGAGGTGGCGATGATCTTTTCCCTGCTGGAAGGCGAGATCTGGCGCCGACCTACCGTCGACTAGCGGGGTTTCCCCCTCAACCACGAATATCCCACCAGCGGGGCACCGTCCCAGCCAGGACAAGCTGTAAGCTCCCGACCGGGTCTCCCGGCATGTGCGGTAGTGTAGTGCATGTTAGTGTGTGTGTGTGAGAGGAAAGGATAGGACAAGGAAGAGGAAGGAAAGCGGTCCGTGGCCCGTTTGTTAGGGTACTGCTCCGGCATTTCGCCTGGTGTTTGATCGGAGAAACCACGGAAAACTAACGATCAGAGCATCCGGTCGCTAGAATTCTCCTCCAGACAGCGACTGAATTCGACCTAGCTGACAAGCTAGTGTCGAAAATCCCTGCCGCCTTCGGGACTCGAACATAGGACCTCCCGGTCAGAGGGTCTGCAGTGACATCAGGTTGATGCACTGAGCCATCTCTCCCGGTCCCTCTGCGTTTAAAACGGATATTTTCACTTTGGAGGGTTCTTTATCTGAAGCCTCAATATTTTCAAAATTTTCTCAAAATGCTTCAAATTATTTTATTAAATCATCTCGAATAGCGAAAGGACGCTTACGAGAATAGTGAAGGCCATATTTTCATAGAAATCTCTGAACTTTCCGAAAGTGCATAAGTTTCAATTTCTATCCAGGTCTTCGTGCAATTATGATACTAGAGGTACACTATTTCTCGAGTGAAATCTTTTTTTTAAAGACATCTTCAAATAAGATCATGAACAATTGTTGGAAAATATAATTATCTTTGGTTAATTTCGTGTCAAATAATGCAAATTTTAAATATTTTAAACAATTATTTTCTCAAAAATGGTCCAATTTTTTAAAATTTTCTCTTCATATGAATCAATGTACGGCGAAAAAAGTAGTGTTAGTCTTATTTCTAGTTAACTTTCAGTATTTTCGAAAATTGCAAAAAGTTTATTTTCAAAACTACAAAGTTGAAAATAGAGATTTTTGCGTTAAAGAAAATCTGTTCTTAAAGATCAGATCTTTAACAATGGTCATGTACATTTTTTGAAGAAAAAGAACGAGTGGTTTTTATGTAATTTTCATAAAAACTGCTTCAAATTTTTCTCTTTGTTTTCACAGAGGAAACAAGAGATGCTTAAGAGACTGGCGCGTGCATGCCTTATTTTTGAAGAACTCTCTGTTTTGTGAAAGATTGCAGATTTAGAAACATTGCGAGAAAATGTGTGTTGTAATACTACTAGCCAAAAAAATACTGTAGTATAGGAAAAATTATATCCACGTAAGACCAGTTTGGAATAAAAGTTTCATTTGATTCATTCGCAACCATTACATGAATGATATGAGTTAAAGAACCACTTCATATCACACAAATTTGTTTTTTTTTTGTTCTGTAATTCTGGCATTATTTTGAACTTCTTGAGAAACGCTGTTCAATTAATTTTTCGCACTTATCGAATATAGATTCTCAACCAAAAACCTATCCAAGATGTATCCAAAACACGGCAGAAAGACAGACGAGACGCGTGACCGCTCAGAGAGAGGCCTATAGAAACGATGGACCAGAGATGGCTGAAGGCAACGAGATGCATTGGGAGGAAAGTGACTTTGCGCGGAATGCCGGGCGGTGCACTGGACTGGCGCGAAACTGATCATCTCTCCATGTACGTCAGGCCGAGCGAGCTCGGCGGAGCGGCGAATGAAGCGATGGTGGTGATGACGATGGCGCGTTGACGGCGCTGACAGTAATGAAGACGACGGTGGCGTGGCAGCGCAGAGCGCACATGGGAGTGGGGGGAACGGCCGCTGTGCTGGCGGAAGTGACTGCGATGGCGGTTCCGGAGGCGGCAACGTGCAAATCTAGCTAGTCTGGTTCCACGCGCCTGAAGTCACATCCAGCTACCAAGTTCCTCGCTCACGTCGCCATGCTTCTCGTCACGCTATTTGGTCTGCTTATTACCCGATATTGGCTAATGCCGCTCCGCCACTTTGCATAATTAATGGCAGGAGCCCCCGTTCCAGCCGTCGAGCGGACTCCTATTGATTTACATGACTGGCGCGCGGCCCTGTACGAAGCCGCGGCGTACGGCGCCTGCTGGAGGGCTTATCTACCTGTGGATCGTGATCTCTGCGGGCCGCTGGCCTTCTCGTCCGCCCTCTCACACCCGTGTACACGCTCGCTGGACTACTCCGCCTGGAGCGAGCCGTAGCGTAGCGGCCAACGCCCGAACTTACTCAGTATCGGAGTTCAAATCCCTGTTGACCCATGAGAGATTTATCGTGGACAAAGTGGTTTCATGGAATGATTTCTCAGAGTTCACTCGGTACCATTGCCAGTCACTCCAAACATTTCTGGATCAGATTGTATAACCATAATCATCTTTACATCAAATTATTTATCTACTGCTAAATATGGTCATACGTCTTGTACACTGACATGTTTTATTGTGCGTATACTTCATGAATTTCACAATAAGTGAAATTTCAAGAGACGGACAAGCGGACAGACGGACGTTTTGCCATCAATCGATTTTTCGGTATCAAGGACCAACAAATCATAGATTCTGGCTACACCACGTGTTAGAGGATTGTTTTCTAAATTTAGCAACAGGATTTATCCATATTTTCCTTACCAGAGCGCGGCTATAAGAGTTTTTCTAGCACCATTTTCCCGTGCACGATTACATAACTTTCTCTTCTTACGAAGAATTCGTAAGGTGAGAAAGTAAAAGGAAATAAATCGTGGCCACATACTCTTCAAAGCCCTGGAAATGTCTTATAAATTTTTCTGGCCTTCGTGGAAAGGAAAAGTGAAATCAACACACATTAAACCGTTCTTCAAAACAAACCAATATTAAACCGTTTAATATTGTATATTTTCTCATTTCCCAAATGAACGACGGGTTCATAAGAAACGAAATAAGAAGAAAATTAATTCCAAACCTTGAAAATTAACGAAAACTATTGTTATATTTTGCATTTGCCTCGGAGGTTCAAACTTCTAGTACTTGTAAGAAATAACGCTCTGAAAAATGTTGCTGCTAATTATAAGAATTGAAAGCAACGACAATGTACAATAGAACCTATTAGATAAAATGAGCTGACAATTTCATCTCACATACAGCATATTACAGAATCGTTTCCTGCGAAATTTGGTATCACAGAGTGAACGCCTTTTGGAAAATTGTCATTCCTTTTAAAATACCATTTCTCGGTAAAACTGCCGAGAGCTTTTACAACTATATACTTAATTCCCCATTTGGGAGAAACGGAACGTTTGGGCGGAAACAGGTTCTCATTTTACATCCGACAGAACGGGCATTCCCCAGAGCGAAAAGTATTGGGGACTAATTAAAGATACATTACGTTTAACGAATGGAGTATTAGTGTACGAGATTAGTAATCTTTATTGAATAGTATTATGACGAAATATTATAATTACATTTCTTTTTCGTGAATTTCGTATACATTAATTCTACCTATCACATCATGTAGAAGTAAAACGATATATTTAAATGATTTTCGGATAGAGACAGCAATTCGCTAATCATAAAAAAATACCAACATGTACACGCTAATACTTACAAACAGCGTGCGTTACATTCACGACCTTTTCACATATTTTTTCCAGAAAATGTTCTGTTTGTAAACATAATTTTCCAGTTAGTGAGTAGGATTATTGTTACAGGCTTTTCCTAGAATATACGATTATTATTTTGCTATAGATCGTGAGCCATTACGTACACACGAAGTAATTGGAACTTTCTTGCTACACGTTAAAACGATACTTGATCAGCATCCGAATACACATAGTAAGATTAATACTGCTCTTGAAGTTGTGCAGCGTTATCTGTTTCCTATATTTAGACCAGTTGCCTAAATTAGATGAAACATTTTTAACTACATTGGACCGGACAAACTTAGGAGGCTAGTAAGGTATTTTATATTTTTCTTTCACGTCAACAAAAAGAAATGGAATCGATTATTATCGTGTTTAAATAGAATGTAATAGTGTGCCCCATCTGATGCCCTGGCATTGGGCAAAATGGTAAAGAGGAATTGTCTTCAGATGATTCTATTTATAACCACAAGAAATAATAGAAATAGAATGTTTAACAAGACTGTTGACAATATTTCCTAAAGAGTGAGAGGTAACATTTACTTGAAAATGTGTAAAGGATGGTTTTAATAAACAACTAACTACTAAACAGCAACTGGAATAATTGAAAAGGCAAGACAAGAGAATTCAAGAGAATAAGGATAAAATAAATACGTTCTGATCACAAGATGACAAAAACGTCCTGATCATGTTGAAACTGGCTTTCTGTTCAATATTTAAAAAGGGAAATGAATATTGTATGTTCGTAAGTCTAGGATCTAGATTATAAGTTTCACAAACAGTGCAGTAAAATGAAATTCAGCTTTAAGAAATTTGTTTGCGAAAGTTGTATGGATAAAATTTCATATTACTAGTCAACATGGTGGTTCTTCACTTTTTTGCGTAGCCTATTAGTTTCTTTCTCATAAAAGGTACAGCACTACTGATTTATTTAAGTGATGCTACATAATGTTTACAACTTGTAACATTTTCAACCCAGCGGTTAAAGTTGACAGTAAAGTATTAAAATAATTGCATCTTCATTATTAGAATGTGTGAAAATCTTTAGATAACGGAAAGGAATATAAATTTTATTTTTTTAGAAAATTGTAATTGCTTTCAACGAATTCAACAAACAATTTTTTTGATTTTGTCAGGATATATTCGTATTAATTTGTTCTCAATAAACTCATTTCCCCCAATTGTTTATTATCACTCGTACATTTCTTTTGTGGTGAAACTTAGGCGACTACGAGTCCAAATTACACAACCAGCATTCAAATTTGATTGATTGCACAATTTACATTTTTTATATTACCAGTAACAATATATTTAAATACTAGTATGTTCATAATGAAAATACGTAAGTTGTAGATTGATTTTGGTATGTATTTTGTTTTAATTGAATATTTTTTTTCTGAGCATGAAAATGAAATGTAAACAATCGGTCCAAATTAGGCAACATTCCCCTATACGTTGTTATGCGTCAGTGGTTTTCAAAGACCACATACTTTCTCGCATTTTTATACATTTTGCCATTTACAATTAAAGAGAGATTTCAATGAAAATGAAACCTGCTCCATGTTTTTAAGGATTTTTGGTCTATCTGAGGGGAGATTGGAGCTATATCTGAGAAAAAATATATAGTGCATGCACTTCACGCACAAATTACGAGAAAACTACACCACGCTTTAAAAATTTATAAATTTCCCAAGATTGAACTTTTGCAATTTCGAAAATTCGACTTCCACAAAAAGGATAGTTGCGACATTTTTAAGTGTCCTTTGCTTTATACGAAACAAATTTTAATCAAAACATTTGGAGCCATTTTTCAGAGAATTTGAAAATGTTGTTCAAGGTTCTTGTCAAGTACTTCAAAAAATCAAAATATTCGTTTTGAATTCTCAGAGCCTCGACTTCGACCGCATCGATGAGGAAACATCAATTTTTCTAGAAAATATTCCGAGCGGTATAGTAGTAAGGACGTAGTAGTGTAGGAAGGACCCAAGAAACGTAGATTATGACTACACAATGTGTTAGAGGAACTATTACTTAATGTAGCAAAAAGATTAGACGTATCCGTAAATCATCCCGTGGTCTTCTCCTAAGCCTTTTACGTATAGTACTTCCCCCAAAGGGCAGAGCCCGTTTGCGTCCCCGTTCGGTTTTCCTCGTGAGTACGAGGAAGGTCTCGCCCAAGTATCAATGCTTGCAAGATCCCCTTTCTCTTCCATATTTTAAGAACGTGAAATTAAACATGAATCATTAATTTTTTTTCTTTCATTTTCATTCTTGAATAGAGTTCAGGACGCATAAAAGAATGGCGCAGAATTCATTGATGGTGATCTCTGTGTTTTCGAAAATAGCGAAACATTTACATTGCAAAACTAGAATATTGTGGGGGAAGAGGTCTGGGTCTATGTTTTACTGGGCCACCACGTGCAGGGAATTGGAAGGACGGTAAGGGCAGAAGGTGCCCTCTGCCTCTTAAAGGCCTAAGGCGGATGAGAGGGAGCAATAAGAATAGGGATGAGCCCAGTCATGGCAAAACAGCAGATTAATTGGGGAGGTGTTACTTACATAGGCACCTGACGTAGCCAGCCTCGGCGAGGACGGTCCACCGGAAGAGCGACTTTCCAGCGGCAATGGCGACACTCGAAGTGCACGGCGATCAGGGGCAAGGGCGGAAAGCTGCTAGCAGGACTCCGGAGGTCGGTCTGGACTAGCAGGATGGAGGAGTGTCGGCAGGGCCAGTTAGAGCCGATCTGATCCGACGGAGTGGTGAAGGGAGGTCGGCAGGGCCAGTTTGGGCCTATCTGAACCGACGGAGGAGTGGAAGGTCTGTGCACACGGGCGACGAGCTCAAGAGTAGCATTCGTCTTCCCCGCTAAGAGGAGGTCCAGCTGTTAAATATACCCTTTACTGCTGAGACGCTCTTTTCGCGGCGGAGCTACGTCATTATGCTTACGCGGGCGCCAGCCGTCTGCGGCCACGCGACAATATTCATGGTGATTTTTCCCTAATGAAATCTGTTCTAAATGGACTTTACGTATTGATATACAATTCTTTAAAATTCATGTGGTTTTCGCATAATTTGTGATAGAACGAAAGGAAATTGTACATATTTTCTAAAAAACGGCCTCCAATTTTTTCTCTACAATTTTCCTTCAAATAAAATAATCTTCTACAGATTTATTAGCAGACATTCTCCAATGTATGTTTTCTTCTTTCTGTAATTATGTAAGAATATTATTAATTGACCTTCTTACTGTACTATGTGCTTTGTGCTAGTAAGTATTTTTATGATGACCGAGCCTTTCTGTAGAGACATTTTCTGGATTTCGCACTGGAAGTATCAATATTTCTAATTGCGTTTGTTAAAGGATCGGAAAATTCCGTAATTTCTTCTAAATTACAAATTAATTTTATAATTTATGCTAAAATTAATTAACTAAGGCTTTGTAGTTTTTTCGTGAAACTTTGTGATTTCTTATCCTGTTCGCAGCTTGGAATTTAATGCTCAAGTCATTATATTATCACAGATATTCCAAGAAAACTGAAGTAAAATTAACGAGAAATCGCTTTTTTTACGACAAAGAGATGAAGAAGATAGCTAAGTTTCTAAAGTAGAATATGGACGTTAATGAGTTTTAACTAGAAGATATATTTTTAGTTTCAAATATCAACAGCTTCCGTTATGGCAAGCCATAAAATTTAATAGTTGCACTAATAAAACGTTTCGTATTTTTATTGCAAAGATTAAAATTATAATTTTCCCAAGATTTAAAACTGATGATTGAGATTCCTTTTATGCGACATCAAGTCGTGCACATGTCATCTAAGGAAATTTTATCTCCTTGAATTCTATCTCTTAGTGCAACAGGATGTTGTTGTTGCGTAAATTGTGGTACAGTAATTATTATTACATATTTTTCTTAAACTTCTATACTGATAATGTAGTTTATATACACAATATTTAAACGTAGAAAGAATAATTTCAACATTTCTTGTCGATAACTGAATGTGAGCCTTGTGTGGCCTCGAAACAATTGAAAATAATTTATGTAACCTCCGAAATATAAATTAACAATCTCATGAAATACAAAATTTGTCTAGATTTCATCATAAAACGTTTGTTTATATTAGCATACATTATAGGAAAGGTTTCGAGGCTTTTCTAACTTGCATTTCTCTCTCACAAACATTTCTGTTGCATGTAAGCAACGCATTTAGGTCCATATTTGACCTGAAATTCATTACATGACATTAACTTACATTAACATTGTAATGTGAACAACGAAATTAACCCATAACGTCACATTTAATATATTTTGCATACTGTCAATTAAATCCTTCTTGAAAACATTGACAAATGAACGCTCCGGACTGAACGATTGCTTTTGAAAAGAAAAAAGACGGTTGCGATCAGATCTCCCGTTAGGTTTAATGCATTCTGTCATCCGGGCAGCACAGCGGAGAAGTCTGCTCGGGCGGCGGGGAAGCAGAGAAGAAAACGAGCGCGGTCGAAATGGAGCGCCGGCGCTCGGCTCCCTACCCAATTACGCGTCATATTTTACGCCGCAAATAATACCCAGCCATTACGTTACCCATGTAGCCCAGTCCCTCTCATTAACACGTTTTCGCGGTGATTGCAAATAAAGTCCGCTCATTTACGAGGAGGAGCAAAATATGCGTTTCCCTTTCTTCTGGCGGCGGTTTCTGCACCTCCAACAAGGATCGAAGAACCTTAAAGGTTACATCCTCATTGAAGTTTCTCATCGACTGGCGCGAAATCTGTCATTGAAATTTCCTGTAGACCGACGACCTCTCTTTAAATAACGACTGGAGTTCTGACGAAGGAAATTTTTATTACGGAAACAGCCCTGAGAGGTTTCGAGAGAAAGAAGGTATGCAATACTTAAAGAAGATTGGCATATCTCGAAGGTGGTCGTGGACATTGTTCCGCTTCTATTGCCGAGTTTCCCTTTAAACAAAGCACACGTGACACAGGTCGATAGACAGACATTAGGAAGAGCCATTAACTACTGCAATTTCTCTCAATGTTATTTCAAAGGTACTTGAATTACTTAACCCCTCCATTACACCCTGGAGGCTCCACAGGACATTTCAGAGAGCTTAATAGGGCATCTGATTTCCCCTGGCAGCAGTTGAAGTGCAATAAGTCATACCTCATTTATATCAAAATATCCAGATGCTGGAAATGTGAAGCATCCACTCTTGAATAAAGGCTACTTCGAGATGGGGAGTAGTCGGAGGTAGTGGCTCGCATTTTATAACACATTCTGTCTTACCAAAAAAGCTTAGAACCGGCAGCCACCAACTCCAGAAGGACCGCTTCAGGCCGGCCGGATTTGTCATTCAAAAGGTAGAATTCCTATCCCATTTCCAGTGGTGTAGCTTTAGGGGACGTTAAGATGCTGAGCATCCCCATGTAAAATATTAATCAAAGAACCCTAATTATTGTATTGATAATCTTCCAAGTGAGTGAAACACAGTGAGCGAAACACGTTTTGTATTAAGTTTAAAGTGATTTCCTATGATTGAATTCGGCGCGTTGCTACAAGCTGGCCTCTGATTGCTTGAACGCTAAAATGTTTCTAGCGTCTGCCGCGAGATTGCGACGAGCGATGACGCATGCGCAGACGGCGAGGTTCCCCTCCACTCTTCACCCTGCCCCTAGGTTCAAGAAGTCGCGATAATCTAGCATGCGGCTGAGAAAAGGGTTATGAGCAAGTTGCTCGTTTGTGCACGAGAGCGCAGCACACTTGAGGTTGACAGAGAAATATATTTCATCCTCACTTGTGATATTGTGCTTGATCATGGGCACAAAGAGAACATATAGTGCTTGCCTACTAATTCTTAATTAATATCTAAAAAGTTAAATTCTTACTTAAATATATTAAATTTTACTTTGGTTTGAAATATACAAATTCACAATGATCTCATTGCCAATCGCGCATGAAACTGAAGCTCAGCTATTTCATAATTTCCTTTCAACAAGTCTCCTGACATAAATCTGTTGAAGTATTGTAACATTTGTTCAATAACATAGATTCTAGAGAACATTAAGAATCATGATGTCTTGAGTTCGCGTTATTGTTGAGCATCCCTAAACGCGCGAGTTATGCTACGCCACTGCCTATTTCACCCCTGAATATCGAACATTGTTGAATAAAATCTCTCTGTTATCATCCTTTACCGTAGTGATGGCTAAACATTAGGGAAACTTGATACGTTTAGGTTACGGAAAATCTTATGTTACTTTTTCATAATATTGGGGAAAGTTGCCTAATTTGGACCGACTTTTTATTTTTATTTCCCATGCACTGAGAATAGATGCAATTGAAACAAAATATACAAAAAATCTTCAATTTATGTGCATTCATTATAAAATATATTTTTATTGCATTGTTTTTGGTAAAGCGGAATGAAAAAAACTGAAAGTGTGCAATACATGGAAATTTGTTTCCCGGTTGCCTAATTTGGACTCGGTCTCCTAAGATGGAGCTCAATAGAAGTGCGCGAATGAAAATTGGGGAAACCAATTGGGGAAAGGTAAAGAAATTGCCAGGGCTAACACAGCACATTCTTCCTAGCATCATTTGTAACTTATGAAATATTTGAAACTTTAGAGAATCGAACTTGCGCCATTTTATAAACACACTTCGTACAATCCGAGAAAAAATAACTTGGAGTCGTTTTTTGAGAAAATATTTTTCTTAAAATTCCCTTATATCACGAAAAGTTATGTGAAATGCACTCCTTCTTTGAAAAATTGTAGATGCCCTCTTTTAAAAATCTAATTTTGTTTAAGATATTTTATTAAGAAAAAATCTATCTTCAACATTGCAGTTGCAGGAAGATTAATTTTAGTTTAGTTAATACCTTATTTTACGTGGCGAGACTCGGGCCATTTGGCCCGCTCTTCCGTCTGACCACGCCAATTTCACTACGCTCCTTTCACCACCTAGGGTAGAACGAAGAAATCATCTCGGGTAACGAAACAGGCAATATTAATTTAGCTCAGAGGCTTCTTGTAGGCTTGAGTTTATTTTGCAGTAAGTTTACTACATGGGACAGCCGGCTTTACTTCTCCTTCGAAGAAAGGCGTACGAAGGATTTTTTCGCCCTTATTAATCCACGGCTTCGATCAGAATTAACCAGCAAACGTGGGTACGAGAGTCCGATACACTAACCATTATACCACTGAACCCACTTAACCAGAAAGGTGGCGAAAAAATTTAAGATTTCGCAATTTTCTATTCAGAGTTCAAGCAAATTCTACGCCATTTTCATAAACATACGTTTCTGTATCTAAAACAAAATAAGAAAAATTTGAAGCCAATTTTTAGAAAAATTTGAAGATGTTGTGGGGCTTCATGTAAAGTTTCTCTCAAAAACAAAATGTTCGTTTCAAATTTCGAGGGGCCACGATATCAATCAGATCAATTGACAAATACGAATTTTGGTGAAAAACCTGCCAATGGTTTAGCACATAGTCTTGAACGCAAACGGACGGACGAACTGCTGAACTGACGGACTGCCGACGATAGAAAGCTGTTTTGCCGTAAACTAATTTTTCGGTATCAAGAACCCCCAAACTTGGATTTTGACTAAACAACGTGTTAGAGAAAGTGATTTACTACACACACGAACAAGGAACAAGGAATGATCCACTTTGGGGTATCAGGAATCCTCAATATCATTTTTTTACCAAAAATAGCAGTTTCCGTTGCAGTACTACGCACGTAGTATGTGAGAAAGTAAAAATATTATTTCAAAACTTCTGAAGTGGGGGAGGCTGAAATGATATTGCCTCTTCACCGAAATACCTTCTAGATCCGCATCTGGAGATATAGATTCCGTTACTCAGATGACGCGCGGAAACTTGTTGGTTCGTTGGCAGGTAATATTCTGCACAAACTTTCTGAAGTGAATGGACATCACGCCGTGTCATGGTATAGAAATGTCCGCCAAAGCTGTTTCTATATAAATAGAGACTATACCGATCGTCAAAAAGAAAAATAATGTTCATTGTAACAAAATAATGATATATAATGAATTAGCTTACATTTGTATTGTATACATTTAAAAAAAAGATTTAATACGCCTCTAACAAGTAATGTACTTTAGCTTCCAGGTCAATTACCCCCCCATCTCGATCAGGTTTTTGTACAGTTTCCCCGATTCATTGAGCAAATGTTGAGATGACCCATTGTTTGGCTTCTGGCCGTAAATGTAGCTTCACTGTGCGCACGTTTTGTTGAGCACTCCCTTTGCTTGTAATGGTAGGAGTAGAACTGATGTTCATTACTATTTTGTTAGCAATGCAGAAAAATCAAATCAGCAGTTCGTTTACCGTTGAAATTGATTTTCTATAGCTCGGGAACAAAAATGTTTCTAATTTCTATTTTTCTAAATAATATTTTTTCTAATTATTTTTCTAGTTTTTCAAAAGTTGCTAATTTCGCGTTTTTTATTCTGGGCCTCAAGAAAATGTGCGTGAATAATCTCTTCCCCCATACGTCATATACATATTCTGCCATTACTGTTTTTTGACCAAATAAATGAATAAATAAATAAAAGCTGTGGGATGACACTTCGTTGAAGCTTCAAAATCCCCACCCAACGATCACGAAGAAAGTCCTGCTTCAATCAAGTCCATGGCCAAGCTTCGTTCAAAATTCTGAAAATGAGTTTGCTGCGTTGTAATCCAATCAAACATTTAACGAAATCAAGACCACTACACGTAAAGCAAGTACCTACATTAATCAGACATGGAAGGTGGGATTCATACTCTGCCCCTATGAACGCACTATTACAGCGTACATAGAGCCATTTTATTAAATTCTCCAGGATTATTAGGGAATGTTATCACGAATCAGGTGTAGTCGTGCATTTATTATGCATCTTAGAATATCGTATTCAACATCATGGAAATCCTACATGATCGTATCGTAAAGATTGCTTTATTGAACATTTTTGAAATCCAACAGAAAAATCATAAAATACGAACGGCAGGAAAGCTTTTATGAAATCATTACGGTATTTAATATTGACTATCATATGAGAAAAAACCATTTTAAGCTAAATATGTTCGATATCAATTGCTGTGAATTATTTGGTAATATTAAACATGGATTTATCGTATATCATAATTTTATCATCAAAATATAAATAACCGTAAGATGTGAGAGATATTTTCATCGCATTTGTTTGCTCAATGGATTATCCGCTCTGAAATTCTCATTTTCATATTTTGTTATACATACACTAACAAATTTTCCGTCGTACACATAATCACATGCAAAGTGAATTACACAATAGTATCAGCGTAACTATCAACAGAGCGAAACACAAGTTTGATGAGATATTCAATGAAGTATCGAAAATAACAGCACTCAAATTGCACGTACGCAATGAAAGCTTCACTTTCATGTGTTCGTGCTTGGCAAATAAAACAAAGAAGGTACTGTTGCCGCTACAAATTCCGTAAATTATTTTATGGAACTCGGAGAATGTTTTCGGAGCAGAGAACAATTTCTGATGGTGAGTGATTTAGATTGGCGCTGCGTCATTGTTTTAGATGCTGGTGGATATATCGATAGACTGACGGACACACGCTGGGTCCGAATGATACAGAGCACACGCACAGGAATTATATATTTGTTACGACTTCATAACTAGCTCGTCGATAACAAAAATGCAGTTGTATTATCGAAGGTTACGGCTTACTTCCAACGTTTCTCCTCCTACATTCACCTGCAGAGATGGATCAGAGACAACAACCGGAACTGCTGCAGCGTCTCTGATTGGGAAATTCTAGGGTCCCTTTTTCGACACTAGCTATAGAGCGCAATATCCTGCCCATGGAGAAGTCTGATGTAGGCTTCTGCGGCCAGAGTTATGATCTGGGCTGTCCGGGTGACACCGCGTCGAAGGCTGAGGTGCCGACGTTTCGACCAACATATCGCGGTCTTCTTCAGAGTTTTAGTGTAATGTTGGCACTACAACCCTGAAGAAGACAGCGACATGTTGGTCGAAACATCGGCACCTCAGCCTTCGAGGCGGCGTCACCCGGACAGCCCAGATGATGGAGAAGTCTCGCGGCCGGCTGCTGTAATCAATAGTTTCTTGTTGTTTCTCCTATCAATTTCAGGTGAAAACCAAGCAACACCCTAACAAACAAACCTACGTCACCTTTCCCTTTCCTCTTCCCTTACCTACATTTACACTTACATGCACTAATACCTTCATTCATATCGAGAAACCGGTGGGGAGCTTAGAACTTGTTCAGGCTGAGGTACGGGACGTAATTTTTCAGGTGATTGCTGGAGTTTTAGTACGATTTAAATTAAAATATTATATTTTACATATCCGTTTCAAATAATACGAGAAAATATAGGCTGCTATAACACTAGTTTTATACGCAGGGGCATAGTAAACATTTAACAAGGAAAATTTAGAAGGAAGGTGTTTTTTAAATATTAAAAAATGAAAATAATACCATTATTAGACACTATACGTTGTTAATATGTAGAATTTTTGAAATTTTTTAAATAAAGAGAATGAATAGACGAACAATGGACAAAAGTCAGTAACTATGCAACGTTTAATTCTTTCAAATACCACAAGATTCTAATCGTTTAACGTTTCGACCGAAATATAATGAAATGTTAAATATCATAGATAAGGATGGAAATTTCATCCTCTATCAAGAGCTAAAATGTGTTTGCATAGCTACGACATCAAATAGCCAAATGTACACAATTAAAGAGTAAAACTGTATGCAATACGCACTATCAAATTTTAATTTTTTTAAATTGCTATTTGTTGTATGAACAATTAACAATTTTTCTTAATTTTCTTCAGTCAGATTCAATCCTTTGATTCAAATGATGTTTTTGAATGTGAAAAATAATCTTTCAATGTCACAAAACGTTATGGGTCTTACTAAGAGAACGAAATCTCAACAAACGAATTCTATTAGTTAAGTGAAGTCTGACGATGTGATTAAAATTCCGAGATAGTGCTCTGAGATAGTGCATGGGGTAATGTCCCAGCACTTGAAGGCGTTCTTACGTAATGCGTATACTTCAGTTTTTATAACTTGGCGCGTCAGAGCCTATCTTCACGATGGAATTCGCGTCTCGGTCGTGTCGCTACATGTCGCAAGATCGCGACCGCATCAAGCAATGCGTTGTGACTAGAGGCATCTAGCGGGACGACCGAGAAAGACGCGAAATGCCGTGAGATATTCCATCGTAAAGACGGGCCCTGACGCGCCAAGAAAAAAAAAAGGATATAAAGTAACAGTTCCAAGAGATTTTTTATAGACAGACCAACACTATAACTTTATTCAATAAATCACATAATTTCACAGTCGGAAAAAGGAGGAGTTTATACACATGTCCATTGTAATCGGCCGGCCGCCTTGCAGCCTCCAGCAAAGGGCCTTTCATATTCCGCTGTAATATGACCGCTTATTTTTTAGTTTCCAGTGGTTAAGACAGAAATATTTTGTGTATTTCCAGGTTTCCAGGAAGATGAATTTCACTTTACGTAAACGGAGTTTGTTCGTTGCGTGTCTTGACCGCCAAGACTATCAAAATATAGAGCTTAACACTAAGAGAACTGACAGTGATATTTATCCGTTGTCTGATATTAAGAATATGATATTTATGCACAATATACATTAATACACGTAATTTGTTCAATAAAAGTAATAAAAAGGACTTACTCGATGAATGTCTTCATATGTCATTTATACAAAAATAATATAAGCGTGCATTATGGATAAATTTATAAAATAAAATTACCGAAAAACAGTGGCGGCCGGTTCAAAATTTTATTTGCGGTGCCAGTTAGTGATGCGATATCGATAACAAAACATCAATGTTACCAATTACACAAGCACACACAAAAAAAATTCTCAGACCCCAAGACTTTATACATGTTTCCCTATGTATTTCAACGCGCTGAATCCCAATCTGAAGCCAGAAATGCGCCATCACTCTCCAATTTTTTTAATTGCAAAAACAAATCCTGACATTGTATTTTTTTCTTTTCGGGAGTTGTTGACAGAACCAAGGACTTCACACATGTCTCTCTACGTATTTCGACGTGCTGAATCCGAATCCGAAGCTAGAATTGCGCCACCACCCTCCAGTATTTTAAATCGCGAAAAACCATCGTGAAATTGTATTTTTGTTTTCTGGAGTTGTTGTCGGGAGTTGTCAGAAGTATTGCATTTATTATAACAAGGAGGTAGCGATGTTCCTCCCCCGCTAGACTACGAAATCTTTTTTTTTTTTTTATTTTTTGCGGTATCAATCCTCGTTCTTGTCCTATCCTCGCCCTTACGAACACTTACACTTGCATGCACTACACTACCACACAGGCCGGCAGACTGTTCGGGAACATGTCAGCAGGCGGTGCCCCGCTGCTGGGAGATGCCTGGTTGGAGAAATCCTTTCTAGCCGACGGTAGGTCGGCGCCGGATCTCACCATCTAGCGGGGAGAAGATGATCTCCATCTCCCGGGGAAAACGCACTACACTACTACACACTCCGATTAATGACCTTAGCAGTTGACGCGCCCGGAATCACTAATCAATCAATCAATCGATCGATCGAATCAGTTAAATAGCTAGTGTCGAATATCCGCCATCGTTGGGATTCGAACTCCAGTACCTCTCGATCAGAGATTCTGCTGCGTTATGTGTTGTTGTCACTGAGCCATTTCAATCGTTGCGCATTTCGCGCCGTCTCGCAGGCGTCAGGGGCTGGGGGCTCTCGCTTGCGCTCGGACGCCGATTGACTCCTCACGCCGCGCCGTCGCTCTCCACTGTCGATGGCCCCTCGCCGTTTTTAACGACGCATTGTGCCCACCGAGGCTTTCTGAGGTGGCTTTCCGCGCCGCTCCCCGCTCTACAATTCCTGGCTGGAGAACAATGCTGACAACGGTGCCGATTAAGACGGGGCTATGGGGAGTGATTGCGGGTGCGCGGTGGGTGATGATTGAAATCGATCTCGATTAAGGCGAAGGAAAGAAATGAGACAAGAAAATATGAAGAAACTGTATCAACAAAATGTATACATCCATCACCAAACACATAACCCATCTCTCCAATAACATTTACTCAAACATCAACTTCATATGTATGCTTTACATAGAGCGGATAAAGTTGCGACTCTATGCTATGTACAATGTATACACAGGCTATCCTGCTTGGAATGAAATTAACCGTCGTCTAGAAAAATTTACATACTTCGGTAGAGCGGATCCCGAGCACAAAATGAAGACATGAATGCGGAAAACGGACGTTGGGAAATTTTCATTCACAAATAGAACTATTAGAGACTGGAACAGTTTGCCTGCGACAATATTTGAACCCTTTCCTCAAAGCTTGAGAAAATTTAAAAATAAATTACTTTTCTAGCTATTTATGTATATTTTTGATCAATGTATTAATGTTAACTTTCTACTGTTAAGTAAGTACTATTTCCTATTAAGTTATTTATTTAATTATTATTAGTAGCAGTTGTAGTTTTATTATTAATACTATTATTTTCTTTTATTACTATTTATGCAGTGCAGTGCAATGCAGCGTTATGTTATGTAGTGGAGGGAAAGAAATGCAAAAGATATGCATCACAGTCAAGTGTTGTGCAGTGCAGTGCAGTGCAGTGCAGTGCAGTGAAGTGAAGTGGAGTAAGGTATTTTTTTAATTTATTTATTTTAAGTCGCATCAACAACTATGGTTATTAGCGACTGCAATTTATACATGACAACATTTTCTTCAGTTATAAAAATAACGATAAAGTAAAAAGTACAGAAAAAGTATACATATCAAGCTATAATCATACACAGTTAAATATAAAATTGTAATTGAACAGTTTTGAAATACATTTAGTAGGATTATATATCATCTAAAATATTGCATGATTTACAGAAATGTAGTACTTTTGGGTTTGCGCGGTGAAATAATGTCCTATTATTATTTATTATTGTTTTTTAATTAATATTCTCTTGCAATTTATTGTTAGTCAATATAAGCTTAATGCATGTAATGTTAAGATATTCTGCCACCAAGTTATGATACTTAATTGCAAAATTATTAATGAAATCTAATCGAAATCTATTATTTATATACTCTAGATATGATACTATACAATATTTTTGTTTAAATAATTCGAACATTAATAATAAAAAAATAACTCACGCAATCCACTATATCCTCACCTCAACATACCATACTCTAACACAAATTAAAAACCGATTCCCATTTGATTCCTTCCAAGTTATATTCGCGAACTGATTGTAGCTACCTACCCCTTATTGAAATTATAGTTATGTTTAAGATTACGAAATGAGAATAGTTGTACTGCAATGAAAGGAAAAAATAACAAAATATAAGAGTATGAAACCAAAAAAAAACAAAGATAGGAAAAAATTGGGATGAAGGATAGAGATGAGAAAAAGTAACCCCCAACGTAAGGAAGTTTATTCACCGCTTGAGTTGATTTGCGGGGGTGGAGCGATGGCCTCAGTTCCGCGGCAGATCCAGTCCATCGCGGTCGCTCGCCATTTCTCCCCATCAGTGCGGGCGCGTTGAGATATACTGACGGAGATGCAAAATGACAGGTGACGCGGTGAATGATGCGTATGAAGGTGGAGCGAACGGAGGAAGCGAAGGCAGGAGACAGAAGCTCCCCATGAAACCCTGCTGCGTATTGCACACACGCCACCCACGATTCCAAATGTGTGACTGTCGCCACGTAAGTCAGCTTGGATAAGAACTGACAATTTTATACATTGGTATGGAGAAAATAATACATGAAATTGACGCGATGAATAGAAAATGTTCAAGTTAATAACGAAGGAATGGTGGGAGAGATGCGATACTTAATGGGGGGGGGCAACAAGACACTGTTTATACCCACGGGATGTTAACAGTATCTTCATTATTTTCATCTAGCATGGCAGAGCAATACTCGAGCTACTTTTACATTAACGCCTGCTAATGTAAAACATCTTGTTTTCTTTGAGTTCAAATTCACCTCAAAATAATAATGTCCGTAATATCTGAGGTGGAACACAATTTTGATCGCAGAGAAAAGAGACTGGTCATGGGTGTTCAATCCGATTTCTAGCGGCCGGCTGCTCTGATCGGTAGTTTTCCGTGTTTTCTCCAATCAACAACAGGCGAATGTCGGAGCAGTACCCTAACAAACGAGCCACGGTCCGCGCGCGATCATTCCTACCTCTTCTTTGTCATATCCTCCCCCCTTACACACACTAACATGCACAAAACTGCAACACATGCCGGGAGACAGGTCGGGAGCTTAGAACTTGTCCCGGCTGGGGTGGTGTCCCGCTGCTGAAAGATATCTGGTTGGGGAAAATCCCGCTAGCCGACGGTAGGTCAGCGCCGGAACTCGTCATCCGGTGGGGGGAGATCACCGCCATCTCCCGAGCAAAAACATGCCCTACACTTACGGGACTAATGAGCTCAGTAGTTGACGCGTCCGGAATCACTATCTATCAATCAATCAAATGAGAAGTTAATCTACTTTCAAAACTTTCTTGTACTATAGATCTGGAAAGTGACAATTTTAGATTTTATTATTGACAACTAAACACTGAATTAAAGACAGCAAATGTAAAGTGACATGACAGTTATACCTGAAATAATATCATTGGAAAACGCGATCATGCAGTCAAATGAAAATAACACCTCTGAAATCGATGGAAATAACATATCTTTCAAGGTTTTTCATAACAGTCAGATGTCAACAGCAGTCTTCATTATTTTCGGCTACCGTGGCAGAGCAATACTATCTTACTTCAACTTATAAGATGCTCAGAGGAGCTATGACCAAACATTTGCCGTCTCCTCGATAACAGTCCTATGATACGTTCTGGCTTTTCTTCATTTTGTCATTGCTTTCATCTCTTTAAAAATTTAGAATAGCTTGTGAACTAATTATAGCAATTTCGCGTGTATGAGAGTTGTCAATTAGAGGAATTTCGTGTGGACCCTCTACAGCATCTAAAGCACTGGCTTTCAGAGTGAAAGCAAAAACGTGTGTTTCTGCATAATCAAGCATTTTCACGTGTTTTTGATAACGAACAATTAGAATGAATGATAATGTCAAAATACGTTGAAAGTTATATTACACGATCGCCCATCAGATAAAAAGAAAAATGTATAAAAGGACGTGAAAGAGGCATGAGCAACTGGCAGGACGTTTATTTTCTGTACTGATTCTGGTGCATAATAAATTGCGATAAAAAACAAACCCTCAAGCTAAAGAATGAAAAATGGATGGAAAACGCTTAATGCAAAAAATAATTCTCACTCACGGAATTGCATGTTGAACGACATCGTCGAAAAAAATGTTAAAATGTTATTACCTAAATGGAAATATAATGACACTTTTACGCTTTGCATTTGCGTCCACATTTTGGGTTGGATCCAATTATTCTCATCTCAGATGAGAGGTACACGTACACTTATAATCCAATATTCAAGCATAACAGGAATTATGATTGTGAAAAAAAGTAGTTTTAGATTGGATGGTGGATACATGTTAGCTCTATATAAGATGTGAGACGATTAATTAGCCTTTTACTGACCCCTTAGAAAGAGAGGACATTATATTGGTATGGTCACACCGAGGATAGGATATTATTTCACAAACATAATAAAATGATGTAATTTTTTTATTGATGTGAATTTTTTATTATGTGGTAGAACTCTACAATTTTGGTTACAAACAACGTTAAGAGTGATCAACTTGAAATAAGTTGGAGTTACTACAAAACGAGCGTGCGTACACCTATAATTATTTTATTGCACATATTAAAATGAGGTATTATTCTACAGAAACTATTCCGTAAACGTGAAGTTTTACGATTCAGGATGTATTTACAGTCTAGAAACTTTTCCATAGAAGATCACATCTAAAAGAAAATATTTTTCTGCAGAAATATTAAAAGTATATGACTTTACAAGTACAGACCAAACACGACATATTTTTTACGAAATTTTGATTTTATTAATTAATGAAAACATTCTTTTCCGATATCTATAACAGCAACTCAAAAACGAAGAAATCCTCTTAACCAGTAGTGAAAAGAATCAACTCACAAAAATTACCCACATATTTTATACTAGGTTGTTTTACGAAAGATAGATATTAAAGAATTAAAATATATTTACAAGACTTCATACCAACCTAAATAAATATACTTGCATTTACGCACATAAAAGCAGTAACATAATAAATGACACAATATTCACAAATATTCAAAAAATGCATATACAATTGGCATACATTTTCAATTACTTCAAAGGTAATATGTTCATTTCTTCAATGTATTTGCAAACTGAAAAATTTCGTCAAAATAGAGAGGCAAAATACACATTTCGGAGTACAAATCCGTACATTGGGAATCGTTAGGGCACGGAAGGCAAAGTACACAACTTTGCACAAATGTATACATCATATATACAGTTTGCTCCGCATGACAGGAAATCCGAGGAAGGTTAGATAACCCGGTAAATTTAAGTAGATTCGATCAAAGCAAAAAAATCAAAAGAAGAATGCAAAGAAAGGACGTAGGCAAATTCTCCTTTGTAAACAGAACCATAAAAGATCAAAATACGTTGTTTTCGGTGGTTTTTGTGCCCGTTCCTTTTCAGTGCGAGGTTTTAGGAAAATTAGAGGGTTTGAATAAGGGGGAAAGTGAAGTGGAAGTAAGATATTTCACAAAAATTACACTTATGTTCGAAAAATTGTACTTAAACTTATTTCAAGATCTATCTTCAAGAAACAGATTTCATTAAGGAAAAAATCTCATATAACAGTTGTAGGAAGACGCCAAAAAATGAATTTGCAACTTTTTAAAACCAGAGATTTCAACAATAATGAGACCTGCGCCATTTCTGAGCGTGGTCTACGCGATCCGAGGAAATAGTTACACCAAAAAATTTGGAGTCTTTTTGAGAAAATTGTGAAAAATAGTTTGAGTCTTGATGTAGAGTACCCTCAAAAATCCAAATATCTGCTTGCAACTCACGTGGCTTCGAGTTCCTTTATATTAGTCGGGGAATATCAATTTTGATGAAAATCCTCTGATCAGCTTAGGCACCAGCGTTATTATTGTTGTTGTTGTTGTTGGTGGTGGTGGTGGTGGTGGTGGTGGTGGTTGTGGGTGTAGTGGTGGTGCTGGTGGTGATGGTGGTACTGGTGGTGGGGTTCGTCGTTGTGGTAATGAAAAACTAGCCTAGCAATATGAATGTTGGCACACTGGCTTCCTAAATCCAAGTTTACGGTTAAAATCCAGCAAGAGGCACTGACATTTTAAAGCGCGGAAAATTCTTAAGGTGTCATTTCACGCTTTCGGCACGCAAAAGAAACCTCTCTAACTGCCCATCTGGCAATTTCCGTACTAAGCAGACTCCATATTCGTTTAGTCAGACACAAGCAATTGTTAAAACACTTCTGCGTCCGTTCTTCTAGCTGTTTCTGACGGAAAACATAAAGTAAAAAACAAATGGTTCCGTTGGGGGAAATTTGTGGCAAGGTTCGAAAATGCACAACAATACTGACCATTTGGGAGTGGATAATAAACAAATTCCCAGCACCCGGGCTTAAGAAACAACATGGGAATGATTCATTTATAGAGTGATGTGTGTTTCCAAACGGGTCAACAGCATTGGCCATCAAGTCCCCTAATTGCTTTTCAAGCCTGGGAGGTGGCCATGTTCCTCGCGGTTTGGAATGTGCCATCAGGCAACAACTTACACTTTGTCTTGGGAAATTTCTCTCTGCCAAGTGCGGGACAAAGCCCCAACCCAGACAAGCTCTGAACTAGTGTTATCAAGGTCGATGCCACGAGTGGAAGTCCGTAGCACGAGTGCCACAAGGAAATCGCCTTTCCACGCAGTTCATTACCCTGCCACCAGAGACAACGCCATCCCTATTGTCAAACGGCGGGCTTACTAATAGTTCCCTTTCCCGACGCTAGTTGCGCAGATAAGCTCGTGGCATGGCACAATGCCACAACGCGTGTCATTTCCACTAGTAGCAGACCTTGACACCACTGCTCTAAGCTCTCGACATACGTTGTAGTGTAGAGCAAGTGTGTGTAAATAAGTGGAAAGGAGCGGACAACAATGAGAAAGGAAAGAACGCGTGTGGTCCGTGGCTTGTTTTTTAGGGTTCTGCTCCATTTGCCCAGTATTTATGAGCGACATCACGGAAAACTACCATTCATCTAGAATTCTCCTCCAGCCACTAGTTGAATTGCACATTCCAATATAGATACTGTCAAATAGGCGCCGTCGAGGCACAAACCCTAGGACCTCCCGATCTGAGTCGCTGCAGAGAAAATGGGAATGCTGCCTATGCGCAAGCAGAGTCAGTATAATGATAATATAGCTCATCCAATGAGACAATGACGTAAGTGTTAAATTGTGCGAAAGAAGATAAATAGTACTATTCCAGAAATTTAATACATCCGCCGAAATATCGACTGAATTGATATTTTGTTCTGGTCAGCTTGGGGGAAGTTACGTCGTGGAAATATTATATGATTGTAACCTCGTTTGAGAAGGGCAACGTATCAATTGACTGGGTTAGTACAAGAAACTCTCTCATTGTCGGTGGAATTCCCCAAGTGTCTTCTGTGGCATTCTGTGAAATGATGAGCAGGCAATTCACAGAGGAATAACGCAGTATATGTGCAACTGCATCATTTTTGCAAAAAAATCAATCGAATACAATGGCTTATTTGTTTTTTGGAGACTGTTTACCTAGCTAACTGATAGAAATCGTCTTATAATTGTTAATTATGACAAAAAAGGCTCAGACGTTTCAGGGGAACAATGACACAATTGTAAGAAAAAAGGTGAATGCCAAGGCTAATACCAGAAAAATTTCTATTAAAAGTGATACTTAAGAAGGTCTTAGTTAAAAGTAACAGAGCAAGGTATAATAACTATTACTGTGTGTGTAATGTAGGTTCAAGGCCTTTTATTTTAGGATTTTGCTACTCCTGTAAAATTCCATTTTCTACAGCTACACCAGCCTTGTTGCTTAACCCTTAGCTTATTGGTCAGCGTGCTCGCTTTACATGACGCGACCCCTGGTTCGATTCCCGATCAGGCAAGACTATAGTGCGCGTTTTCCTTACAATGTCCCAGTATACGTTGTTGTGTGAGAACTTCTCGGGTTGTGAAGACCAGAATATGGCGTGGGGATGTCTTCGTGCTAACCACATGTACTCCCTTAAACCATGGCCGCGAGGCTGGGGCGCTGCTGGTAGGCCATTGCCGGCGCGCAAAGTACAAACAAACAAAACAGTTACACCACCGTTCCATCAGATGTGCAATATGGTGAGCGGGTGGCGTTAACGGCGTGGGATGATGAGATGCGGCGCGTCATGTCCGGGTACTCACTCAGCGGAGGGCAGGCATTGGAGCGGAAGCGGCGCGGATGGCGCGGCGGCGGGGCGTGGCACTGCAGCACGGGGCGGGCGCGGGCGTGGGCGGCGGCGCAGGGCGGGCTGCTTGGGCGAGGCCGCGGCCGGCGCCGCTCCTGCGCAACACCACACGCCGCTCACACATTTGGCCTTCACGCCACGCACACGCACACGCACACATGCAAATGGCGTGCTTTGTGGAGTCATCCATTCAATGCACTCAGTTCTTCATTAACCTAATTTAATTTAGGATAATAGGTATAAACATAAAGCAACTGGATCATTTGGCACACGTAATAATAATATTAATAATAGTATTAATAACAATACTAATAATAATAGTAATAATAATAATAATAATAACTAATAATAATAGTAATAATAACAATAATAATAATATTAATAATAGTATTAATAACAATACTAATAATAATAGTAATAATAATAATAATAATAACTCCACCTAGGGAGTACACGACCTTGCAGTTGGTGGTGGAGCTTGAGTACCCCCATGAGCCTTAAAGCTATGTCAGTGGTAGCCTAGCTACCGGTGGGGCCTCCCTTGCTGAATGGGTTGAAGGTGAGGGGTCAGACGAAGAAGTACTCCATTTTGAGGAGAGTGGGAAGTAAGTAGAGAGGGAAGGGTCATGAACCTTTGGACTTCCTGTTGTCGGCCCATAGAGGGTACAGGAGAGAAACTGGTTTGGCACACCAGGCCACTGATTAGAGTGGAGGCCCGAACCTTGCATTAGCCAGCGAAGGAGGCTGCCTTCAGCAGTCAGTGAAAATCCCGTAGGGTTTAGTAATGCCGACTGGCGATCGGAGGGACCCCTTGCTGGGCCCTGCGGGGGGATGCCCCGAGGCCACTGTGGGTCGCAGTAACGGATGGCAGGAAACAACCCGAGGGTTAAGTGTGATCTGTGAACTCGAACTTGCGTCCTGCGAATCTTCAATTCAAACCAATGAGCAAAATGGATAGAACAAGCAATGTAATGAATCTTAACGTGCCTTGTTCTACCAGTGTCCCATACCTGCTCAGAAACCGAGCTAATGTCACCTTGTCGACGTCTGGCCATCCCACGGATGCTAGTCCCAGGGACCCAGAGCCGGCAGTAGCTCGAAGCCATCGTCAGAGATGGACCCGGGATGAATTAAAGGAGGTGATGTGGTGCTTTTACTACGCAAAAGCGAAAAATGGGGGCTCTGAAATAGAAGTTTTCAAGGTATGGAGAGAGCGGAACCCAGATATGAGACCTACCCTAGACTCAAAGAAGCTTGCCAGTCAACGACGATACATACTCAGCAGTGGAAAATTCACAGCAGATCAACTTGCTGACATTGAGAGAAATGCGGAATATGTACTTCGCTCGAACAATCCACATGACGAACATGTAGAACTTGAAAATGATGATCCCGTGGAAGGTTCATCGCTTTCCAGTGAAACACACGTCAGTGGTGAAAACTCATCTGGCAATGAATTACACGATAAGGACATGATGCGAAATCTCCTTCGGCGCGAGATAGAAAGAGTTAGTCAACTTCCGTTTGAATCTCGCGAACCGTTGAGGAGAATATACGAAAATGCCAAAGCTAAAAGAGTGATAGAAACAGTTAATTCTGTCTTAAATGAGGTGGTGGAGACCCCAGGCAGAGATCTAGATATTACTGAAATCAATCACATCATATATGCAACTGGATATCTAGTATCTCAGATAATTTTGGGGCCAGCCAAGAACACCGACGGCCGACAGCAAAACAGAGTAAACAGCTCTGTACCCCCATGGATGAACAGAATTATGAAACGAATAGCCGACACCCGGCGTGAAATATCATTCTTAGCTGAGGCATCTTCTAAATCAACGCACACCTCTAAAGTTCAACGAAAAATATTCAATGTTGAACAAAAATACCAAATTGAAAATGACACCAGCAGGCTAATGGTAGTTGAGAAGCTAAAAGAGAAAATTCAAGCATGGGCTCAACGAATAAGAAGGTACAAACGTAGAATAGATTTCCGTGTACAGAACCGGTTGTTTGAAACAGACCCGAAGAGATTCTATCGCAATCTGACTCAAAAACCGAATGGCAAAGCTGTTACTCCTTCAAAAGATGACGTCGAAGCATTTTGGGCAGGAATCTGGGAAGAGAGCAGATCCTACAACAAAGACGCATCTTGGCTTCAATCTGAAGTTGATGCTGCCGATGAATTTGTAGAAACAGTGGAAGATGTTCACCAATTCTCGGAAGAGGACCTCTTCCAAGCAATTAAGAACATGGGAAACTGGAAGTCCCCCGGGATTGATAAGATCCAGATTTATTGGATTAAGAAATTAACAGCAATACATTCTCATCTAGCAAAGGCTGTTAATAAAATTTTTGAAAACCCAAAGGAAATCCCGGAATGGCTCACACGCGGCATCACGTATTTGCTACCCAAAGCGGGAGACAGCTCTTTGGCGAAGAACTACAGGCCAATTACTTGTCTGCCAGTACTGTACAAAGTTATAACTTCAGCTATAGCTGACAAAATGTATAGACATCTAGATAAGAATCATCTAATGCCAGCTGAACAAAAAGGATGTCGTAAAGGCTCTTATGGGTGTAAGGAAATCTTGCTACTGAATAAAGTCATCTTGAATGATGTAAAGAAACGCAAACGTAATTTGAGCATGGCTTGGATTGACTACCAAAAGGCCTTTGATAGTGTACCACACGATTGGATTTTGAAGACCCTGGAGATCTATCGATTTCATCCTAGACTTGTTGAGTTTTGCAAGGCTAGTATGAAGTCGTGGAGTACCAGGTTACTAATCCACAGCGGAAAGGAAGCAGTAGAAACCAGAAGTATTCAGATTAACAGGGGTATTTTTCAAGGAGATTCACTATCCCCTCTGCTGTTTTGCATTAGTTTGATCCCACTATCGAGACAGTTGTCGCAAGCTGACTTTGGTTTTAAGCTCCATGGTGATGAAAGGCCAGTATCACATTTGTTTTACATGGATGATCTGAAAGTGTTTGCCAAGAATGAAGTGATTCTCTCCCAAATGCTGTCTGTCGTGAATGACTTTAGCAATGACATCTGCATGAAGTTTGGTCTTGACAAGTGTGCAAAAATCAATTTAAAAAGAGGGAAACTCACAACGTCTGAGAACATTGAAATTGATACGCACACTGTGATTCAAGATCTTGAGCCAGGTAAAACTTACAAATATCTGGGCATTGAAGAATGTGAAACCATCTCGAATGACAGAATGAAAGAGAGAATTCGTAGGGAGTATTATAGAAGAGTGAGACTGGTCCTGCAGTCCGCTCTGAATTCCAGGAATAAAATATCTGCAATAGGTAGTTTGGCGGTACCTGTAGCCGAATACAGTTTTGGACTAGTGGACTGGACTGAGCAAGAAATTCGCACCATGGATCGAAAAAACCAGAAAACTGCTGACAATGCATCATGTTTCCCACCCTCGAGCTGATATACATAGACTTTATGTGGCACGTAAGGAAGGAGGAAGAGGCCTCAGACAAATTGAGGCCTCCTGGCACAACGCAATAGTCGGGTTGGGTAACTATGTAGTCAGCCATCAAGACGACCCTCTAATGAGGCAGGTCATGAAATCTGACCGAAGAATGGGAAACAGAGGCATTGTTAGTGTAGCAAGAAACATTGCGAAGAAAACTAGGCAAGACACGTCGAATAACACGGACACTGAACCTCTGATGCTGCTAAACATGAAGTGTGAGACACAAAAAATGTTAAAGAAATCGTGGAGAGACAAACCACTCCACGGTCAATACCTAAAAAGAATGGACAAGGTGCAGATCAATAAAGATCAATCATTTATGTGGCTTAAAAGGGGAAGGATGAAGCCAGAATCGGAAGCACTTGTAATAGCTGCCCAAGATCAGGCCTTGAGAACACGACATTATGATAAAGCGGTTCTCAAAATTTCCCAAGATGACAAATGCCGCATTTGCCTGGAGCAAGTAGAAACCATTGATCATATTGTCTCAGCTTGTCCAATCCTAGCAAAGACCGAATACCTTAAAAGACATGACAGGGTGTGTAGCTACCTCCACTGGCAGATCTGTACCGCCCTCGAAGTTCCAAACACATGCCCCAAGTGGTACGAACACTCACCGAAACCGGTGACGTCTGTTGGATTGTGTACGATATTGTACGACCAACAAATTCAAACTGATCGCACGATAGCGGCAAACAAACCGGATATAGTTATCCGGGATTTGGCCAAAAAATCGTGTTTACTTATCGATGTTGCTGTACCTTGCGATCAAAACGTCGTTACCAAGGAGGCAGAGAAACGTCTTAAATACAAGAGTTTGGAAATCGAGATCAGCCGAATGTGGGGCGTGAAAGCACGGGTCGTCCCGATAGTTATCGGAGCTCTGGGATTTGTTCCGCAAAATTTGAGTAAGAACTTGTCTAAACTCCCAGGTAATTCAAAAGATTGGGAGGTGCAAGAGGTTGCTTTATTTGGAACAGCCCACATTTTGCGTAAGGTGTTGTAGAGGCACTGACAGTCACCGAATCTGCTCCTTAGGTAGCTGGTTGCAACCTGGAGTGGATTTTATATTCAGCCGACTCATAAGATCTTTAGTCGTGATGTAATGGAGTAATAATAATAACAACAAAAACTCCACCTAGGGAGTACACGACCTTGCAGTTGGTGGTGGATCTTGAGTACCCCCACGAGCCTGAGAGCAATGTCAGTGGTAGCCTAGCTACCAGTAGGGCCTCCCTTGCTGAATAGACTGAAGGTGAGGGGTCAGACGAAGAAGTATCCCATCTTGGGGAGAATGGGAAGTAAGTAGAGAGGGAAGGGTCATGAACATTTGGACTTCCTGTTATCGGCCCATGGAGGGTACAGGAGAGAAACTGGGTTGACACACCAGGCAACTGATTAGAGTGGATGCCCGAACCTTGAATTAGCCAGCGAAGGAGGCTGCCTTCAGCAGTCAGTGAAAATCCCGTAGGGGCCAGTAATGCCGACTGGCGATCGGAGAGACCCCTTGCTGGGCCCTGCGGGGGGATGCCCCGAGGCCACTGTGGGTCGAAGTAACGGATTGCAGGAAACAACCAGAGGGTGATCTGTGAACTGGAACTTGCATCCTGCGTATCTTCAATTCAAACCAATGAGAAAAATGGATAGAACAAGCAACGTAATGAACATCAACGTGTCTTGTTCTACCAATGTCCCATACCTGCTCAGAAACCGAGCTAATGTCACCTTGCCGACGTCTGGCCATCCCACGGATATTAGTTCCAAGGACCCAGAGCCAGTAGCTCGAAGCCATCGTCGGAGATGGACTCGGGATGAATTGAGTGAGGTGATGCGGTGCTTTTACTATGCAAAAGCGAAAAATGGGGGCTCAGAAATAGAAGTTTTTAAGGTATGGAGAGAGCGGAACCCAGATAAGAGACCTACCCTAGACTTAAAGAAGCTTGCCAGTCAACGACGATACATCCTCAGCAGTGGGAAATTCACAGCAGAACAACTTGCTGACATTCAGAGAAATACGGAGTACGTTCTTTGACCGAACTACCTACATGACGAACATGTAGAACTTGAAAACGATGGTCCTGTTGAAGTTTCATCTCTTTCCAATGAAACACAGTTCAGTGGTGAAAATGCATCTTGCAATGAATTACACGATAAGGACATGATGCTAAATCTCCTCCGACGCGAGATAGAAAGAGTTCGTCAAGTGATATCGTGCACCGTTGAGGAGAATGAACGAAAATGTCAAAGCTAAGAGAGTGATAGAGACAGCGAACACAGTCTTAAATGAGGTGGGGTACAGACCCCAGGTAGAGGTCTAGATATTACTGAAATCGATCATATCGTGTATGCAACTGGATATCTGGTATCTCAGATAATTTTGAGGCCAGCCAAGAACACCGACGACCGAAAGCAAAACACAGTAAACAGCCTAGTACCCCCATGGACGCAGAGAATTATGAAACGGATAGCTGACACTCGGCGTGAAATATCACTCTTAGCTGAGGCATCTTCTAAATCAACGCACACCACTAAAGTTCAACGAAAAATATTCAATGTTGAACAAAAATACCGAATTGAAAATGACACAAACAGACTAATCATCGTTGAGAAGCTTAAAGAGAAAATTCAAGCATGGGCTCAATGAATTAGACGTTACAAACGTAGAATAGATTTTCGTGTACAGAACCGGTTGTTTGAAACAGACGCCAAGAGATTCTATCGCAATCTGATTCAAAAACCGAAAGGCAACGCTGTCACTCCATCAAAAGATGACGATGCATTCTGGGCAGGAATCTGGGAGGAGAGCAGATCCTACAATAAAGACGCATCTTGGATTCAATCTGAAGTTGATGCTGCCGATGAACTTGTGGAAACAGAGGAAGATATTCACGAGTTCTCGAAAGACCTCTTTCAAGCAATTAAGAACATGGGAAATTGAAAATCCCCCAGGATTGATAAGATCCAAATTTATTGGATTAAGAAATTACCAGCAAAACATTCTCATCTAGCAAAAGCTGTTAATACAATTTTAGAAAAATCAAAGGAACTCCCGGAATGGTTCACACGTGGCATCACGTATTTGCTAACCAAAGAGGGAGACAGCTCTTTGGCGAAGAACTACAGGCCGATCACTTTTCTGCCAGTACTGTACAAAGTTATAACTTCAGCCATAGCTGACAAAATGTATAGACATCTAGAGAAGAAATATATGATGCCAGCTGAACACAAATAATATCGTAAAGGCTTTTATGACTGTAAGGAAATCTTGCTACTCAATAAAGTCATATTGAATGATGTAAAGAAACGAAAACGTAATTTGAGTATGGCTTGGATTGACTACCAAAAGGCCTTTGATAGTGTACCACACGATTGGATTTTGAAGACCCTGGAGATCTATCGATTTCATCTTAGATTTTTGCAAGGCTAGTATGAATTCGTGGAATACCGGGTTACTATTACACAGCGGAAAAGAAGCAGTAGATACCAGAAGTATTCATATTAACAGGGGTATTTTTCAAGGAGATTCACTATCCCCTCTGCTGTTTTGCATTAGTTTGATACCATTATCTAGACAGTTGTCGCAAGCTGACTTTGGTTACAAGCTCCATGGTAGCGAAAGGACAGTATCACATTTGTTTTACATGGATGATCTTAAAGTGTTTGCTAAGAATGAAGCGATTCTCTCCCAAACGCTGTCTGTAGTGAATGACTTTTGCAACGACATCTGTATGAAGTTTGGTCTTGACGAGTGTGCAAAAATCAATTTAAAAAGAGGCAAACTGACAACGTCAGAGAGCATTGAAGTTGATATGCACACTGTGATTCAAGATTTTGAGGCAGGTAAAACTTACAAATCTCTGGGCATTAAATAATGTGAGACCATCTCGAACGACACAATGAAAGAGAGAATTTGCAGGGAGTATTACAGAAGAATGAGACTGGTCCTGCAGTCCGCTCTGAACTCAAGGAATAAAATATCAGCAATTGGTAGTTTGGCGGTGCCTGTAGTCGAGTAGTTCCGGACTAGTGGACTGGACTGAGCAAGACATTCGCATCATGGATCGAAAAACCAGAAAACTGCTAACAATGCATTATATCGCCCACCCTCGAGCTGATGTACATAGACTTTGTGTCACGTAAGGAAGGAGGAAGAGGACTCAGATAAATTGAGGCCTCCTGGCACAACGCAATAGTCGGGATGGGAGAGTATGTAGTCAGCCTCAAGATGACCCTCTAATGAGGCAGGTCATGAAACCTTACCGAAGAATGGGAATCAGAGGCATTGTTGGTGTAGCAAGAAGCATTGCGAACAAGACTGCAAGACACGCAGAATGATACAGACACTGATGCTTCTTAACATGAAATGTGACACACAAAAAATGTTAAAGAAGTTGTGGAGAGACAAACCACTCCACGGACAATATTTGAAACGAATGGACTGAGCACAGATCAATAAAGATCAATCATTTATGTAGCTTAAGAGAGGAAGAATGAAGCCAGAATCGGAAGCACTTGTAATAGCTGCCCAAGATCAGGCCTTGAGAACACGACATTATGATAAAGCGGTTTTCAAAATTTCCCAAGATGATAAATGCCGCATTTGCCAGGAACACGTAGGAACAATTGATCATATTGTCTCAGCTTGTCCAATCCTAGCAAAGACTGAATACTTGAAAAGACACGACAGGGCGTGAAACAACTTTGTTCTTCCAGATTTTCTATCTCTGACTCAATTCTTCCTTTCATTATTCGTCCGTACGTCCTTATAATAAATGGAATTAAACTGATTATTTGTGGATGTTGGGTAATTAAAGTCTCAGTTAACTATGCCACCTGGTGAGTAATTAACCGATATCAAAAGGATGTAATAAAATATTAATAGGCTAAAATCTTTCCACAGATATGAGAGAATATAAGTCCAGGTCACGACGATAAAGCGACATCTTCGTAAGTGTGAATTCACCTTATTATAAGAACCTTGAGAGTAATTAACGTTTCAGTACGATCGCTGAACACTCCATACTTTACATTTCATGCGATCATGTTCCCTAACAAACCGGTCAATGCAAGAGGGTTATCTGTATAACCTACGTTGAACGTCTGCCCAGACAAACAAGGATATTACTCGTGATAGATACAATCAAAGAGGAGCTTCAGGAAAATACTTCGTATCTATTTATGATACTAGTGTTAGCCAGTTCTCTATCCTTTTACGACACTTCGTCGAAGCACGCAAGTACGTAGCTACGCGTATGCGGAAGAACTGCTGAACATAAAGCACATTTTATAGACGACAAGAACAAGAAAGTTACAACATGTGTTTTCGAAAGTGTCCTCTTATCAGTGCACTAGCAATAACGAAAGGCAGTTACTTTGCTTACTCCAAGTAACAAGGAACACAAATACAGAAATTTAAAAACTCATTTCCTTAAAGGATTCAATAAAATATTGAAAAGACTTACTTAGCTGCATGTAAATCTAGGGAAATGAAACTACTCATATTCAATCTTTCGTTCTTAATATTCAGAATTCAAATAGATTCTTTTGAATTCACACAATCAATACCAGGAATAATATGAGATCACATTCTGGGAATTATATCAGATGAATAGTGACATTTTGAATGCTCGTCCCTGTTGCATGTATTTCCTAATAAAAGTGTGATTTATTTTGTGGTCCCGTAATACACACATGGTGCATACACATATGCTCCTAACAGTCAGTTTAAGTTCATATTTAAAGGAAATAAAAAGTAGCTAACACATTTTGGTTGGCCTTTTGTATTTTCATAAGAGGGATCACAGAAATATATCACAATAAAAGGAGCAGAAATGATCGTTAAAAGAATAAGAATTGTTTAGAGATAAACATGTATTACTCATATATAACGCTTCAAGAATCGATTATGCTAATTGGCTCCACATGTTAATAAGTATTCAAAAAATGTTCTTGAATGTTAATAAACATTTCATTTAATATTAAAACTCGTCATACACACAAGAAGAACACAGCCCAGATCATTTCGAACTCTTAATCTTCATCACCGAGAGCACACTAGCTGAAGCGAGCGCATACTGGCGAAAGTGCTAGGAACGAACATATTTGGAAGCTTTGGATGTACCACGTATTGTAGCACCTATCGAGAGGTCATACCTTTTCCCACACACATTATCAATACCATTTATGTCTCGCGTGTTTCATATCTTGTTCTTGATGTTTATTTCCGGTGCTTAGTGTCGATAAAACAGTAGTAGTGAATTTTGATGGTGGCATAGTTATGATCATAAACATCTAAATTTTTCTCGTTAAAAATAACATATAATTTTTACTTGAGTTTGCAAAAATTTCTAATAATAGTTTACTATTCATGGTATTTTAATTATTGGAAATCATCACGGAATCTTGGTTTCGAACCCACGGCGAGAGCATTTTATTTTTTTCAGAAAAATTGTGATTTGTTTCGCGATTTTATGAGTAAACTTTATTTTTTTAATACATATGATCGTCCGTCATTAGTTTTGAAATGAGATTCTCCTGATATTAAGTGAATTATAACTTCAACAAAGCATTCCATTTTTTGTTTTTTTACTGCGTGTAATAACGTTTAAAGAATTAATACACTTGGAAAAAATGAAAATAAAAAGTATAAAAACAATCTTTATTCATAATTTCGTATTCGCGCAGAAATTGAAAGAAAACAATGCAGCCTCTGGACTTGTCAGAGGTATCTACGATTTTGTTTGATACCCAGGAACTTGGGAAATCCAATAACAATTAAACAGATTAAATGGATTGACTGATTAGTTATTCCGGACGAGTCAACTGCTAAGACCATTACGTAAGTGTAGTTACGTAAGTGTAGGGCATGCTTTTATCGCGGGAAATGGCGATGATCTTGGCCCGCTGGATAGCGAGATCCGGAGCCAATCTAGCGTTGGATTACGCGGTTTTCCCCAACCCGGTCTCTCCCACCATCGGAGCACCGCGAGACACCACCGATGTAGTGTAGTGCACGTAAATGTAAGTGTGCGTAAGTAAGGGGTGAGGATGGGACAAGAAAAAGGAACGAAAAACTGCGCGCGGTCCGTGACCCGTTCGTTGCGGTACTGCTGCGGCACTCGACCAGTGTTGATCGGCAAAACCACGAAGAACTACTGATCAGAGCAGCCGTTTCGCTAGAATTCTCCTTCAGACAGCAGCGGGATAATTCGACCTCGAAGTCTAAAACCTCCTGGTCAGGGACAGTGCAGTGACATCAATCGATGCCCTCAGCCACCTAAGCTGGTGAAACGGATTCGATTTCGACCGAAAATGTTTGATTCTGTTGTTCCACCTAGTCTCATACTGACCATACCGACTGAATGATCTTATTCAGTGCGTCACTTTTTACGACACAACTGGCATAATGCGACAGCAAGACTCCAAGGAAGATGCTCGCCATTCAATATGTACTTGAATATGTGTTGCGTTTTGGAACAGCAACTTTTTTGTACTCTTCGTACGTAAAGAACTGTTGTACTGTGAATCCTTATCTACTATACTAAGTTATTGCATCATTCGTGAAGACTGTTTTCGTTAAAATATTTACTTATTTCAGTGATAAACGAGATAATTTTTGTTCTTCTTGAGCAGCGTGTGTGCTACTTTCTGGAAAACCATTTGTGTGGTCTTGAGCAGAAGAATTTTTCTGCAAGTATAGTAATATTTTGTCTATAGCCATTCGGCTGAAATGCATTTCGTCCGAAAGCGCAAAGCGGCCGAAACGTAGGCACCTGTGACAACGCGGCGTTTGCCGGACAGTCACGTAGCTATTGACCCCGGCCGCGGATGTCTGCATTCTCAATATTTTGTCTAGTTTATTTTGTTCTGATTCACTGATTTTAAACATTTTACATATTTTCATTATAGTTCTCTAAAAGCAGCTGTAAGTTGCAGAATAAAATATTTACATCTCAAAAAGATGTATAATTAGTCTAACTTTCCCTGGTAATTGCTTCTTACTTTCCAGGTAAATTGATTCTAAGAATCAATTTGTAGTTTTTAAATGTATCAATCTTTTAAGCAAGTTGAACATAAAGAGATAATTGTTGTTAATGACTATCAAAATACAATTGAAATGCCTGGTCCAATTGTAAATCTTCAAAATTTGTTGATATGCAGGCATTTACCACTGTTTTGTCAAAGTCACCCGAACACTGTCTGCATGGTTTACGACCAGTGTTCTAAAAGCAACAATGTGAAATATCATTTGTTCGCTGGCTCCCGTTAAAGATTGGCAAACTGCCGCGGCCTTTAAGCCTAGCAGGTGTGTGTGGAAATATATTGTTCTGTTGTTGATGCTGCTGCTACTTTCTTGAAAAAACCCACAGTAAAAAATAGTCTTGATCAAAATTGTATTCCAGCAGACGATAAAAATTATTACCAACCTCATTAAGAACAAAGTAATATTTAAAGATTTTCTTGAATTTAAAAGGCATCACACAGCAAGTACATTGTTCGCATACATATACTATGCATGTATGTGAGTGTCGAGCGCTACTTTTCTTATGATGTCTACAGAATTGAAGATTACTCTCACAGTCGACGTTAACACTATTTATTTCTGACGTACCGTTTTCTGATTACCGTTTTCCAGAAGAACCAAACATACGGCAGAAATGTTCCCAGTCGTGCTTACTAAGTGAAGTGAAACCACCTGTATGATTACACCAGGTAACAAAGGAAGCTACTTTTTACTGCAACCTGGATTTCGAAAAAAAGCGGAAGCAGGCGGGCTGAAGCTAGTGCTCCACCGCAGACGCTAGGTAACTAGCACGTTGAGTTGATTGCATCAACTTTTCAGAGGCGTCATGCAGAAAGCGAAGTCGCGGCGAACTTCACAATCTAACGATTTTCAACGAACTTCTCCCTCCCCCTCCTTCTCTCTTTGTTCGGTTACGCCCTCAGCAGTTCCCTTCCGCGAAAGAGGTCGGAGGATTTTCGGTTCCTCTTTCTTCGTTTCTCTCCCACTTTCCTCGCCAGGGGGGGAGGGGCGTCTTGCTAAGTGCGCGAGCGAAGGAAAAGAAGGAAAACGGGCGATTCGAACGCGTAGCCATTCGCTCTGGTGCGCAGCTAACGACGGAAACGGCGGCGCTCAAGAGGAGGGGAAGAGAGGGGAAGGGAGGGAAAGGGAGGGAGGCAGCCAGAGGAGAGCTGGGCTTTTTGCAGGTTGCACCCGGGATATGAGATTACGCCCATCGTCGACTCCCAATCGCGCCTGTCCTAACAGCTCCTCCGAGTTACCTTCTGTGATGCGTACTTAAATCGGTTTATTTCTGACGGAAATCTGATTACCAAGCACCAGAAAAACTGGCCGTGATGGAGGCAATATTCCCTGACGCGTACAGTAAGTGAAGTAAAACCACCTCGATGACTGTGTGGATCTTGTTTGCGCCTTGCGTATCCAAGCTCTGTATGTTCGCGCTATGTTACTTTTCACATAATTAGGCACGAAAATCTCAACGATGTAATGAATACGTATTTCTAGATTCTTAATATCATTGTCATTTTCATTTCACAATGTATCGATATTTATTCCCTAATTTTTATTTTTTAAGTAATTTTGTAAACACTGAAATGTAGTAGTGGGCGTAACCTGGTGTTTTTCTAAACATTTATTCAACAAAATTACTTGAAAAAAAGATGAATTATTCTGGTTGTAATGTAAAATGGATTTGATTTCAATTACACTCTCACTTCTCCCCACCCCCTCCCAGCGAGCCTGGTTTACCTTGCTCCGCAGTTGGCCTTTGATTATTTACACTATTAAAGCAACGAAAAACTAGAGATGCTAAAGCACCACATCCTTTTTCATATTATTTGTAATTGTTATATGATAATACTAGCTGAATCCGTGAGAAAAATTTGTACAATCGAAGTCTGTTGCATATGTTTTAATGAAATGAAATAAAATAAGTTCAAGAAACGGAAGAGGAGAATTTGATCTATAGTGTCGCGCAGGAAGGGTCTTGAGAAGTTCATCATTGTGCGTTAAATCTCTAATTGCGTTAATCCCGTAAGTCCATTCTTCTTCTTCTTCTTCTTCTTATTATTATTATTATTATTATTATTATTGATATTATCATTATTAACATTATATTGATATTCGTGGATTACTTTTGAACTTATAGTCACCCGAGTTGTATTCAATAGCAGTTAAATATTTCTTAAGATAGATCATTCGATCTATAGATATCAATCGATCATTCGATCATTAGATCTATTGATCATAATCATTCGATCTATTGATAATGTTTTAATAATCTTTTTGTAAAACGTTACAATTTAACATTTCAATGTGAGAGAATGAGAGAGGGGGATGAATATCTCAAGCATCAGCTAAAGTGGAAGGAATTAACGGAAAAAACTACTATTTGTGGAGATTTTCTTAGTTTGTATATTTTTCTTGATAGATTTAAAGTCGAAAACCGTACAACTTTCATGTTACACTTAACAGAAAGTAGAATTACACTTAAGTGACCAGAAGCAAAACAAGGAGCCATCTAAGCATTTGCGTAATGCATGAAGAGAAACCCCGATTACGAAGGGATATCTCAAACTCAAATCATATTAACATCAATAAAGCTGGCTATAAATATAAGTTCACGAAAAGGTATCCACCATTTTTGAGAAAGAAAAAGTCGAGTTGATAAAAAGAAATTTAAAATGTTCACTGAGTCTTAAAATTGAGATAAGTTGAAATATTCAAATGATAAATGCATGCAAAGTACTTCAAAAAGTTCACATTTCTTGATTCCTGCCCTCTAATTAGTGTCTTGTACTGCTTCCATCTCGTAGAACCCGAAGAAAGTTTGGCCATTAGCATTTTTATATACCTCTTTCCAGTTCCAGAAAACAATGTTCAATGTTCTTTTAGGTGTGTTTGTAAATTTTAATGTTCAATTATTCATTTTTCTAAAAACACACAGCGGAAAATTAAATTACATGCCAAGAACCCTGATAACTAACTTGATAGTCTCTAGAAACAGCGGACGGAGATTTTATTTCAATAAGCAAATTTATCTGTTGACTTACTGAAAATTAATTAATACGATACACTACTTTATACCACTAGTAATCTAGCACAAGCAAAGGTATTAACAGAAAATCTCATACACAAAAATAGGCGATAACTCATTATGTGGTATAGCAAAAATGTACTCATAGCGGGTAAAATGTTTTAGTATCAATCTTGTCCTAAAAAAATGAATACTATTTGGTTCCTACCTGTTAGAACATATAATGTTGATTTATATTCCCAGAAAATAAAGAAATAAACTTCACGCAAATATACACCAAATAAAGTGGGTTAGCCCCAACGTATCTGTAGTATATAAATAGCAATAGTTATGGATTATATGTTGAGTAAACAGGACACATTTAAATGAATTGTTCTGTTTCTCTTTTTTAATTTTTTAAATGTTGAACTGTAGGATGTGTTTAATAAAGAGATTATTAAAACATAATTTTGTAGGTAGACTGATAATTCTATATAATGTGTAATCATGTAAATACAATTTAGATAGGAGGATGTCGAGTACGAAAATGTACGGCAAGTAGTGGAAGATTTACGCATCTTTGGGGGCACGATTACACAAATCATAAAATACACTAAAAAGTCAATAAAAAGGCAAAGTTTACTTTTCAAGAAATATGTTTCTATTACAATATTACTATATGTTTCTATTACTCGTTTACAAGTCAAAATAACAGTATGCTACTAAACAATGATTATGCTTATGACATTTACAATAGTTAATACTAATTGCAAATTCAATTAAAATTATTTAATTAACTTCGCCATCTCTATCGTACAAAAGCGAAGTGTTCCCTGTAGCGAAATTCTGGTATCTATATTTTAGATATGAAATTTTTAAACCAATCGTGTATTTTTCGTGATCGAATGGTTGCAAACAGTAAATACAAAGGAATATTCATTGTCTTTATCCGATTCAACTAAATTTGTATGTGTTTTTGCTTTTACTGTTTTGTTCCCTTTTTCTTTCTTTGCTTTTTCAATGTTTCCTTTGTTACCATTTACCATCTGCAGCAAGTGAATTAGAAAGAAGTAAAATTTTTACAGACTTGTGTTATTTGTCTCATTTGTTAGTTTTTACGGAGATCTGCTCTTGCCTATAGAAGTCATTAAAAGTATTGATGAGGATTTATTTAACACGAAAACAGTTAAAAACTTAATGGAAAATGGTCGGAAAACGGTATGGTAGAGAAATTTCCCAAACGTATTCCATCACCATATTTCATTGACTTTTCAAATGGCAGCGATTACTTTCAGGCTTTCAATTCATACAAACACAGCTTAAATACACAGCATTTGTAGAGTACTTATAGAAGAATAACCCACTATTAATAGGCACATATCTCTCTACACCTGATTCTAAAAGGTAAACTCGTGGCGCTCTAGTTGAAACAAGATTCGAGCAAAGGGCAATGATTGAAGCGTTAATGTGTCCCGGTTTACACTATAGCCTAACGATTCTTTAAATTATTGGATTTAATTATTTTTTACATCGAAAAAAGCAATTACAAAGAATCTATTAATGTCATTCTGTTGTATTATTTTCATTACTTAAGTGCACTAAATTCCTACTTTCATTTTTAACTTACAAAAGGCTTAAAAGTTCCAATTAACGTGAAATATTTACATACTATTAGCACTATCCGTCTGCTATGCTGCGGCATTGAAAGAAAATTTAACTAACCGTCCTAAAGTAGTAGTTCTTGGGTGCAGAGTTTCTTGAGTAAAATACTATCTTGTAACAAAAGTTCTATGTAAATAATTATCTTACCTAACCTTTTAAGGTATATACAAATATTTTGTTGTTGATGATAACATTACAATCTAGGCAATGGTTCGGAAGACAATATACTGAGTGTTCCATTTAATACTGGTTTTGGGAATATCTCGAAAAGTGCGCATCGAATCAAGGAAAGTGGGTAATGAAAGTTATTCAAATTATTAGGGCCTATTCAATAATATCAAACTCGAACCCGCACCCCTATTCCCCGAGGTTGGGGGTGGAGAAAAATAAAAAAAGTTAAATAAGAACCCTCGTTTCTTTATTGCAAATTCGGATTCCCTGAAAAATATACAACTTTTTATTTCTCGTTATTTCCGTTGCGTGACAGATGGCGCTGTAATCGACAAAAATTAAAATAAGCAAGACACATTAAAAACGAGTTTTCTCGACAGTTACATATCAAATCTAAAAAATATAGAAAAAATACATGTTCAATAATTTGCAGGAAGCTATTCAATCATACCACACGTCACAGTGTGATTATCAAAGATTAAACTAGGGTGCTAAAACAGCATGTACTTTCTCATCCGTATTTTCACGCAAAATTACGCGAAAAGTACTCAAATTTTCATGAAATTGTACATGACCTTATTTCAAAATCTATTTTTAAGGAACAAATTTCATTCAGAGAAAAAATATCTAATATTTTAGTTGTATGAAGACCTTTTGCAATTTTCGAAATATCAGGGTTTTCAACGAAAATAAGATCTACACCATTCTCTGAAACGTTCTTCAAACTATCCAACAACAAAAATTAATCAAAAACAATGGAGCCATTTTTTTGGAAAGTTTTAAAATGTTCCAGGAGCTTCATGTAAAGTACCCTCCAAAATTAAAACATCGGTTTCAAATTCCAGGAAACGAGATATCAGCCAGATCGATTGGGAAATAAGAATTTCGGAGAATATCGCCTGAATGGTTTAGCCGCTAGCGTTGTTTACCGACGGATAGACGGACGGACGGACGGACGGACGGACGGACGGACGGACGGACAGACATTTTGCTGTCATTCAATTTTTCGGTACCAAGGACCCACAAAATATGGATTTTTTCACTTGTTAAGTTTTTTTCCTAAATTTAGCAAGTTGATTTATCCAATTTTTCGTTTCCAGGGCCCTGTGATAAGAGATTTTCTGCCGAAAATTCGTCTTTTTTTTTGCAAAGCATTACATAACTGTCTCTCCATATCAATGTTTCGGCAATTGTCAACATTTTAGGATTGTCATGTAATAATGTTTTGTTCGAATCACATTACTAAAGTGACAACTGAGATCGCTGCATTGATTTTTATAAAACTGTGTAGTTTATCAAACGGCCAGCACTACTTTCGGCGTTTCTCATTCTTCCATCCTGGAGAGAGAAAGAGGGTTGTCTTATGGAAGAAGGCATATTGCGATGTGTGGTATCATTATCTTCATGTAAATTACTGAACACGATTTTTTTATTTTTTCTATTTGATGTGTAACTGTCGTGAAAAAGTAATTTTTAACGTTTTTAGTTTATTTTGATTTTTGTCGATTACGTCGGCATCACGAAACGAAAAAAGCGATAAATAAAAAAGTTACGAATTTTTTTCGGAGAATACGAATCTGTAATAAAACCGGGGGTTATCATTTAACTTTTTTATTTTTTCAGATTCCCACCCACGAGGGGTAGGGGGTAGGGTCAAGTTTGTTATCACTGGATGGAATACATCGATCCCAACTTTAATTACCCACTTTTCTTGCTCCCCTGCGCATTTTTCGAAATATTTTAAAAACCAATTTGAAATGGAACGCTGTATATCGAAAACACATCTTGAGTAAACACTCTCCTGAGTAGACTAAATGATGCATTTGCATAATACTAGAGTAATTTTTGAGTTGCATATTTCAAATGGAACTCACTGTAGATTCAGGTTTTTGATCTTAATTATTTACCAATGTGAGCACACGTTTAAGAAATACAATCCGGAAGCCGAAGAGTTCTCAATAGACTCTTAGTGGTATGTTCATTGACAATTTTTTTTATTTTCGGGTGCATCAACTACTACGGACATTACTCCGGAAATTGTAGTGCAGGTGGTGGCCACGAGGTGACGGTGTACCCAGCTAGAACGTGATATCCGGCACCAGTCAGCATACTGGGCTTGAGGGGTTTTTTCTCTTAGAGGTATTTCCACTGGTAAGGCACCGCCCTAGACGGGACAAGCTATTAAGTTTATTTTTTTATTATTATTTTTTTACGTCTAAAACAGTTTAAAACTGTGTGTGACGAGCTATGGGGAGCAGTGAAATGTGTGCACGTTTTCATAATTCTGTGATCTCTATACATCATCGCGCTTACATCAAAATAGCCGTTCTCCGAGGGAGAAATGCGATGGAATGTAAGAGTGAATTAGTGGAAGCCCTTGGGAATAATGCACTACCATGCCGTACAGTAGCACAGTGGGTAGGAAAGTTTCAGTTAGGACGTGTGTCAACCAGTGATGAGCAACGTTCGGGACGACCTGTCAGTGCGCGGACCGACGTGGCACGTTCTGTCATCAAGCAGCTCCTGGATGAAGACAGACGATGGACGCTACTGAGTTAGAGAGGGCAAGTGGCATCGAGAAACGAACCGTCCACAGGATATTGCATAATGAGCTGCTCCAACGCAAAATCGCATCGCAGTGGGTACCGCATGCACTGACGGAAGTTCAAACGCGGGTGCGCTATGCAATATGCTCTGACCACCTTGCACGCTGGCAACAGGACGGCGATCAATTCTTGTCACGAAAAATTGCCATCGATGAATTTTGGGCCAGGCCATCCGAACCAGAACTGAAACGTCAGTCCGCGGAGTGCTGCATCACCAAGGAGGCAGAAGTTCCGTTAGAATCCTTCCTCAGTCAAATTGATGATGATCGTCGCGGATGTCGTCAGGGGTGTCATTGTTTGCCACTTTGTTCCTCATGGCAGAACAGTGACCGCACAGTATTACAGGGACTTCCTAGTGCGACAAGTACGACGTGGCGTTTGGGAGAAACGTCCCGATCTTGTGGACAGTGCAATAATTCTGCACGACAATCAAAACCACATAAAGCAGAGTGTGTAGGGCAGCTACATCGACGTTGGGGATGGGAAGAATTGGAGCACCCACCGTACTCTCCCGACATTTCACCCTGTGATTTGATCTCATTCGCAAGATGGAGGAACCACTACGTGTTAGGCGGTTTGCAACACGAGAGGACATTGCTAATGCTGTGCGCCAACAGGTGATCCGATTTACACATGGTGTCACAAATGCTGAGGCTGATGATATTCAGCGCCCCCACATCATTGGCAGCGTGTGGTTACAGTAGCAGGGGACTACTTGGAGGGTCTTTAGGCCCAGGTTTGTCATGTCAACTGTATGTGTACTACGTTGCCATTCTTTTGCACCGTGAAGGCCATATTTCCCTGTATACTACCGTACTAAATTAGTGTATTATTATATTTTGCCATACTATATTAGTATATTACGATATTTCAGTGCTATTCATTGTCCACACATGTAGTTAACACTTTGCCCTTTCGTCTGTATAAGGCACATTTTCCAACCGGACTGGTATCTTCAAGAAAAAAAATAGTTGCCATTACTTTTGCCTCAACCCTCGTAGTTAGAAAGTGATGTATTGGCAAAAAATTTCACTAAATGGAAAAATACTCGTTTAATTAAATAATTGAAAGGGATGTAAGCATAAAGAGTTGATTTTTGTTTGAATTATTTACGTTGTACATTTTTCTTAAATATTGTCTTCCTCCTTTTCATTGTAAAAAAATCGATCACCTTATTACAACGGCCGTGCGTATCACGATCCATACATATTAGACGAGTTTAGCCATAGAGTACTCTCAAGAGGAATCCTGATCTTAGGTTGGTGTCACTTGATGTGACTGCCACATACCCTTCAATCCCTCTCTGTTTAATTGTTAAAGCGGTGGAGGATTTTTTGTCTATTAACTCTCACAAAATTCGTATTCCACGAGACCAAATCGTGATAGCTGTTCAAGGCACTCTGAACAATATAGAGTTTACATTTAATAGTAAAGTGTACCGCCAATGCACGGGCACACCAATTGATGGCCAATTATGTACTTTTTGTTCCCAACTGGCCTCCTGACATGTGAGATAGTGGTGGGACTCCATTACTAGGACTTCCTGATCAGAAACGGTGCAGTAGCAACATTATTTGCCCTGAGCCATCTTTCATTTTACCTATCAAATATCACCACAAATAAGAGTTACATAGTAATATTCTTAGTTGTGGTATTAAAGCACGGACCCATTCTCAAAAGTGAAAAAAGCCTTTGAGCCGTCGAGGATTGATTCACCGTCATCGTCACTTTCATTTCCATACAAAGAGCGTAGATGGAAAGGTGTTATACACTCTATACATCCTCCATATTAACATTTTACTATTACTCTTGATAATCTAGTAATTAATGAACAATCAGTTTTAGAATTAACTTTATTTGTAACAATTCACTAATACGGACTGTACTGGGGCTCCAGATTTGCCACGACAGGGACAGTGATTATGAGTGCTTTTGTCATCGTTGTTTATAAACTACAATTTATACACCAAATAAAAATGTGTTTATGAAATGTTTCGAGTTCACATAAATAAATCAGCTTGAGCAACATAGCCACAAATTCAACAGAACCGAATTTCCAATGTCACTCTGTCATAATTAACAGGTTAAACAAATGTCACAGTGCAGCAGCCAAGTAGGCTATATGGCAATTTTTAAATATCATTATAAAATCATCAAAAATACATTATTAGTTTCTTAATATACTACGAAATAAAATTGGACCACTTTTTCATTTAAAATTTTCATCTTTTTATGCACCTTTTATTTAGGAAGGGTAAGTATCATAGCAACTCGCCAAACGTTGTGATTATATCACATTTACCTCATACAGAAATTTCATGTTATTTTACTTACACTCAATTATATAGAAATATAATAAAACAGGTGGTCAAGCTGTAGTTTAAAATGTCTCAATAGCGAAGTAATATTTAAAAATCATTTAAATAAGAGCGTTGTGTCTCCAAAATAATTAATTCTAAGATTATTTTGATTTTGACACGCGTTAAATGGGATGTTAATTTTAAAATGAAAATTTTATTGGTAGTATAAAAATTCTGTTCATGTTTATATAATTAATAATAAAATGCACACTACATTAAACACTACATACTTTTGGTAATTTTTCGAGATTTGTATTTATTACATGAATGTAATATTATTCTCATTTTAAATACTTCTTCATAGATCATTAGAAAAGCTTACTGAATTATGAGGGAAACTTCAAGAACATTCTCTATATTGTATTGCGATAACAGGTCTTGTCCGCATTGGATCATCTGTGTGGAAGGTAAAGGGTTACTAATATCCGATACATCAATAACCGAAGGTACGTAATCCGAGAGTGTACCATGACCATCGGATTCCGAACTCTGTCCCAGGTCTTTCATTTAATAAGAACGGAAAATGTAAAAAAAACTAGAGGTGTTACAACCTGGCGCAAACTTTCTCGTATTATTTCAAACGGTTACATAAAATCAGTAGGAATTTGTAGTATCATGAAGAGGGGATGCCTAAAATCTACACTTTCTAAAATCCCATATACAAAACATAAATGTAACAACTTCCGCTATGATTTAATAACCCATTTATTTTGTTGTATACTAGAACACACACAAATAGTAAGAAAGTTATGTAATGCTGCAAAAATTCTGTATCAAAGTAGAGATCCTGATACCGAGAGTGCGTTTAATTTTTAAACGTTCGTCTCTCCTTCTGTACAAGGGTCTGCCTGATCGTAGTTTTGCCAATTTCGAACTAGGAAACAATTAGCAGTGTGAAATAATAACACAAACATAACACAAATAAATAAGTACATAACACAAATAAGTAGTAAATTAAGACTGCTGAATTAACATTGCTAAAGTACTATATTGATTGTCTATATTTTCGTTGAACTATTCTCTGAACTTTCACTGTAGTTCTTTAATGATAGATCTTCAAAAGGTCCTTTATAATTTTTCGAAATTATGAGCTTTTCGGTAATTTTACGTGAAATGTAGATGATTTTTAAACTTTTTTTCTCAAAAAATTGTACTCTAAATTTTCCCTTCATGTGTATCAAAGGACAGTATAGTAAAAGTGGTGCTAATCCCATTTTCAACGAACTCACTGTATCCCGCCGATTTTCTCCCAAATTCTTCCTAGGTTGATCTGAACGAACTCGGGTTTGCGAGTTTCAACCGGATATTATGATTTTTGGGAGTACTTTACATGAAAGGTCAAAACTATAGAAACACGGACATTTGGAAGTTTTCTAAGTTGGTCATTGAGGTATTTCGATATTCCTCAGTAAATTTCGCCATCTCACTAGGCTCTTCAGGTCCCATTCCTACATGATATACGAAGAATGTGGCAGAGTCATCCTTCAGTTAATGGACACAAGTATTTAAGTTTTGGACTGGTATTGTAGGAAGGTTCCTGCAATTACACCGCCCTGAATAAAATCGATCAGCTGTTTGCCGCTTCTCGCGCTTTAGTGCAGAAAGACACAAGTCACTAACTTACGTTGTATCCCATTAATTCCCATTTACGTGCTTTTCAAACAAAACCTCTAAAATTGCTTGACATACGTTATATCTGTCTGAAACGATGCATATGCATATGCATACAGAGAATATGATTCTATTAAAAAGTGATAATGTCAAAAAACCTGATTGACGTTGTTTCTGAAATAAACCATTCATATGTACTTTGCTCTGTCGGAGAAGAATGTAAAGGAAAAATTTGGATCCTTTTTCTGTGAAAATTTTGAAAATGTTTAAGCTTCATGTAAAGTATCCGTTTCAAATTCGTGGGGACTCAAATACGGCGAGATCAATCGGGGAAAGCCAATTTTGGAGAAAATCGACAGAACAGTTTAGGAGCTTTTGTTGTCCCCAGACGGACGGAAATCAGTTATATGGTATCAGGGACCCAAAAAAATGAATTCTGACTATACAACTTATTTACTGCATACAGCAGCAAAAATTATTCCCCTTTTCGGTATCACGGACCTATTGTGCAAGTTTCTCTGTCAAAAAATCTTCACTTTTTGCTGCAGCTTTACAAGACTTTCTCTATATTTCGTAGGTACATAGTAGGGGAGAAAATAAAATGAAGTTTCGGGATAAAAGTATTTTTAAATTTTCGTACACAATGGAACTGCCTGAATCGCATGCATAATAATTGCTTAATGATGCTTAAGGTGTAAATGTTACTGAAAAGTTTCGTAGTACTTTCGGGAGTGTAGTAAATTTTGTAAATCTTGTAAAATTGAATTGGAACCTGCCTTGTGCGATCGACGTTTTATTCATTTTTCGTCGTACAAGAGCATGTTGTACTTATCATTCAGTGATCCTCTGCCAATGAAAGTGGAATAAATATCGGTTTTAAGATAATTTATAGAAACACGAGCAATAAACGGTGTCAAGACATCCGCTGACGCCTCGAAAATTTGCTATCCGGCGTTCCCCTTTTGTCTGTCGGCTCAAAGGGAGCATCTCGATGTCAGACCTAGTATCGGTATTGATCGTTCTCTATAAAATCAGTGCTGGAACTGGCAATCTCGGACATAGCAGTCTCTGCCTACTGGTCTCGTCGCCGAAGACGATGGGAAATGACTGTCTTTGTGTCCGGCTCTAAAGACTTTCCGTGCTGGGTTTTTATTGTACTGATATCGATGAGCGACTCCGTTAATGTTTACGCGAACCATCGTGATTATAATTATGAAAGGTGTGCCCATGTTTGTTTTTAAGTTCTCGCTTGGCAGCGGCGCTGTACGGACGTGTCCGCAGCTCTGCTCACCTTATCGTGCTTTGTGATAAGGAGTGCCGTAGTGATTGTGTATACCTGCGTAGACTTAAAGCTGAAATAGTGCTTGAACTAGTAATTATTAAAATTTAATACGTAAACAATATCTAAAAGAACAATTAATTATAAAAGTGTTTTCGTGTGAAGTCACGGCAACATGTAGCAAGAGTGCTGCGTATATTACGTGGACGACTACAAAACCAACAACATGAAATCATCAGAATTATCAAATGGTAGCGACCACAACATGGATGGAGACTCATCAAATCCAGTGGATTTAACACAACCGCCATGGCAAGAATACAAACCAGCTCGATCGAAGAGGTCGAATACAGAAGACCTCGACCCTGAAGTTAGAAGGGTAAGGAAAAAGACAGCGTCTAGCGATAGTAATAGTACTTATGTCGTTACAATTCCTACTGCAAATAAATTCAGTGAACTTGATTCAGAAGATCCACCAGAAAACAATGAGGAAAGTTCCAAGAAAATTGTAGTTCCGCCTATCTTTGTCCCCAACGTAAACAATGTACCAGCCATGATAAAATTTATGCAAGAAGTTGTAAAAACAGAAGACTTCGAAATAAATCAATGACAAACGATAAAATTAAAATATTACCAAAAACCCCGGATGCATACAGAAACATAGTAAAACATCTATCTAGTGGAAAACGTGTATATTATACATACCAATTAAAACAAGAACGAGCGTATAGAGTAGTTTTGCGTCACATACATCATACTGTTGATGTAAAAGATATTAATGATGCGTTGCTCGAAAAGGGACATAAAGTGAGAAACATAATGAATGTCCGCCATAGGTTAACAAAGTCACCACTGCCTTTGTTTTTCGTAGATCTTGAACCAAACGAGAATAATAAAGAAATCTTTAAAATTGACAGACTTTTGAATTGTGTTGTCGCATTTGAACCACCACGAATGAAGCGAGACATAGTACAATGTAAAAACTGCCAAGGTATGAACATACCAGAACTTACTGTGCCTATCCATTCAGATGTGTTAAATGCGGCAAAGAACATGCACCTGATAAATGTGAAAAAACGAGAGAAATACTGCCGACATGTGCGCTGTGTGAAGGTAACCACCCGGCCAACTATAAAGGTTGTCGAGTTTACCAAGAAATTCTAAAAAGGAAAGGCCGCAACAACTCAAATAAAGAGAGAAGAATATTCCAAAATGAAATGGGAATGCAGCAGCAAAACTATAACAATTCAACAAGTAATTCTCAAAATCACGAGAGAAGCTCCCAAATAAATAGAAGAACGTATGCAGATATTGTACAACCAAAGCATGGAGAACAATTTCAACCACATCATGATGACAGCCACTCCATTCTTAGCATCATTCAACATTCCTTTGAACGATTTGAAAATGTTCTAATGCAACAAAGTCAACAAATAAATGCACTTCTAAACTTAGTATCGACATTAGTAACTAAATTATCCACTGTATAACTTCTTTCGAATAGCAGCCTGGAATGCCAACGGTCTGGCGCAACATCGCCAAGAAGTCGAAATATTTCTCTCAAACAATAAAATTGATATACTCTTGATCTCGGAAACCCACTTCACAGAGAAGAACCATTTTAAATTGCAAAATTATACACTGTATGATACAAAACATCCGGATGGTAAAGCGCACGGAGGTACAGCAATATTAATTAAACGCAATATCAAACACCATGAAGAATGTGCATTTCAATGTGAAGACATTCAAGCAACTACAATAACAATTGAAGACTGTCAAGGACCACTAAGAGTAAGTTCTATATATTGTCCCCCGCGATTCAATATTGATAAAGAACGATTTGAAATATTTTTCAATAGCCTTGGCACTCGTTTTGTATGCGGAGGAGATATAAATGCGAAACACGTACAGTGGGGATCGAGACTTATTACAGCGAGAGGTCGCGAACTACAAAAAGCGGTAACATCGTTGCAATTACAAACCGTCTCAACAGGAGAACCAACTTACTGGCCAACTGACATAAACAAAATTCCAGATCTAATTGACATCTTGTAACTAAAGGAATATCACCAGGTTGCATGTCTACTGAAGCTTCCCCTGAACTGTCATCAGATCACTCGCCCATCATAATAACAGTTAGCAATAAAATTATTTTAAGTCCTGCACCAATAGTACTAGTGAATAAACACACAGATTGGAATATGTACCGTACAGGATATCCACCTTTACAAGCATTCGAATGCCGTTACGATCACAAGGACGACATAGATGAAGCTACTGAACTTATAACTGAAAGCATACAAAAAGCAGCGTGGCACGCCTACTCCACGAAAAGAGTACAATAAAACCCTGTGATAATTATCCATTCTACATTCTGGAAAAATTCAGGAAAAAGAAAACTTAGAAAAATATGGCACAGGACAAGATACCCAACCGACAGAACCAACTACAATAGAGCAAACCAGGCAATTATCAAATCTACTTAAAACATTCAACGACTGTAGGTTTCAAAATTACGTTGCCAATCTCTCAGCTTCTCAAGCCTCCGATATTCTTTATTTAAAGCAGTAAGGAAATCCAAACGACCTAGTAAAGCTTCACCTCCAATTCGTAAGGAAAACAACGAATGGGCTAGAAGTACCAAAGAAAAAATAGAAGTATTTGCGAAACACTTTACTGAAGTTTTCAAAACCATCCACCAAAAACTTCAAATCAGCCTGACGAAATACAAGAATATTTAGAATCGCCTACCACAAATGGCATTGCCAATAAAATATTTTACTTATAAAGAGGTATTAAAAATTTTAAAAAAGGAACTGCCTAGCAAGAAGGCTCCCGGTTATGACCTCATCACCGGGCCACTACTAAAGAACTGCCTCGCAAAGGAATAGCTTTTATCACTGGTCTCTTCAACAGTATCCTACGCACCGGACATTATCCAGCGCAATGGAAAGTAGCTCAAATCCAAGTCTTTTTAAAACCAGGTAAACCTCCCCATGAACCCTCATCGTATCGTTCCCATAAGTATGCTTCCTATTCTGTTCCAAAGTGTTCGAGAACTTCTCCTAAGCAGATTACGACCTTGCTTGGCAGCAAATGGCCAAATCCCAGATCACCAATTTGGCTTCAGGCAACAACATTCCACTATTGAACAAGTTAATAGAATTACCAACTTCATAGAGAAAACATTCCAAGAAAAAGAATATTGCTCAGCAGCGTTTCTAGACATCACTCAAGCTTTCGATAAAGTTTGGCACGATGGCCTTCTCTATAAAATCAAGCGCTCCCTAAAGTATCCATACCTCAATATCTTAAGATCTTACCTCTCCCACCGAACATTTCAAATTAAGTATCAAAATGAATTATCCGATCCTCTTTCCAATCCAATCCGGAGTACCACAAGGTAGTGTGCTCGGCCCAGTCTTGTACCAGCTGTACACGTCAGATATACCGGAAAGTTGAAGAAACCACAATAGCTACATTTGCAGATGATACTGCCATATTAGCACAAGGATGACGACGCAATTGAAGCATCAAGAAAATTGCAAAAGCATCTATTGTTGATCGAAAAATGGGCAGACAAGTGGAAAATAAAATTAACGAAAGCAAGTCAGCTCATATTACATTCACTTTGAGAAGACAAAAATGTCCCATCGTAAACATTAATAATAACCAATTTTGCAAGTTGAAAGTGTGAAGTATTTAGGTATACATCTGGACAAAGGCTTACCTGGAAATCCCACATACTAGCCAAGAAGAAGCAACTTCAACTACAAATGAAAGACTGTACTGGCTACTAGGATACTACTCGAAGCTGTCCTTAGAAAATAAATTATTGATTTATAAAACAATAATAATTCCTATTTGGACCTATGGCATCCAAATCTGGGGCCACGGGCAAGCAGATCAAATCTCTCCATTCTACAGAGAATTTCAAATCAAAAACTCTTAGGATGATTGCTGCAGCACCGTGGTATATCTCAAACATAAACGCTTCACAGAGACTTCAAAGTACCGACAGTCTTCGAAAGAATCCAAACAAGCAGCTCAAGCTATCTTCAACGTCTGAAAAACGCATCCAAATTTTTCTAGCCATCAACCTTTTAGATAATAGTGAAGAAACCTACCGATTATCCAGAATTACACCCTTACAACTCTATTATAGATTTTCAAATTAGACTTCATATGTACAAGCAATGTATTCCCACAACTTTGACTCATGAACACTAAATTGACTTTTCTGTTTCTAGACGCAAGAAGACGGTGAAATGTGCCACTGGGAAACTTTCACCCACAACTGTCATTGTCATTAAGTGTCACTGTCCTTAATTACCAATGTCAACATATTTACTAATTATTTTAATGTAAAATAGATTGTAAATTTACTTTGTTCAGAATAAAAAAAAATGGTTTGTTTTGGTGCGAAAACTCATTTTTATACTCCAATTTAAACAGAATAGCACTTCAGGGTCACGAGCTGGAAGGGGGGACATTGTCATTCAATCGGAATTCCAATACCACAAATTTAACGTTGTAACCAAGCTCCCGATTCGATGACAGTGTCCCCATCTCCATTCAGCTTGTGACCTTGAAATACCACTCTGTTTAAATCGGCGTATATGTCCTCATGACTACGTTACGAATACGTTTTATTGAGAATGGTCCTTATGGCAAAGTAATGCGAGTGCGCCTGGTGCGACGCAGGGTTGCGTCCCAACGGTGGAGATGCTGTCGAGTGGTGAGAGGCTACCACGCGCGCCCTCACTTACTCTTCATTACGCATGATAATGATTGGGCGACGCTCCCTGGCGCTTACTAAATCATCCCGAGGCCCGCGTGCCTACTTGATATCGTGATCAGCGATTTATCAAACGAGGAAGAAAAACTGAGGCAGACGTGAGATGCGCCCGTGATGAAGATGTAGAGGGGCGAAACACCTCCGCTTTTTAAACGGAAATAGTGAAACATCTCACGTTCATTCATCGTGGCAGAATGTTTTCTCCAATTCATTGTTTTCCTTGTTTTCATTGTTTTGTTTAAGTACAAAATTAATGTAATGAGTTCTTGAGAGGGTAGTGTTATATTTATTGTTTTGTGGGTATTAAAACGTGTGTTGAAAATCAGCAATTCCTTTTAAAAAACAGTTCGTTTAAGAGGTGTAAAGATTTTTCAGTATTATTTTATACAATGTTTCGATCATGATTTCTATGGTTTTGTTAATTTTTAAAAATGTAGACGCAAAAATAATGATCAAATTTAAACATATTTTCTTATTTAAAAAATCAATGTATATTTTCACATATTTTATTTTTTCAAAATGTTCAAGCTTACGTCATTTTCGATAACTGGCTCAGAGGTGTAACTGAAAATTGGACCTAAAGCCATTTTACAAAGCGTATTTTTCTTCTAGTCATTTAAAAAAGACATTTGTGTAAGGCTTTCATGTAAAGTACCACAAAAATTACAAGATCCATTTCAAATTCGAGGGGCCGTGACATTACGTCAGATCACCCCCCCGTATCCGGGAAAAACCATTTTGGCGAAAAATCCGCTCTTACGGTTTAGGTGCTAGTGTTGCTAAGGGACAGACGTGTTTGACATTTGATTAAAAAACTCTTTCATGTCCCTAATTTACAATTGTGGGTTATAACTACACTAATTTAGTAAGAAAATAATTCACTATATATTATTAGTAGAAGAAGAAATTCAATTTTTTGGTATCAGATAGCAAAGAAACTAGTTTTCATTCAAAAAGACGGAACTTTTCCTGAAGTATACTAAAAGTGTACACTTCCAGTAATCTACGAGAGAAAATAGTAACATTAATACATAAAATATGATTTCCCCACCAATTACTAATATGTATTCTATATAATACTAAAGCTACCAATATATATAGAAGTACGAAAGCAGAAGACGAAGTGAGAAAGCACAGAAGCTAATAGGCCCCCCGTGACCGTATTCTAAATCCCATTGTAAATCCAGAGCAAACGCCGACAAGAGCCACCGACTAGGTCGAAAAGGATGGGTGGGCGTTCCTGGAATCCGAGCGCGCGGCTCGTGTCCATCGCGTCCCGCGGTCGCCAGCGCACTCTCACCACCCCCACCCCACCCTCACCCCCATCCCCATCCTCACCCCACCTCCACCTCCGCCGCCGCTTCCGCCATCGATTGCGCTTGTTGGAGCGCATTAATTGTGATTCAGCCGCTTGCTCACGCGTCCCCTCTGCATGGCTCCCTTGTCCGCCCTTCCCCTCCTCTACCATGTCCCTCTCGCCCCCCTCCCGTGGCAAGGGGAGGCGCGGGATCACGGCGAAGCCGCGGAAGAATGCACAGGCGAAGGGGGTGGCGGCGGCGGTCGGCCGTGGCTATGGCGTGGACTCGCTTCGTCCTGCCTGCTCGCGGCAAAATAACATCTCCAACACTACCGGTGTCTCCATCCGCTAACACCACCACCGTCCCCATTCCCCCAACACCACCCCCGCGGCTCCATTCCCAACGCTACCCCCATTCTCACCCTGCTGCTTGTGCCCTTTTCGCGGCCAAAGCCATCTGCGTCACCGCTCTTCACTGCGGCAGCCAGGTAATGACGAATGGCCTGCCTCACTGGAGGCTTTCAGCCAGACGACGTTTTCCTGGACGCGATAATGCCCCAGAACGGGGAACCTGGGCAGCTGGAATGAAATGTCAGTTATTTATAACTAAGCGGTGGAGCTTGTGTCTAATTGACTGATTCGTTTGTAGCTGCACTTATCAGTGGACGTCGCCGAGTCTAGACTGCCAGCAACGACACGGAAATAATCCAAAGAGATATTTTCTTCTTCTAATGCAAAGATCTCTTTCATTTCCTTTCCTATGTACGATAGATTGTATAAATGAAAAAAAATTAAAAATATCAAAGCAATTAATGTTTGAAAAGTTTTTTTAGATTTTTGATTAAGCAAAATATATATTTTTTTGAAAAGGCTTGTTAATTCATCAGGACGTTCTTCTGCTAATCTGCGTACATACACAATACTACAAATAAAACTAATTTGGTGTGAAGAGAAACCAAATACAGAGAAAGAAAAGATTCGTTAGAATAACAAAATGTAACTATTAGCAATAATATTACCTTAACTAATACATAGTACCTTACATAATGTGATGATCACTACAATGCATTGATTATGTATGTGTTAGTTTGCCATTATCTTCGACATGTTTGGGATTGAAAATAAGCACATTCGTGCCTTTAGCCTATAACTCCTATAAATTTTAATGTCTGAAATATATTTACTCAGTTTCGTCGCTATCAGTATTTGTGTACCTTAGAGCAAAGGAGATAATTTAAAAAAACTTAAGAGGTTATTTATTGAATATCAAAGGGACAAACAATATTTTATTCGTGTACGTAGTAACTGTCACTTTATTATAAATTTTACCTCTTGATATAGTATCACTTATTCCCGTCGGCATTGAAGTGTCACCGTCATTCCTGCAGAATAAAAGTGTTATCACAGTAAGTGAGAAAATTTTATTAATAATTTAATTATTAACATTGCATCCAAAATATTATTTTAACATAAGTGTTTCTGTCTTTTTAAGTCTTAAATTTATTCCTAAAACACACCATTCATAGCTGCTTCAACACTTTCGGTGTATTTCGCCACTCCTGTTTTCACTCTAACGTCTCACCATTAAATATTTTGTAAATCACTTCAAACTGAAGAGTTTCCTCACTGTATTACCTTTTTGCAATTGTAGTCTATTTACAACCATCGAGTCTTTTTAACGTTGGTAAATCGATATCAGTATCTGCCAAGAAACTTGCCAGCTTACGCCGCAAGCATTGCCACTAGTATATCCTACATAAGTTAGTTCATGTTATCAGTGTTTTTCTAGCATAATACTCTCTAAACACAGAATTAACGCTTGCAGTCCAATCAACAAAGGAGTTAAAGAGGACTTGAAAAAAGGCATGATTTTTTTCTTTTGCAATGTGTTTAGTCATTAGGAAGATAACATTCTACAATTCCTAAGGATGGGACAAGGGGGCAAAATGGACAAGGCGACAAATGGGACATGGACAAGGGATAAAGTGAAACAAGCGGACAAAATGGGACAGGGGACAAAATTGGACAAAGAGACAAAATGGGTGCAGGGGAGAAAATGGGACAGTGGGACGAATGAGATAAAGAAACGAAATGAGTCAAGGGGCAAACAGAAAAGGGGGACAAATGGGACCAATGGGACATGGGATAAAATGGGCGAATCGGGACAAAAAGGACAAGAGTCTAGTGGCACAAAAGAGACATATTTATTGAAAGATTTATGAACACTGCTGAAATCTAAACCCCGATCCAATCTAAAATTTAATTATTTATAATGGACTCTCAAGCATTTAACGGCCGTTGCTATGGACGTGCTCTTAAAGTTTTGTTTAGATGATTGGTTGCTAAGACGCTAGCAAGACGCATGCTTATCGACGTAAATAAAAAATATATTAATTTATTTCTTACGTTACAGGCTAATAAATTCATTACCCATATTTTAGAAAAATCTCCACTTAGACCATGAAATTCATATTTTCAGTGTTAGCTTATTTCGCCTCATTCCTTCACCGACCGTGGTACGGTGCACATCGCTCCGCGGACACAGTTCTCATTTAGCAGCGATCGTGAACAGTCGTGTCCGTCTAGTGTGAGCAGAGCAGTGCGAACCTACAGTGGTAGTGAATGGCGTACGATGTTGACCCATCAACAGGCCGGGCAATAAACCAGGCCTTACAATCTCTCATCAATTCTGATTTCACCGATGATATCAACAGTGCCGTGAATTGTGTGCAACAAAACACCTCATCAGAAGAAAATATGGACGACACCGCCGACCCAGCCTCGAACCAGCAGCGGACCGAGGACAGCGCGGCGGCTAACAACCCAGCTCTGCAAGGCCTCAACTCGCAGCAGCAACTTCTGAATCAAGATGGAAGCAATCCAAAAAAGAGGTTAGTCAGTGACAATATAAACTCTCAAGATCCCAAAAGATTCAATTCAGATTCCAGTGCAAATATTGATCTAGAATACAGCTACGGAATTGCTACGCAAAATAGATTCAGTGAACTCGAAAAACTAGAGGAAAAACGTTTTGAATACGCGAAGATAACTTCGACCGTCCGTCAAACAATAACAGAAAAAATTCCACCTATATATGTAGCAGAAATAACTAATCTCAAACACTTTATATTAGAACTCAAACCAATGTTACCAATAATTTCGTAACAGATATACAGAACAGTAAAATAAAAATCAGTGCAAACAACTCTACAGACTTTCGGAAAATAAATTAACTATCTTATTCAAACACAACGAAAATTTCACTCATACAAGAAACCCTGCCAACAAAAAGTTTTCTGTCGTGTTCAAAAATCTACATCAATCATTAACTGAACAGGATATATTTGCTGACCTAAAACATCGCCACCCTTCATTGTTAAACATCACCAGACTTCATAAAGAAGGAACACCAATACCAGTGGTCGCAGCCGAATTCAACGGCGCGGAAACACTTGAAAATATACTGCAAATAGACCAAATATGCAACCATCGAGTAACTACTGAAAAAGCGGAAAAAACACAACGGTCCCATTCAATGTCAACGGTGCTTGGGACTACGGACATACTAAAAATAACTGTAAACTACCCAATCAAATGTGTATTTTGTGCCGGTAACCACTACTCTGTGCTGTGTCAAAAGAAAAATGAAAACCCTGTGTGCGCAAACTGTTTCGGCGGTCACAAGGCCGATGTAAGAAAACCCAACGTGTAGTTACTACAAAGACGTAATAGACAGAAGAAAACAAAGCTAGTGTAAACAAAAGCAATAGAAATATTGTCAACACCTCGACCCCTCCATCCCCTCGCAATCAATCACAAATCCAATTCCCAGACTTACCGCAGACCCTCCCACCAGAAAATTTCACTCACATATCCGAAATAAATCGTTCCCCCCCACCCACCTCGACCAAATATCCGAAACGGAAATAATCATAGATCCCGCATACCTGATGCTCAATCAAATAATACCATTCTCTCCACAATCATTAATTCCATCACAACGTGTATCATCAATTTCATAAATTCATTAATACCGTCAATCATTAGTACCATTCAAAGTTCGGTAGCGGAGTACTTAAACAACCATGGCAAATAATAGTAATAATAATGTTATTAATAACAATAATAATATTAACAGTATATGAACAATAACAAATTGGTCTTACTAAACTGGAACGCCAACTCTATCACAAATAAAAAAACTGAACTAATTCACTTCCTACATCACTATAATATCGACATAGCAAGTATTACCGAAACACACATAAAAACAACAAACTATTTATTCCTAATTACACAGTATACAGGACAGACAGGCAAGAAACCAAGGGGAGGTGGAGTTCTTATAGCAATAAAATCGAATTACATGCACAATTTAACAATACTCCCAAACACACCAGGGTTAGAAACCGTAGCAATTGAAGTTAACTTTAATAATACCGTTTGGAAAATAATATCTGCTTACAAATCTCCCACTACTAAAATAGCCAACACTAATATACAAAATCTATTCGATCCAAGAGAAAACGTTTTTCTTTTAGGAGATATCAACGCTAAACATCCAAATTGGGGATGCCGAAACACAAATCGAGATGGAAAAGTATTAACACAAATAATAAACAATCATAATCTTAAAAGCATATCGCCCAGTGAACCGACGTTTTTTCCGTTAGATCGAAATGTAACCCTGACATACTAGACATTGGCATAACCAACACCAACAATAACTTTTACACATCAGTAATATTTGAATTAGATTCTGATCACATACCTGTACTTGTCTCATCACAACAACTAACGCCACAACACACCCCAAGACCGATATCCAACACACGTAAAATAAACTTGAAAAAGTACACAGAGACAATCAAACAAACACTACCCAGAATAAAAATTCTAAAAATCCACTCGAAATAGACCAGGCAGTAACAACATTAATTGACCTAGTCAACAAATCTATTTTAGAAGCACAATATCCCACTACAGACAACAAAACTAAAAGTAAATACAATACCTGCCTCCCGACTTAGTACACGCAATAAAAGTTAAAAACAAAACAAAAAGACTATGGTTTAAACTCAGAACACCGGAAATAAAAAAGAACTTATTATAATCACCAACGTTGTTAAAAGACTAATAAAAACTCATAACAATAAGCAATTCCTTGAATTTATAAATTCATTAAGTATTAGCAATAACTCTATATGGCAATTCACCAGAAAAATATTAAAGAAAAAAAACCAAATACCCCCCGCTAAATACAACGGCCGGTAAAGCTCTCACATCATTTCACAAAGCAGAGAACTCGCCAAATATTTCGAAACAACGTTTGTAGTTAATAACACCAACTTCCACCCTGAACACAAACAAAATCACCCAAAGTAACAAAACATACCCTTACGGACCACACCATAATATACAGTTCGCCTCTCCCACAGAAATTAATAAAATTATTAAAACCCTTCCTAGCAAAAAAAGCACCAGGACATGACAAGATCACCAATGTGGCAATTAAAAACCTACCCATATCTGCAATAGCATACTTACATAATATATACAACTCTAGCTTCAGAACTGGTTATTTCCCCCAATCATGGAAACATGCAATAGTAATCCCCATAGCGAAACCAAAAAAGAACGCAACAGAGATAAATAGTTACCGCCCTATCAGTTTTGCTTACTACCTTCTCAAAAATTTTCGAAAAATTAATTCTATCTAGACTAAAAAAACACCTGAATGTAACCAACTCAATTCCCAAAGTATAATTCGGTTTCACTGAGAAAATATCTACACAACACCAATTGCTGAGACTAACTGAACATATCTATACAGCCTTCCAATCAAAACATTATACCATAGCGCTCTTTTTAGATATAGCACAGGCATTTGACCGCACATGGCACCAAGCACTCAGTTACAAACTCACCCAAAATAGGCACACTTCACTATCTACACACAATTATCATGAACTTCTTAAGTAACAGAACTTTCTCCGTCAATGTCAATAGCCACCTCTCCAACCCCAGATGTATTGAAGCAGGACTACTTCAAGGATCCCCGTTATCACCAACTCTGTTTAATCTTTATGTAGCAGACATCCCTAAATCGAAAAACATTAATTTAGCTCAGTTCGCAGATGACACAGCACTGTACATTTCTGGCAATTCATTAGCAGACTTAAGAGCAAAAACCCAATTATACTTGCACACACTTGATAGCTGGGCCGCGAAATACAAAATTCAGTTAAACCCCACCAAAACAGCAGCAAAAATATTCTCACTCAGACCGTATACTCCCCCCACTCCTCTAACAATCAACAACATCTCTATAGAATGGTACCCTCCCAACAAATCAGTTAAATATTTAGGATTACATCTCGATACAAAATTAAACTGGCGCGATCACATTGAATCAAGAATATTACATACCAAGGCAAAACTCCATCAGCTAAAACCGATAATAAACAGACACAGCTCACTACAATACAATACTGCCATAGCATTATACAAATCCTTAATAAGACCCACAATTACTTACGCCTGTCCCATATGGATCAATGCCGCCAAGACCAATATCTGCAAACTCCAAATCATCCAAAATCAATTTCTGAGAACCATTACTAACGCCTCATGGTTCATTTCTAATAAACAACTTCACAAGGAATTCAATTTAGAATCATTAGATCATCACATCACATACCTTGCTACAAATTTCTATCATAACATTCATCAAATTCCAGCACTCTCCGAATTCAGACTAGCAAAAACCCAATCCATAGAACAAGAATCCAAAATAATACCCATTCCATGTTTTCCAAATAAAATTCGCCAACCTAGAACCAGACTAGAGGACCCATAATGGGACACCTCCCCCCTTGTATAGTATGTAAGTTTAGAATAAGTTAGTGAGTAAGCATCAAAATTACATATGTAAAGTTTAAACAACTATCTATTGTATCTACCTTCAGGAAAAAAAAAAAAAAAAAAAAAAAAAAAAAAGCTTCTTTCGAGGCCGCTGTGATGTGCACACGCAAACCACCTATGTAATGTGGGTTGCCATTCGATAAGGCGTTTTCTCTGTATAATATCGTTCGTGCAGGTCCTCCTCAACAAGCTGGAAGTATGGCATCGTGTCCAGGAACCATCTTCAGAGCCACATCCTCGCCTCGTCTCTTATGCCTGTGTTACAATGTCAGATTTAAAAAAAATGAGATTATGAAACGTTTACAAATGTTTTATAAAACGGTTCATAAAGTAAGTCTGTTATTCACGGTCAATTTTCGTAAAACTGTTTGGATCGCTGTTGTTGGCAATACTGTGTACAAACGTGTCTGTTTCGGCCTCTCGTCGAACAACTAATACAACAGGACGTCGACAATGTACTAGAGCCATGGCTAATTGGTTGTCGCGTAAAATTCTTGGATGAAAATAGAACATGTTCAATTTTATATAAATGTTTATAGAAATCCTAATTTTACTGTGTGTAAGCTACATTTTATAAAATGTACGATTTATAAAACAATTTACAGAAAATGTCAGTGAACAACATGCATTACTCATCACGCCTTCCCTTTTCCCTTTCTTCTTTCCTGGCACCGGTCTAGGTGGCTCAGGGTATCAAACGAAGTCACTGCAGGGTCTGTGTCGGCAGGTACTAGAGTTCGAGTCCCGACGATGGCAAGATTTGTGACACTGGCTAGAAAGCTAGGTCGAAATCAGCCGCTGTCTGGAGCAGAATTCTAGCGTCTGGCAGCTTTGATGGGTAGTTTAACGTAGTGTCTCCTATCATTTGGATACATATGTACGCCAATATGTACAATATGTATGCATATGTACACCAAGAAACGGACCACGGACCGCCCATGATCTTTCCTTTTTCTTTCTTGTCCTATCCTTACCCCTTACTTTCACACACTCATACACGCACTACATTACCACACTCGTCGAGAGACAAATCGGGATCTTGGAGCTTCCTCGGCTGGGGCAGTGCCTCGCTGGTGGGAGATGTCTTGTTAGGAAAACCCCTTAATCCGACGTCTAGGTCAACGCAACGAAAAGCTAGATAAATCCTGTTGCTATATATAGCAAATTACTTCCTCTAACACGTAGTTTAGCCAGAATTCATTTTTTGTGGGACTCTAAGACCGAAAAATCGATTGACGGCAAAACGTCTAACTGTCCATATGTCTATCTAACTTTCGCGTACTTTTGCTCAAAATATAGGAAATTTTTAAAACAATTTTGCCTTTAAAACGGCACCCAATTCTTTCTTTAGATTTTCCCACCGCATGTATTGAGGGACGATAGAGATATGGCACTAGCCCCGTTTTTGCTGAACTCTCCGTAATTTCCAAAATTGCAATTGCAAACCTACAAAATTGAAGATCAAGATTTTTGCCTTCGTTAAAGTCTGTTCCAAAACATCAGCTCTTTAAAAAAGGTCATATACAGATTTTTGAAAAAACTTCGTAGTTTTCGCGTAATCTGGGTTTGAAATTAATGCAATTTATAAAACAACATTTTTTCAAAAAACGCTCCAAATTTTTTCTTCAAATTTTGTCCTCGGAAAGAAGAAGGAGGCTTAAGAGAATAGCGCGAATTTCATCGCTGAATTTCCGAAAACTGCAAACTTAGCAATAATACGAGTAAGTATGTGCTGTTGTAGTTGCCACTTATTTTGTAATCTGCTACGCTGATTCAGCCGGGACAAGGAAGGAACGTAAGTGGTCTGTTTGTTAGAGTTTTGTTCTCAAAATTTGATCGGATAAACCCCGGAAAACTACCCGAGCAGCTCGCCACGAGAATTCTCTTCTACACAGTTGTGAAATTCGACACAGCTGTGTAGCTAGGGTCGAATATCCGTCGAGACTCTAACCCTAGGACCTCTCTGTCAACGATACTGCAGAGAAAAAGGCATGCCCGCTGATCAATCGCAGCGGACGTATCGATTGGAAATTACTTGAGTTCGAGTTCGTGATTCCTTGTATACCAGTTCCGGATGGAATCACTGATCCAAGGATCGTTGGGAGGCCTGTCAGGCAGAGTCGGCTAGTTGTCTATCTCTGCTCAAGTAATTGATAATTGATTTTGGGTGCCTCAATTGCAAAGGTGATTAGTCTCGTAAGTGTAGTACATGTTTATCGCGTGAGGGTGGTGATCTTTCCCTACTGGGTGGTGAGATCCAGCGCAGACCTATCCGTTGGCTAGTGAAGGTTTTCCCAACTAAGTATCTCCCATCAGCGGGGTACCGCTCCATGCTCCCGACTGTTCTCATGGCGTGTGTGGTAGTGTAGTGCATGTAAGTGTGTGCGCGTGTAAGTAAGGGGTAAAGAAGGAAAGATTGCGCGCGGTCAGTGTGGTTTTACAGTGATGATCCGGCATTCGTCTGGTGTTCATCGTAGAAACCACGGAAAACTACGTATCAGAACAACCGGCCACTATAATTCTCCTTCAGTCAGCAGCTGAAGTTTATCTAGCTATGTAGCTAGTGTCGAAATCCTTGAGTCCCCGTCAGGACTCAAACCTTAGGCTGTGCTTCACAGTCCTGTCACTACGCCATCTCAGAGCTCTCGCGACGCGACACAATGCGGGCGGTGGCAGTGGTGGTAACGGCGGTAGCGCGAGGAGACACCTAACGAACAAATGAAAGTGCCGTTCAAGTGGCGACCGTTCTCTCTTTTAGAAAAAAGTTCCTGCCGCAGATGGAATAGATATTGAAGACGAATAAGGACGATTAAAGTTGTAGCACCTCCAGCGATGTTCCTCAGGCAGACATCCTCAATTTATTTGTAAAGTTCGCGGCGAGAAATTACATCATTAAAAAAAGAACCAAATATATAAGAGGTGGATCTGTCCGTGTTCTGTGGCTACCGTTTGAGTGAAGTTTCTCCTTCAACTTTTGGTAACGTCTACTGTTTGGTTTAAAATACCTGCGGGGAAACAAGCATTTATTCTTTATTATGAAATTGAGGCCTTCTGGCCTGGGGCCTTCTGGTCTTACCTGGAAATAGATGAATAATTTTGATAAGTAGTTGATTATGAAAATATGAGATATATGAGACTCCTACAGTCCAAATAATGAAACTCTTTTTTAGTATATTTTTTTAAAATACGATTGATAATCGTGTTCACGTAGGAATCTAATAACATTTCAAATGAAGTAGTTGTATGTTACTTAACAACCGTGCAATTAGGAACACAAATTTATGCTCACAGTAGAGCCACCAGTCAGAATGGTAACGTTACCTATACCTCATGTGTTTTCTCAGTTTGCTGTGAATATTGAATCGGTTCGAAAAGAATGAATCACTTGCTGTTCTTCTAATGAAATTTCTGAATACATGACATTTTTGGAAGTTGTCCAAGTCGGGTAGTTCAGTTTCTCTTCCAACCTCAGAGATAGCTGTAAAGAGGACTATGGTGCATTAAAAAAGAGAGGAAGAAATATCTAGAAGACCTTTTTCTCTATATCCTTATTCATCGACCAGTGTCTTCTTTCAACTGACAATGTTGAAGATATCGAGTGTGTGATTGGAAATGACAATAAATGACAATATTGATGTTGATAATTACTAGAGTAACAAAAATGATATATTTTGAGACTGTCCAAGTTTTCCTTTTCAATTTGATTGAGATTCAATAAGTTCTTATGTTTTCCCAAAATTTAATTTTTAATAATGAATTTAAAATGCTGACTTCTTGTATTCTCTGCTTTCAGTCATATTGTACATTTAATTAAATTTTTGTTAACGATAATGTAAATACCACGTTGTAAGTGCATTTGATATTTTCTCTGCGTCCCATATCTTTTAACTTTCCTTATCACAAGTGGCGTAACTTAATTTAGGCCCTTTTATCAAATCTATAACTGGACAAACCTATTCGGCGTTGTCAATAAGAGTTTTAACAAATCTTTTTAAACAAGCTAATGTGAAAACTAAAGTAATGTACTGCTAAATTTTCTGTAACGAGAAAAGAAAACATGAAATATCTAGGAACAAGAAAAAGGAGAGTTACACCACTTCGGCTTTAAGGGGCTGAAATGATGATGGAACAATTGTGGAATGAGAGGCAGAGAAAATGGAAGAACCCATAGGAAACCTGTCGGAGCAAATATCTGACATGGAATGGCCGGTATTTGTATCACGATCTAGCGGTAAAGGATCGGCAGTCTGAGCACTTCACGTCGTGTCGCTCAGGGTCCGGAGGAATTGCAATATTAGATTTAAGTAAGTTTTGGGACTACACAACAAAGATGATAAATATAAGCGCTTCCACTGAGAACGCGGTAAAACCATGCTTTCCCTTCTCATGAAATCAATGTTAGAACATAAGAGTTAAAAATCGATCGCTACATGACCGTTGCAGTTACATTCGTTCTGTGTTTATTGCTATACGCAGGTTAGTTTTAGTTAATATTGTAGTA
>JAHLJT010008446.1:83473777-83531358 GCA_031308135.1 Acheta domesticus | reverse complement strand
TGAGAAGATACGCGTTAACGAAATACAAGCATAGCAGGCGATGACTAAGTGTGACGTTTAAAGAGACCAACATTTTTTTCTCAGAGATATAAATGATGTTACTACCTGTTTAAATTCCGTAATGTTTGCATGTTAAAACTAACGTGAAAAGTCACATTTCCGCTTCGCCGTTAATTAATCTTAAAAACTAACTATAAGCAGTAAATCTTTGAACAATCAAATATTTAACTTCCTGAAAATCACGAGACTTACTCGCTTTCTTAAAACTTCAAACAATGTAACACTTCGTTCTCTGCATTCAAAGTCAGTTACGAACCATTTCATTCCTAAATGAAGAAGAATGAGAATGTAAATAATAAATAGCAGATAAAAACATTCGTTTATCACAACGATTATTCTAAAGGGAAAAATACCCATTCTTAAAATACATATTTACTAATGTTAAAGCATGGCGAAACATTATTGTAAACCCGCGCACACCCTAATACAAAAGATACGAAAAAATGAAAAGTTACAAAATTAAATGAATAAACACAGCAAAAAAAAAATTTCCAGATAACGTTCTCTTATTTGAGATTTCCAGTTTGAGAACGAAAGTATTGTTTTACTATATTATTTTGCTTTCAATTGCACACATTTTGCAAACTGTGAACTATTTCTGAATTCACAAACTTTAGCTACCCTCTACCATTCGCAATCTAAACCTCAGGACAAACCTGGATTCCCTTTGGACACAGATTCTCTATAGCAAACAAGATTCAATTAAAGGAAGCAATTACGTCAGTGGATAGTGGGGTTTCGATGTGCCCTCGGCGAGGCACAACGAGGTCACCCCCGCGCGGCTATTTTTACCCAACCTGCGCTCCCCACGCGGGAGGGCAGGCCACGCGTTGCGACCCACGCGCGAAGGGCCGGCGTTTTAAAGGCGATGCGTGCAGGTCAAGGGCAGTGCGTGCAACAGAAAGGGGCGTGAAAGGGCATGTAGGGGCTCAGGGAAGATAGGGTCTCCGGGAGGGGATGAGGAGCTAAAGGAGGGTGGGGTGGAGGGGGATTTGAGCGGGGCTGGGAAGGAACGTGGGGGCGCTGGGGGGCTAGTCTACCCTGTTGAGGGAATGTGGGGGTGCAAATTTGGTATTGTGGACGCATAAGGGGAATGAGCGCTCGGGAGGGGGGGCTTGTCTGCCATGTTGAGAGGGCGTGGGGGTGCAAATTGGGTATTGTGGACGCAGAAAGGGGATGGATGCTTAGGAGGGTCGGGGGTGATGTGGACGGCTAGAGTGGAAGGCGTGGGGTCGTAAGGGATGTTAGAGACGGGAGAGGCGTTTTGATGGGCCTTGAGAGGGCATTGAAGGGGTGTTAATGGTCGTTGAGGGGGCATTGAGGGATGAGTTGAGGGGGCGTTTACAAATGCCTTCAGTGAACGTTGAATAAGCGTTGAGTGGGCATTGAGTGGGCGTTGAGTGGGCATTGAGTGGGCATTAAGTGGGCGTTGAGTGGGCGTTGAGTGGGCGTTGAGTGGGCGTTGAGTGGGCGTTGAGTGGGCGTTGAGTGGGCGTTGAGTGGGCGTTGAGTGGGCGTTGAGTGGGCGTTGAGTGGGCGTTGAGTGGGCGTTGAGGTGGCGCTGAGGTGACGTTAAGGGAGGCATTGAGGTGCGCTGAGGTGACGTTGAGGGGCGCTGAGGACTCCTTTGTAGGATGCGTTGTAAGGAGCGTTGAGACGGGCATATTGGTGGCGTAATGTGAATGGAACATGAAGGGAGCGCGAGGGGCATAGAGGGGGTGGAGGGGGCGTGAGAGGTGCCGAGTATGATGGAGCATTGACCGGGTTGGGAATAATGGCGCGGGGGGTTCATGAAGCGGAGCTGAGTTGAGATTCGGTGAGGGGCGGTAGGAAGAGCGGGTCGGGAATGGAGCGCGGAGCGGGCTTTACGGTGAGAATGAACATTCGGAGGGGGGGGAGGTTGGCCGGAAGATGCAGCACATCGTCGCGAAGGTCCGAAGCAGGTAGGACTCGCAGCTAAGGTGAAACCTTTGACAAACAAGGATTAATTTAAATTTTAGTGAAACGGGAGGTGGATGGCGAAAAAGTGATTATTAAAATAATCTATTAAAAAATATAGACACAGCATTGAGATGTATTTTTAAGAATGAGAAATATTTTATCATATTGTAACAAGCAATATGTAAAAGAGAAGATGCCGGAGCAACCAGGACATGAAATGAGGTGTTACGAGTCATACGACGTGAAGGAGATAGCAGGGCAGTTATGGAGAAGCATGGTCTGAGACGAAATGGGGCCAGGTATCCCAGCAATAATACGAAGAGACCACGGAGGGATGGCGCATAAAGAGCAAGCTCCCAAAAGGCCAAAAAAAGACGGTGCGGATGAGAATGTGAGGCTGTACAGGCGCGGGTGGCGCTAGCAAATGGCAACGAAAGCAAACGAAAGCAATCCCAGAGGAGAATTTAAATGAAGGACGCAGTTGTTGTGCAGGCAGACGCGAGTGTCGACAGGAGACAGTGGCAGAAAATGAGGGGCGACTTGCGGCGGCCACTTCGCTCTCACCCCGCCGCCTCGCCCTCACGACACTAGCTAAAGAGCTAGGTCGAATTCAGTCGCTGTCTGGAGTGGAATAGGCCGGCTGCTCTGATCGATAGTTTTCCGTAGTTTCTCCGATCAATACCAGCCGAATACCGGAGCAGTAGCCTCATAAACGGGCTGCGGACCGCGCGCGATCTTCCCTTCGTCTTCCTTTTCCTATTCCTCACCCCTTACTTTCACACCCTTACACTTATATGAACTACACTAACACATACCAAGATATCGATCGGAAGCTTACAGCTTGTCCTGGCTAGCATGGTGCCTCGCCTGTGGGATATACGTGGTAGGGGAAACCGCGCTAGCCGACTGGTAGGTCGGCGTCGGATCTCACCAGTGGGGGAAGATCACCGCCACCTCCCGAAGAAAAACACGCACTACATTTATGAGACTAATGAGCTTAGCAGTTGACGCGCCCGGAAACATAAATCAATCGATGGATCAATCAATCAACCGCGCCCCGCCACCCTTACCCTCCAGCCCTCGTCCGACCACATCGTTCCTCGCTTCATCCCACGTTTCTCGACTCGCCGCCCTTGCACGGCAGCCCTCTCCTTTTTTTAAATTCATTTATTTTATATTTTTTCTGAATTTACATGGTTCAGCCTTTCGGGACAGATGGGTGGTGACTTATACTAACCTTAACGATTACGAGTGGGGAGCACCGCCAGATTATCACTAGAGATGATTTTAATTACTGAAGTAAATTATTTCTATTCAAACGTGGAAAAGCAGTTTAAGAATGAATGAAGGGGATATCTGTTTTTATTCTCAGGAAGGGAGGGTTATCTATGCCGAGGTTGTAAAATGATCGTGCCTTCTCCTTGCAGCTCGTGTCCGCCGCCCACCACCCACGTCTCACCCCTCGGCGCAAGGTCCCGCTGCCCGCTGTCTGGCACGCGCCGTTCGCCCTCGTCCTGTCGTTCATCGTTATTTATCGTTTGCGTGCGGCGCTGCGCGGATGACGCACGCGCCCAGCGTGGCGCCGCCGCAGAGACAGCATCCGTCGACAATTGGAGCCCATTTGGACGCTAAGCACTAAATATAACAGGGCCCCTGGACACGTGTTACATTCCATGAAGAGCGCCTAGAATTAATACCAGATGCAGACGTGACCCATGTTATCCAACCTTATTAGGTTAACGGAAAGTATCTTTATGCAATTTCAAAAACACGTCATGGGATTCAGGATAAGAAAAAATCATTGTTTTTTATCTCAGAACTTCAAAGACAACAATTTAATTCTACAAAATTGGCAGTTGTTTAATGACAAATTTTTAATTGTGAGAACAATGTAGCACTTTATCGAACTTTATACATTTCACACATTTATATAATAATTGAATTGAATATAATATTGTTCTAATTGACCACACAATTTAATTTATTCTACTTAAATCTCAAAATGAAATAAATTACCATTAATATCTCTTTATTTAATGCAAGCCCCACGAGAGTTGAATTTAGTCGTGCGTGAAGTGTAATTTTACTGTAACATGATGTCCCGCGTCGCAGTTTTTGACGGCAAAGTATGCAAAGGGGAGCTAAAGGCTACGTCTTCCCCTCTGCTAAGCAGATGGACAAGTCACGCCGTGTCGGGCATAAGCACAACCCACCACGCCAACCGCCCGCAAAAAGGCCAAAATCTCGAAATTTTTACTATTGCCGAATAAGAATCCATTAATATTAATGAAAGAAAATCGAAGATATAAAACATTTTTATCATTTTTCAATTCTTTTAGGTTAATAGAGAAACAAAGGAAAATACCACAAACATCATTTAAATATATTGATTATTAAATTATACAACTCATTTCAATTACGTATTGTTAGAATTTCTGCTTTTCACCGATTTTATTGATATCCCCTAATCTTACCCGAAAGTTTTGTTTAGTCGGAATACTCTATATTATGAATTATAAACATGCAATTGCGCATGGTATCAAAATAACAAATACATAAATGCTTTGGTGAAAACATAATCCATAAAGAACTCAAAGAGTTTGTGACGAGCGAATGGCCGGGGTTGGCACAGGCACTGGCAGGTTGGCACTGGCAGGCACTGGCACTGGCACTGGCACTGGCAAAGGTTGGCACTGACAGGATAAAGGAAAATATTGAACGAAGAGACACGGTAGGTAAAATTACCAACCTTGAAAAAGTCAAACCTTCAAAAAGTATTAACACAGAAAATGAATGAAAATTAAACATGCACTTTAAGCACTGGAATACTGAGGTTCGAAATTTCGACTCACGTATTACGTACATTGTGAGAAATAGTTAACAGTTTTGGTAAACGTAGTAACTCAGTTATTTTGTCACACGGCATGACGTGCATAGGAATATCGTTTCTGGTGAATGTGGATTCGTCGTTGGTGGACTCCTTCGTTGCACAGCCCGGTCGCTTTTGGGAATGCAGGCCTCCCACACAGTTCAGTGATTACGGGGCGTGCGACCCCGTAACTGGACCAATGAACAGGAACAAGTGTTCACTCTCGATGGATTCACAAAGGCAGCTGTGGTATGCAGACAGTAGCTAACGAGATTCGCGGACGGGAGCCAAATGAGTAGTCGAGTGCCGTACCACTCATATTTAGATTCACCCGCCGTAAGGAGAATCCATTTCTTTGAATTTGGCACCGCGACGCACATAATGGTGGATTGGTAGGCTTCCGCGGCCGGAGCGATTTCGTATTTGGGTGGCCGCGTCACAGTCGATCGAAAAGATGTTTCGACAATTATGTTGTGATCTTGTTCTGAGCTATACAGCAGTATAGGTACACAGGCTATACAGCAGTATATAGCAGATAATACGTCTGTTCGACCGACTGTGTTGCGGCTCGTCCCGGACAGCCAAGTACCACAAGCACATACAATGCTTGTAGGTTTGACATAACAGTGAAATGAGTGCACATTGGAGAGATGATTGCGATTGACGCTGTTAAATGTTTGTGATTGCCGAACGCCATAGAACGTTAACGCGGGAGCGGTCGCTTAGGATAATTTGGATCCCAGGCCTTATTAGTAAAGGGTGGTAATATGAGCCATGTATATAATATGAGCCCCCTTAGTATCTGCTTACAAATCGCAAACATTCTAGCAGGAACGATTTTAACTACTAGTTTAGTAACTGCTTTGACCATCATAGCTCCGTGGTTCAGTTGTGAATGATAGCTAATAAGTAACAGAGATGTTCCTTTTTTCTCGGTTCTAACAACTTTGGAAGTTAAGTCTTTGGCTTTTTATTAAAATTCTTAATTTTGAACGTAACACTGGTTTTGGTTTGTAGAATTTTAACATGGCGATAGTTATAAAATGAGCTCCACACTATGGTGGGTACATGAGAACCAAACTTTAAGGGGCTCATATTATATACACTACAACTTTTGTTCGTACTATTTTTGTTTTAGATGCCACAAAATGTTCTAGGTCCAAAAAATGAAAAACTGGAATACTGAAGGCGTGGTTAAGGCAACGCAGTTAAGAGAAAGGGTATGGATTTAAAAAAGGCTTCCATAACGAATTTCGAACCAACACCTACTCTTGAAAGACTTCTTCGTGTTGACGAACATTTCGAGGAAGCAGTTTTAACTAAATTAGGAAAAAATCTGTATTGCGATATGATCTGGAAAAAGAGTCGAGTATTAACTTGTGATGGAAAATAGAAGGATAAGCAATCTGGAAGCTGGAAGATGGAGAATCAGAAAAATCAGACTATCAATTCAGGAGTATCTGCTTTGGAATCATTAGCAGGGGTTCCCTGCGATGGCCATATGAAGTCCCTGTGATGGTGTTTGTTTTGTGGTGGACTATTTTCAGCCGACCACCGAGAACAGTGAGTCCAGGGAATCGTGTGAAATGTGAGAGCACTATGATTGTGCTGGGCCCCAAAAAAGACATTCATATTTGTGATTTTTGTAAATGATTTTTTTTATTTTCCAACTTTTTGTAATGCAATAGCATTTACTTATGTAAATATGTAATTAGATTCTCTTAACCCATGTATTAATGAATATATTAATGGGGCTCTTAATACCAGCACATAACTTTTCTTTAAAATACGTTTATTTGGGATTATTGATTTTTACCTACTTCTGAGCAGTTTATACTGTTTTTTATACTGTTTACACAAATGTTTTTTATACTGCATTTTTATACTGTTTACACAAATGTTGAAGATATTTGGTAATTATATTTGTTTTAAGAAAAGGCATTTAATTTATTTCTTAAAATCTAAATAAAAGTGGAGGCTCAAATTACTACCTTCTTCTCTACTAACAGGTTTTTCACGAAGGTTGATAATATAGCAAAATATAGCATTCATAACAAACACACCGGGAGAAAAGCTGATGTGACTGTAATCCCTCTGACCGGGAGATACTAGGTTCGAGTCCCGACAGCAGCAGGATTTTCGACACTAGCTTGTCAGCTAGGTCGAATTCAGTCGCGGTCTGGAGGAGAATTCTAACACACGGCTGCTCTGATCGGTAGTTTTCCGTGGTTTCTCCGATCACCACCAGGCGAATGCCGGAGGAGTACCCTAACAAACAGACCACGAACGATCTTTCCTTCCTCTTCCTTGTCCTATCCTCACCCCTTCCACATACACTAACACTAACATGCACTACACTACCACACATGCCGGGAGACCGGTTGGGAGCTTACAGCTGTTCCCGGCTGGGGCGGTGTCCGGCTCGTACGATCTCTATAAATGAAATTGCGGAAGTTAATCAATAGCCAACGTGGATAGCTGAGATAGCTATGAGCGTGTACCAACTCAGCGCTTCAGTCCGAAGGGTCGTGAAATCGAGTCTTGCCATGGACATGGTTGTTTGTCCATTGTCCGTCATGTATGTTTTTCTTTAAATTTCTTGCAAGAATAGATGAATTAATTTGCCACTTATCGGACCTACACCACTTATTAAGGTGGCGTATATCCGATTTTCACGGCTAACTCTGACTTTTTAAAAATTGGAAAAGTTTGAATTTCATTCTGTGCATCTTCCTCCAACTACAAAATTGAGAATAGAGATTTTTCCTTTAAACAAAGTTTGTTCTCCAAAGTAAGTTCTTTCTTTATGGTCATGTACATTTTTTTGAATCGTTTAATAATTTCCGCGCAATATTGGGTGCAATATATGCAATTTTAAAAAATTACAAAAACAAAATTTTCTCAAAAATGGCTCCAAATTTTTACTTTAAACTTTTGGTAGGGATATTACAAAACGTACTCTATGTGAGGACATGAACGACATATTGCTCAATTTCTTGGTTTTTCAAAAATTACAAAAATGTAATTTGTTTGATTTGTCTCTTACGTGTGTTATTTACATTAGCGACGATTTGTTTACATTATTATATTTACGCGTACATTTGCTTTAAATGATGTTAGATAACTTTTTTCGAAAACTCCAACGTTTTCTGTGAAAACTAGCTCAAAATTCTGCATGTTCAGATACGTTCAAACACCATTTTTTTCAAAAATGGCTCCAAATTCTTTCTTCAAACTTTTGAACGGATAGTGCTAATAACACTCTTTAATATGTCGTTAAGTTCAATAAAGTATATTTTTTGTTTTTGCAAAAATTACACATATGTAATTTTTTGGTAGATCTCTCACACCGGTAATATGCACATTTCCAGCAATTTTAAAAACTATTGTATTTGTAAGATAAAGTGGTTCAATTGAAGTTTTTCGAAAACTCATAAATTGTGTATGAAAAAGATCTTCAAATTTTGCATTTTTAGTAGCGCTCAAACAACATTTTCTTAAAACGGCTCCAAATTTTTCAAAGAAAATTGCCATTAGGTCGAGGTTTTAGTGTTCTTTAACATTCTAAAATTAATATTTCGTTCTATCACTAAGAAAGCGAAAAATGTCAAAAAATGTAGTGTGGGCGGCGATAGATGGCAGCTAACAAGAGTATTGGCAAATATGAATAGCTAGCCGGGACCCAAGGAAATAGAAAACTATTACGGGAAAGTGTGTGCCATTCTGTAGCACCACTAGTTAATAATGTTTTGGTTTTTAAATCAAAAAGTTATTTTGTATGCTGGCATTGAAACAACACGGTGACAAAAGTCGTAACATAATATTTACCCTTTTCACTTTATTTTCAACTATGTGGAGCCCTTACCATTCTATGGTTTTCTTCAATGCTTTGTTTTTAATCTATTAATCATCAGTCTATTTCCCGGTGTACTTCGGTTTTCATTTCACTATTCTATACTTCCGACTAATCCATCTACTTCACTCTCTTATTTTTATGTCATTTGAACTTCATTCTGACGATCAACTTTTGCAACTGTGTGCACCAGATATCACATGCAATGTCATAGAGGTTATGGATGCAATTACTGTTTCGCACGAATGTAAATTTGCACAATTTACGTGAATGTGGCTTGCATGGAATGTTTGAATGTAACACACAGCTAAAATTACTGCAACAACTCAATTTTATTGGACAAAATCTGATAAATGTTGTCAATGGTAGGTGCATTTCGAGAAAAGTGAACCATTGCAGAGATGACCGAGGAAATAAAATAAAGAAATGTAGTCAGTGAGATATATGAAATCCTATAAAAACGCATGTGCAAAAAATAGAATGCAGACGAGAGGATGAGTTTTAGAATATTTTGCTGCTCATCGAAAAAGGAAAGGATGCTTTTAGATGAATTCCATAAAGTCAAAAGTACAGTGAAAGATTAAAGAGAGACAAATTCAGTGCGCTTCTTCTTTCACGTATGCTATATGAAAGATATACGTTACATAGTGAAAGTTAAGTAATGTTATGTTTTTTTATACAAATTTCAAGCATTCCAAACCTTTTCCATTTAGTTTCTATCTTTGCTTCTCTATTCATTTCTTTCAAAAAGACAACATAATTACGTGGATCGAGGTTTCTGAAAGGAAATACCAAGACAATTTGTTTGCATTTTTCAACACATTCATCTGGAGCTCGCTCTTTGTGACTCATTTTATGAAAATAGAGTTAATAAATTTGTCATCAACTGCACTGCACTTGTTTACCTTTACGTCAGTAAGTATAGTACATCGCTATAAGTTGTTATTTTTGTTTCAGAGGATGGTTTTAGTTTATTTCAGAATCTTGTGGGAATAGGGCAGAATTTTGCATGTTACTCTATTACAATTTAAAACCAGATGTCTTGTGCTTAATTTCCTCACATTACTTTACCGTTACTGAAAATCTTCAGCTATACCCCACAATTACTCATATCTGAGATTTTCTATGACAGTATAATGATTATATCAGAAAAAACAAATTCATGAAATTATTGAAAACATGAAATTATAGAAAATACTGTGGATGTATGAGATGTATTTTGTCATATTCATGAGATAGAACTTCTCAGAATTCAATGCAGCAAAATAGTGAACGGGCTATAGTTATCTTCTATTGTCCATTCACCCTCTCCTTTGATCGGCCTATTATTTTACTACCAATTCAACACATTCTGATTTTGTAAGCATTCTTGTCTGATAGATGTTAGTCATAAATGAAAAACTAACGACCAATAAGAAATTACTCAGAATGTGTACATGTGACAATGAAATCAATATATTACAAGAAAAGGCAGTATCTACATTCCTGCGCATGCTCTTTGAACCAATTTTAGGTTCTATCAAAATAAATTGTGAGTTCAAAATATTTTGGCTCAACCCGTTAAAAATCATAAAATTATTTTTTGTTAACATAGAAGGTTATTTGCTTCTACAGAAACATCAAATGACCATAGAAATAAATTAAACAGAATAGTTGTATTAAAATTTTGAGGATCTACCAAACAAGCCCTCTGTAAAAAAAAATGTCTAATATTCAATGTTCGTTATGATATTTCGGCGCAGAATGTTGTCGGATCAGCATAGCGAGACACAGAAACGAGGAGCACGGAGAAACCGAAAATCAAGGAAGTCTGCCCGCGTCAGCAGCAGTGCTGAGTCAGCCCTGAGCGAGCACGAAGCCATGACAGCGGAGGCACTCGCGACCCACCGGAAGTTCTGCCGACAGAGACCGCTGCACTATTTACGCGGAAGCTGTCGTCCTTTTTCTTGAGCGGAGAACAACGCAAGCAATAAAAAAATAAAGAACAGAGGCTTAGAATTGAGGCAACACAATGCGATTTGATATATTAACGTTATTCCCAGTTATCGGTAAATGCTACACCCTATGGATTATAACAATTCCAAATAATACACGTTTAAGACAGAACGTGTAGATCTTTCGGCCGCTCAACGTTTATTTTTTGGCGTATACAAAAACTTAAACTGGTCAATGTATTATGATTTTAAAGTAGTTGGTGATGTGGTAGTCGCTGTCGATTGATTGTATAACTGAAACACGGTCCCTAGATTTCGATTTTTTTCAGAAATCAGATCTTAGCAGATACATGGTGAAAGATCTTAATAAATTAAAACGAGCTACATTTAATTGCATACAGTTAGTGACTAATATGTTCAATTTAGAAAACTGATAACATAAATTTGGTTCACTCACGGTTAAATCGTCATTATTTCAATGGTGCTATTTGTAGCGTGTATCAGCAATCATTCAGAAGAGTTTGTGACCATGATCATCATAGGCCAAAATCATCTACTCAGCTGACATAAACAGTAAAGAAGTTAGCAATAAAATATACAATTATTGCTAATGATTAACACAAAAAAATTCTTATTAAAAATGGAAACTGAATACATGAAATGTGACTTGCGGTTTTTAACGTTCTATTTTCATTTCTTGGGTCAAATAGTTCGAATATTGTTAGATTCTACGTTATAATTCTAATACATATCCCACTATATAAACCACATATTTATCGTTTTTTTAACTTCTTCTCCAATGTTTGGTGAATAAGTAAATAGAAAACAGACCAAATGTCATTCAAACAAACCGTGGCTCATCATTGATATCAAAACTGAGTTGGTTGTCAATGAAATAAAGAATTACGAATTTTATGTACACCCGTTATCACAGAATATGCACGATGTCCAGTGCGGCCAAATGTGGCCTTTCCATAGCTTGGACAACCACGCATGGGCACTTGACCAATCCTGGAGTCTAGGCAAAGCGGCTCTTATCATTGGCTTTTGCGCCGAGATTCAGACACTTCCCCCTTCCTCCCCTTGAAGATTTTCCTCCTCGTTATCTCAAAGGGACGGAGTAATTTTTGAGGTGAATGACGTCGGCATCGCTGCTTCGCTATCGGGGAGGGTGGCAGTAAAAGAAGGGGAGGGGAGAGAGGGAGGAAGAGCAGGTAAGTTCACGCAGGCGAAACGGATTGGTGAGCGCGGGCGCGAGAACCCCCCCTCCAATTGCACTGAACTCTGGCCCTGTGGACGCTGAGGACCCCCGCGCCCCACGCGCGGTCACGGGAAAGAGCAATGGCATTTTTTGTCGGATTCTTTATATATAAACTGCAAATGCGAATATAAATAGCAAATGTTATTTTTTATTTGTAGAAATCTTCACTCAAGTTAAATATTTTATTAACTACTTTTTATCCTGTTAAAAGAAGAATAAATTAAATTAGAAGAAAAAAATTGAGTCTTAAAATATTACGATTCGACGTAATTTTCTTAAAACGAGCTATTAAGAAAGTAACAAAAACTTTCTTCGAATAAACTTTAAATATACTGAGTTTGTAGCTAAGAAATTTTCGATAAGTATTATGTTCGATTGGCGGAGCTCCATCGCAATCCAAAGAAACTCCAGGAAACTCACTTTAACATGGTTATCGATATTCAAGTAAGACACCGTTTTATTCACACGAAACACACCGTCTTTGTTTTCTATTGTTTTGTGAAACAATTTTAGCCTTTGTAAGGTATACGCATGAGGAATATGTTCTACCTAGAAAGGAATCCCAATACAATAATGTGCATCAAACATCATAATTCATTTGATTTTAGACACCTACAACATCAGTGTTTTCATGAACTCACGAGCCCCCAACTCCGAACATTGGTCTACTTTCTTTATTATTTACACAAAATTCAACTTCATAGTTCCTTAAAATAAACAAAACGTGAATTGTGCCTAATCACCTTAACAATTGTGTAGTGCAATCTTATTGGCAAAATTGTCAGAAAAGATGTGACAAATATATAGATTGATTTTAAATATGATATTGATTAGGGTTTAAAGGCGCTTCAACATGTCATTGGAGCGCGTGTCAATCACTAAAATAATTTTTATTAATTATAAATTGAGTAAAAATATAGTAAAGTCTGACTAATTATGAAATAAGATAACTGATAAAGAGAATGTTTCACGAACAATAGAAAATCAGTTCATAGAAGGCATGTTAAATATCACCCTCATCTCTCAGATTAGATTATAAAGTTCATTTTCTCGAAGAAAGACTCTGCGGAGAGAGGATTCGTCGTTACTCAACAACTCTTTCAGAGAGTCGGCGAGGCGATGCCTTCTCCTAATACCGCATAAATTATTGAAGTGCACGAGAGCATTCCATACAGTAAGACCTGTTGATTTCTCGCAAATGCGGAGTGGGTCGCAACGCGTTTTTGTAAGAAGTGGCAGTGCCTGATCCGAAGGCGAATGAAAATTATCTCCTCGCGCCTTGAGCCACGCATGACGACCAGGTTTTTATGGAGTTCTTGATCCTCGTGAGTTTGAAATAAGAATTCTGTGACTCTTTTTGCCATGCACGATGTAACTTATTAATGTTAATGATAAGAGTAACTTATTCATGTTACTCTATTAATGTTACTGTGTTTTTTAATTCATCTGTTACAAAATCAGTGGTGCTTAGATATAGTACAAACTATAGTACGAACGCATTTACAAGGCAGTACCGTCAGTAAGCTTGAACGTCAGTGTGCCTTTATTAGCCGCAATGTAAACAACGTTTTGTTTCTGAGTGCTATACATGTCAAGTTTTGTACCAAGAAAAGAGTATTTGCGGGGAATGTTATTGCACTACTTTATTCAGAAGAAATCTGCAGCTGAAGCACATAGAATTCATATTGAGATTTACCGTGAACAAGCTCTGTCGAAAGCGACATGCAGAGATTGGTTTCAACGCTTCAAAAATAATGCTTTTGATCTTTGAGATAAAGAACACTCTGGCGCACCGAAAACTTTAAAGACAAAGAGTTGAAGGCATTACTTAATGAAGACGCATGTCAGACGCTAGCTGACATCGCAAACACGTTTGAAAGCAATAGGAAAGAGCCAGAAGCAAGGGCTTTGGGTGCCGAATGATTTTAAGTCGAGACGTCGAAAGGCGTTACCTCACGTATGAAATGCTGCTCCAACAGCAGAGAAGAAAAGCTTTTTTGCATCGTCACTGGCAATGAAAAGTGGATACAGTACAATAAACCTAAAGGGTAAAAGATCGCGGGGTAAGACGGCCACGCATCGACATCTTGCGCAAAGCCAAATATCCACGATTTGAAGCTTCTCCTCTGCATTTGAGGGGGATCAGCTGGGTGCAATTTATTATGAGCATCTCAAATCAAACGAAACTATCACGGAATATCGCTATCGACTGCAACTGATGCGCTAGGGCCGACCTCTAAAGGAAAAAATGACCACATGAACTGTTCGTTCACAAGATTGTCCACCCAATGTTCTTGCTTCTGGATCATTCCTTATGCTTTCAAACGGGTTTGCGATGTCAGCGAGCGTCTTACTTACTTACCCACATTTTTCTTTTCATAGGCCTCTTTTGGATTTATACCATTACGTTCGTTTTCTTTCCGAAATCTAATATTAATTCCTTTGTTATTTCTTCGTGTCTCTCTGCGTCTAAGAATTTTGTCAAGTTCTCTGGCTGAAATCTCTTCTTTCCTTGAATCTTACATTTCTGTATTAATAAGACTATATAAAGAAAAATAAAAACAAAATATTTTCCGACGATACGATTTGAACTCACTTATTTACAACTCGCTCTTACGGGCTACGACGTCAGTCGTTTGTCTACCAAAGTGCTTCTACAAAAATAGTTTTTTGAAGATGACAAACACTGCCAAATATCACCTACAGATAAATAATGACTGAGCAATGTGTCCAAACGACAGAAAGGTACTATACATTTTTTTACTGTTTATTATGCAAAACGTTTCTTCTCCTATTGCAACTCGTATTTAAGAAAACAAGTTTATGGAATACGTGGGTTTGCGAACAATATATATTAATCAGGATGATTTCGATAAATGAGCATCACCTTAACAAAAGGACCACGGACCGTATGCGATCTTTCTTTTTTCTTTCTTGCCACACACACACACACTAACTTACATGCAGAACTCTACCACACATGACAAGAGATCAGTCGGAATCTTAGATCTTGTCACGACTGGGGGTGTTGCTACGGTGGGGGAGATACGTATATAGGGAATCTCTGCATGTTGAAGTGTAGGTGGGCGTCGGATCTACGGCTGCAGCAGAGTCAAAACACCGCCACCTCTCAAGATATATCGTGGACCTCACTTATGGCACTTAATTAATATTTTAGTTAACGCTCCTTTAAATATTAATTAATCATTCAATTAATTGCAATTTGCTGTGTTCGTTCACAGAAATTGAAAAAAAAAATAATTACCCTTACCTATCGCTACTATTAATGCAGTATAGAAATCGTATCGTAATCCTGTGGGGAAAAAGGGACTTTTCGACATAAAAACTTTAATTGCCGTACCCTGGTAGAGAAGAAGAGGATAAATCCAGTGCGTTGCTAAATCTAGAAAAAAATCTAACACGTGTAGCCAGAATCCATATTTTGTGGGTACTTGATACCCAAAAATTGATTGACGTCAAAACATCTGTCTCCCGTCTGTACACAACGCTAGTACCTAAACTGATCAGCCGATTTCCCCAAAATTGGTATTCCCCATTCGAGCTGGATGTTTTGGTGGTCCCTTGAATTTGCAACCGGTATTTTAATTTTGGTAGGTACTTTATATGAAGCCCCTGGAACATTTTTAAAATTTTGAAAAAATGGCAACAAATTTTTGATTAAATTTTGACTTCGGGTAGCGTAAAGGTCGCGTAATGATGAAGATTACATTTTCGATGAAATTCTTGATATTTCAAAAATTGGAAGAATTCAATTTTTTTCAGTGTCTTTCTGCAACAAGAATTATGAACATAAGTATTTTTCTTAGTCAAATCTGTTAAACAGATTTTCTAAGAAAGTCATGTTTAGTTTTCTGAAAATATGAATACTTTTTAGCAATTTTGCATTAAACAGGCAATATAAATTTTAAACAATTGCTTTCTCAGAAATGGAGCGAACAGTTTTTTGTTTCTTGTTTTTATGTAGGAAAGAACTGAAAACCATTATCAGTGATAAAAAATTTCCTTAAGTATAGAAGTGCACTTGTTAATTCTAAGTTAAATTTATTACCTTCGTTCAATATATTATTTCGTTTCATAAGGATATTATTTACTTCATACAATAATCACAACCGACAAAAAATGAGATGAATTCCAAGAATTATGAAATCACTTTGTTGCCATTTTTTAAGTGACCATGCGTCAAATGAAGCATGGTCAGAGAAAAAGTTCTCATTTCTCTGACCTAAGTATTTATTCTTGTATACGTATAAATAACTATATAAAATCCGGGGATGTGCGAAAACTCTGCACTTTGTAAATAATATTGAAAATTGAGTTAATGTGGCACTGAACTGCAAACGCCCATCCTCCGAAATGTCGTTTACAGCGTTATAGACCCGGTAATGTGTGAGAGAGCCTATTCCAATATTGCTGAAAGTGCATAAAAATGCATACATAAAAACCAACATGCATTAAAATTCATGTTGAAAATAAAACAGTCCCTTTTATTTTATTGTGAAAGATCATTTTGGTATTTTCCTTCAATTTAATTTTACATTGTTTTCGGCTTCTTTCCTGTCCACTCATGCTGTGGAGAGGTGACATCCAAAATAACTAAATATGCAAAATTGTAAAGAAGAATTATCATAAAAGTTGTCTTTTGTAGAATACTGCCTAAGAACATAATCCGGGGTCTAATCTGTCTTCCTTCATTTCCTCATGTTCTTCATATATCATTCATCTCCACCCAAACTGTCCCTCATCATTTCCCCTTTTGTCTTCTACCCGTCCCCCAAAATACGTATCTGTAAGAATTTACTTGTCCTCAAAAAAAGCCGTGTCCTCGTACGACACGCAAACCTGGTTTAAAAGGCCTAGGAAACATCACTTTCAAGATATTCCCGAATACAATGTGTGTTGCAATAATCGTTGTTTTGTACGTCATATCCAGCAAACTTAAAAAATCTGTACGATGTAGGATGAGGTGTAATTCTCTATCCACCAGCATCACACTTACAAGGTTCTATGTCGATGGTTTCTTTTAAACTGCCAAAACCATCGTCTTTCCTTAGCGTGTGACATACTTATACAAAGAACTAGAAAGTTAAAAAAGAATTATAATTTGTAACTACATTCAAGGTCAGATTACTGGGTACTACCACATTGTATACAAATCTATAATTAACTCCAAAATAAATACACAGAACTTTTCAGTCATTTTCAAAGTATATTTATGGTCAAGGTGATTTAATGGGAGGAAATGTTTTTAATTTTTTTAATGGCAGACCAGCAATTGGAAAAATCTGAAAAAAAATCACAACAATTTGCGTTTTTAGAGGAACTATTGAGATTTTCTGGAGCCTGTTCCAGAGTTCAGCACAGCAAAAGTTATTTTTTTCCTTTTAAAAAATAATTTTTATATTTGAATTTGGTCTTAGAAAATATCGAAAAATGTTTTCTGATTGTATAAATTATTTTCTTATTTATTATATTTTTCAGTCAGATAAAACAGTGTTACATTGACGAAAAATGTAAAATTCAAAAACACGTTTTTGGCTGAAGAGGGGTGTGGGTAGTGGGACGGGAACTAAGAATATTTTCAATAATATTATTTTTCTGTTAGAATTAGACTGTAAGTACTCCTATGTCATTTGGTTTAGGGGAACTTTTTACCATTATTACCGGGGGTACCCTTCACATATGTGAAGGTTGTAATTTGCACCAACGGATAGTGTCAATTCCGCGATTAAAACATATTTTCGACCCACCAATAACATTTGTAAATGATATGCCTTTCGCATTAGTCGGGATCACATAATTCTCTAGTCAGAGGACGGCATTTTATCGACGAATGACCGAAAATCTAATTACAATTGTCAGTAGACTATTGATTTTTTTTTCAAAAGTCAGCGTTTGAAAACTCCAGTCATTTCATCATTTGTATCTCTTGATTTACAAAATGTATTCTCAAGTTAATGTTGAAATATTTAGTATCACTTCCGGAATCCGTAGACTTAAGAGAAATGCAATGGTAACCCTGAAGATTTGATTGCAAAGCCAACAGCGATAACACACATTTTCCTTCTTCCAGGCTTTCAACGCCTCCTTGCGTATTAAATGTCACCGAAGATTGTGATCAAAAGTAAATGAATAATGGATTTGAGGCCATTGTGTTGTTTAGACTTTCTTTGCAAAATTGTCTCTGCGTGAAATACACTACATACGAACATAAACTACCAATGAGTAGGGAGTTCATTTTAGAGCTTTGCATTGTATATAATAGCACTCAGTTTCAACAATAAGACATACTTTCATTATAGTTTAAAGAATCAACTTTAATTCATTTTATAGTACTTTACTTAAATTATTTTATAAATACATTTAACTTGTTTAAAATTTTCTCCAACTCAAAATAGTTTAAAAATGTAATTGTTTATATTGTTTACAATATTTATTAAAAATTCAAAAATCAAAAATTATAAATATACAATGCAATATCACTGAAAATTAGTTAGTGGGCATATCCAATAACAGAATTGGCAATTTTCTATAAAATGTAAAAAATGCAAAAAAATATAAAAAAGAGCAAAATTCAATTTTGCAACGAAATTTTACAGAAGAGGATCCCTATTTGTATTCCATAGATTATAATGATATAACTTTCCGAAGTTTTACAAAATTTAGCAACAATATTGACAATAACAATTTTGAAATGTTTTATGTCTTACGTGGTTTTTTAGTGATCTTTAATGGTTAGGGAAAACAGTGTTTGCGTAGGTTTACTTCTCTAGAAGAAGTGGGTGTAACACGATTTAATTCCAATGTCATCGTGTGCATTGCTCGTCTTCCGAAAATAAAATATCGTAACGTGAAAATACAATATTTTTTACTTAATTTCTTTGCTTTGGATTGGAAATAAAACATAAATTACATGTAAATAATACATTATATTGATGTGTGTATATCCCAAGTGATTACGCAATAAACAAAAGTTGGAGTTTCTTGCTTTGCAAACATTCAGATTTAAAAATATTTTATAAGAATCATATCTCGTTCTTTATTCTCACGTAAAATTACTCAAAGATGAGGTATCACATATGATATTCATTATTGTCGCTAAAGAACACCATGGAAAATGCAAACACTCTTACGTTATACTGACGTGAAATAATTGTGATTCCCAAAATAAAAGATCAGACATCATTCGTTTGCTTAGAGCTGCACTTGCCAATAATGTCTGCAGTTAAAAACTTACATTGTGACTAAATTAACTTTAAATACTCTTATTTTGTTTATTATTTTACATATCAAATTATTTTTGATAAAAATATATTCATGTTCTTCAACAACATAGTATTTTTACATTTAGTCATCTGAAAAACAAATGAAGTATTTCACAACTGAAAGCTGCTATCTCGGAGACGTGTTTGTGCAACTGACTCTAATACGTTTTTTTAAAGTTATTTATGTTTTCTAATAAAATAACTAGATTAGGCAGGTTACTGTGACAAATTATTTTCATTGTATATTAAATATTACTATAATAAACGATGAAATGTAGATATGGAACCTATTACTCATTGTCGAGTGTAATGTTTTGCAAAGCATATTAAAATTGTTTTCAAATGTGTGTTTACTAGGAAATTTCATGCCTTTATTTATTTCATTACATGTATATACTACAACTTATGTAAAGTTCGGCTCAGGGCATCGCTCATATTTTGTGAGACCGACGGTACAAATGTCTGTTCTTTCAAAGGAACCGATTGGTTCATAGTTGCACATTATTGGCAAATGAAATATCTCAATAAAAACCACGTAAACTGAGTTAAATATGTACAAATTGTAACTGTAAACCTCTTTTCATCTCCACATAATTAGTAACATTTATGACGCAACATACGTTGGTTACCCCAAACCCAATGAAAGAGAAACGGGAAGTATGATGTGAGCGTTGAGTATAAAACTACATACGCATTTAAAACAATCACATAATTGTTACTTTCGATTTTAAAATAAAAATAAGTAATAAAAAGGTGTTTCTTCTGTAATTTCAAAATCATTCAAAAATCAACTCGGAACAAAAACATTTCACATTTCGAATTCAATCCTTAATAGTATTAAATAAAAATGTTAATTTACAGTTCCAAAATGACGCCTGTGATCACAAATAACTGGGGAAAAGGGGCGTCAATTCTGGAATTATCACTAAGCCCCCAATTACATGGCTACTAAACAACTATGATGAATATATTGTGTAAAATGAATTGCATTTTCCTACGAGGTCATACAATTATAATAAATACACAATAAATACTGAACATTTTGAATAAAAAAGTGCAATATAACTTCTGTCACCAGAAAAGACCATTTTAATTCGGAATTTCTGTGAAGAACGCATGCCACATGAATTGCAACCTTAAAAAAGACTACTTTTCTCGACTACAGAGGATAAGACGATTATTACTTCCAGCGAAATCAATAATGCTAAAAATGGTCATAAAACACTAATCCAAGATCCTCAATTTAGTATAGGATTTTTCTTCCGATCCTCTACACGGGATTCGAGGGGATATCAGAAACTGACCTCCCGCAATGATATTAAAGTTCCTCCTTGCCCGGGTCATAGGCGGAGGGGCGGCGAAAAAAGCAAACCTTACCTTGTGAGTTGTCTGCGGCCACGCACGCTACCTCCCGCACATGGCCAACAGCGAGACGCGAAAGCGCGGTCGCCTGGACGCCGGGCTACGACGCCGCCCTGCAAAAAGTCAAGAAAAAGAGGGTGAGTATTTCGTGTTGCTTATCTTTGCCCGCGAATAGGTCGCTCTGGACCACGCGTGCATGCTCCCTGCGCTTACCGGGGCTCCGTAACATTATCTCGGCAGCAGGTGCATGTAATTTTCAAGGGATCAGCATTTAGCTGGATCCGATTTTCATCCCCCAGGGTTGTTAGCTCTGGGGGTAAGAGAGATGAAATAATAATGATAATGAGGGGTGAAAGGACGACACACACATACATACATAAATACACCCATGCCCAAGGCGGGGATCGAACCCGCGATCTTTTGGTTCGAGACCGCTACTGCACTGCTGCCTTAATGATTTTGGCCGTCGGACTGGGCTGTATTTAATGTTTATTTATATTTATTTATATTAGTGTATATTTATTTATATCTATTTATATTTATGTTTATTCATTTTTATTTATCTATATTTTTCAATTAAAAAAAAATTATTTAACGACAAAAATAGCGTTTCCTGGCGCGTTAGCTACATTGATCACTGGTTCTCGGTATTTTGTAGCTGGGAGGTGGCAGTGTTTCTTCGCCGGCTGCAACGTAAAGGCCGGTATATACGGTATAGTTTTCGTTCAGATCCTCAGATAGTTTCTGTAAAGAAACTTCAAGATCCCAAACTAGAAGTATAAAAGCGAAAAGTCGCGCAAGCACGGTCTGTACATTTTCTGCATTGATACAGAATTCTGCAGGAATTATTATGTAACTCCTCAAGACGCCGATACTGGGAAACAACTGAATTGCGCCGTCCTAGTACATTCAGTGGAGGTATTTATGTGAGTGCATTCTGACTGTGATTTTCGTTAAGTAATATGACCCGTGAGGAGCATACAGAAGAAAAAAAGGAAGGCAGAAGTAGGGAAAGACCACAAAATCGAAATCACTGATTACTCGGCGCGTCGGGTAAAAAATCCGGTAGTGAACGATTTTGCCACTACAGGCGCATGAGTCAAACTGTAAGCTCTTAGCATGAAAAATTACGAATGCTCAATGTTTTCATGCAGAAATCGTGCAGTCCAGACTGCACGTTTTCTGTACATCCAATCTGCACGAAAACTGTATAGTGTATACCGGCCTTAGATTTGGAGCCAATCTACACGCTGGCTTCCTGCAATTTCCCTAACGGGACACTGCTCCAGCCTGGACAAGCTCTAAACTCCCGACATGTGTGGTGGTTAGTGTGACGTCTAAGGGGTGAACTTCGGCTACCTGCGGTAATTTTGGCCATTCCGTCGGTAAACATGTATAGTCAGGTTACCATTTAGAATTCTATGATTCAACACATTTCGAATTACCGCCTTATAAGGAGGTTTACGCAGGTAATGTCTCTTATATAGATGTCATAGAACGGGCATTGTCCTGTCAACCGCTGGTAGTCCGGTGACGATCGTTAAGGTAGGAGCTAGAGTTCCTAGATATAGACTCTTAAGTGTCCCTAGACTCAGGCAGTAATGCATTCCTTTGGCATTTTATTCCGCAATTTTATATCCAGTTGTCAAAGGAGTTCGAACTGTGGCGGTTATTTTGGGTGTGGGGAAACACCAATCTATACGAAACCATTTTTAATATCCTTGAAAAAGTCCATAACGCTTTCAACTATTATCGTTACTCTTTTGATCCTGAATGCTGCCTGTCGGGGCCATAGGAAGAGAGGAAGAGAAAGAAAATAAATTAACAAGATGAAGGCTCAAATATAAAATGTTATGATATTCACTACATACCGATTAAATACCTTACAATACACTTAAGTACGAGTACTTAACTTTCTCACTGAGAACTCACGTGATGAACATCATGCGGTCAAGAGAGAAAACACATCATCATGCCCGGAAATTTGGTTCATTCTTAAAATAATTAATAAATGGTTTATCTGATTAGTCATACGTTTCATTTCTAGAAAGTTAAGAATCGTATCTGTAGAAAATGATAATGATTTGTATTTTTCAGATAAAAATATATAATGGACAGTCAGTACTTAAAAAGAAAATAAACTCTCCATTCAAATGAGTGATATGACATGAATTAAAAGATTGGTTTATGTAACGAGAAGCCATATTTATTTTCTACGTTAAAGTTGCTCCTTGCTAAACAGAGTACATTAGTTCACAAATCTATTTAATTTTCCGATAAATTACTATAATGATTAATGATATTATATTAGTAAAATGTAGGTTCGTTAAAGACTATTTTGCAAGTTCCATTGCGGTATAAATCCATTTAATTTGTGTAACTATATTAGCCGGGTCAATGACCCCCATCTCGATCAGGTTTTTGTCCAGTTTCCCTGATCCATTGAGCAAATGCTGAGATGGCCCCTTGTTTTGCTTCTGGACGTAAATGTAGCTTCACTGTGCGCACGTTTTGTTGAGCACTCCTTTTGCTTATAGTTCATTTACAGTTAAAAATTGATTTTCTATAACTCGGGAACAAACATTTTTCAAATATCTTTATTTTCTAAAATAATTATTTTCTAAATTCATTTTTGCTTTTTTTTTTTTTTTTTTGTTATTCTGGCCCTCAGAAAATGAGCGCAGATAAATTTCTTTCCCCACACGTCATATACAGTTTTTACTGTTTTTTTGACAAATAAATAAATAAATAAATAAATAGCTTATTATTTTTTATGTGTAAGTTTTCAGTGTGCCAAAATATTGTAAGGCACCAAACAAGAATTAGAATATCAATTATATCTATATGGTGTTAAACCATTTTGCGTGTACTTTATAATCATTCAAACTAAATAAAATATTTGAAAAATAAAGTATTTGAAATATAAATTTCAGTGGGAAATGTAGTTATTCAAATTATCCTTCTCAATGTTGTCGGCGCAAAAAGTATTATACTTTCATGAAGAACATGATGAGGGTTAAGAGTACAAATTTATAGCTAATTTACCTTGAAAATAGATTTTATTACATAGGAGCGAATAGTTTGTCAACAAAAATTTAAAAAAACGCTCTTTTTTTCTATATTTATAGTTTGACTAGAACATGGCTTGGGGTAGAGATCACAGAATTATGAAAACGTGCACAGAATTCACTTCTTCCCACAGCACGTCACACACAGTTTTTAACTGTTTTTGACGTAAAAAATAAATAAATGGCAAGTAATAAACATGCTTTCAAAAATTAAGCATTTATTGAACGTATATGGAAGCATTATTTTAGAAGCGGTACAACTCATTTGACACAAATTTTGAGATTTTCAGCTCTAAAGTGTCATCATTTTAAAAAGTCGGAGATGTAAGACAAGGAAGTGTATGTGTTCGGACAAGCAAGCTGTTCACAGTAATTTATTTATTTATTTACTTTTGCGCATCGCATTATGAGTTTGCTATTTGTACAATTATTGTATGTATTTTATTTGTAATTACGAAATGCGTGAGGTTCATACGAGCCTATAATTCCTAGAAATACACGCAACGGCACAATGGTCCGATCACGTTATTCCAGGAACGCGCCGCCCACAGATATAAACAGAATGTTCAAGACTATTTGTTACTTCATCCGTACAATATATGCCATAAATCTTACAATTCAAAATGCTTTATTAACACACAATCTATTAATCTGTTATTTGCAATCTGCTTAATTTTCAATCTAAGAATTCATATTTAGTCGTACACCCTGATTCACCTAGAGCGCTATATGCGCGCGAAATATTACCCCCACTGCCGCTGGCAGTCAGTCGAGCCAAAATCTTTGTCATGCGCGGACGTGCAGACGTACAATGCTCTCGTATTTCTTTTCTGCACTACAATCTTAAATGCACGAATGCAAGTTTTCTTTCCTACAAGGTGCTAAACTGTGCAGTGTTTTTAAAGTGTACTGTAACCAGTTACTGCTAGCCTAATTATTCATCATGAGCGTATTACGTAACAACTATGTACTTCTTACCAGCGATGGCAAGTATAATCTCAAAGCTCGCTTCTTCTATGCTACGTATTGTTACAACATTCAATTACATATGTAGAGTTGATTTTGATTACAACATTATTTAGATATTGGTGAGTGAATTCAACACTAAACATTTTTTAAACTGCCAGCCTGTCGTCTTGCGCTATCTTGTGCAATCCTCGCCGACTACTGTGTTCGCCACGAGAATGCATGCAGCTTCCCTGTGCTTCAAACAGTCTCATTTCTCCATTCGTTCGTTTGCAGTTGGCTAACTTGTAATTGGCTGCAACGTTTCCTTTTGTGATGGCCTCGTCAGACGAAAATATAGTGCGCCACGAGAAATAATTGAAATTAGGAAGTGCAGCGCTATGTGCTCTTCTGTAAAAATTTTTTTCATACAAACATTACATTCAATTTACTTTTTGTGTGATAAGTTCTACTTTTTGTGTGATAAGTTCTATGTTAATTTTAAAACCGAGTCTTTACTGTAAGCTGCGTACTGGTGCACGTGTTTCCTGCTCCTGTGCAATAAGGTGGCGAGCTGTGATCGACAGCGTTCCATGCTTTGCGTTTTATCAATTACTCTTTTAATATAATTACACGGTAGTGAATCATGAGAAGCCATTATGTTTTAATCGAGCCATAAACGAACATAAAGACTTTACGAAGAGGCGTTGCTGAAAAGCTGTCGCGGCGGAGGGATCCTTCTCTGAATTACATGTGAAGCTCACTTGTTTAGCGAACTGCCATTCTGGATCATTTTTAGGCGGATTCTTTTATACCTGCTGGCTGATTTTCGGCCGCGGACCCCACAGCGGTGTGACTCACAAATCCTTTCTCTCTCGTCGTCAGTGGCGGTCGGCGATGGCTACGTGTGAAGGGCTGTGCCGCTTCTCGGTGGCGCCACCGAGTGGCTCCATGTAAGCCGTAAACACGGAAGCGATACGTTCGCGGCGCTCCTCACGGCGGCTCCACACATCCGCTATTCGGCGAACAGCGAGCAACCGCTCGCCGAATCCCGAGTAGTGTGAATGGGTCGCTTGCTATTTGCCGAATGACGAACATTCGGCGCTCCCCCTACCCACCGCGTGTCGGTCTCTTGGACACATCAAAGGGAGCGGACATTCGACGATCACATCAGCTAGTCGGGATCGGTCGAGCAGTAGCTCGCTGCTCGGCGAATGCCGAATGTGTGGAGCCACCTTCACATGCAGGAGGGTTTCCGAGGCTGCGGCGCCGCCTGTGGCGAACAAACTGCAGGTGCATACGCGACGTGCAGGGGTAGGTGTTTCTGATCGGCAGTAGAGGGCGCAAGGAGTCGACAGCAGACTCTTTGAGTAGCCTCGCGCTGGGACAGGCGGCGGGCCCTCCGATGCCCGGCGTACTTCAGCGCGGAATCTAGGTCGCCATAGTCTCTTCCGTTCTTGTAAAAGGACCGCGTCAATTGTGGGAGGTGAGACGAACTTTATGCGCAGATGGGCCTGGTCAAAACATTTTTTTTCGAATGCAAGATGTTTAAAAAAACTGCCGGCGCACCCACCCATTTTTTAAAAACCAACCTTGTTTCAAGGGAGGCACGACGCATCCCGTGGACCCCAAATGTTCCTGATACGCGACTTCGGTAGCTGACGTCACTGAAGTGCCTCTGAGGCAGGTAGGACGTAGGGTTCTAGTCCCGACGGCGGCAGAATTTTCGACGTTTGACGAATTTTAGATAGTTGTTCGTGGTTTCCCCGTTCAACACAAGGCGAATGCCGGAGCATTACCGTAACAATGGGACAACGAATCGCGCGCGATCTTTCCCTCCTCTTGCTTGTCTTATCCCCATTCCTTTCTTACACACACACGTACATGCACTACACTACTACACATGCCGGAAGACCAGTCGGGAACTGAGAGGTTGTCCCAGCTGGGACGGTGCCCGTCTGGTGAAAGATATCTGGTTTGGGAAAACTGACCGACGGTAGTTCAGCGCCAGATCTCGCCATCCAGCGGGGTACATCAGCGCTACCTCCTGAGTTAAAACATGCACTACACTAACAGAACCAATGACCTTAGCAGTTGACGCGCCCAGTACCATCAATCAATTAATCCCGACGCGCAGATGCGGGGAATGTTTATGTCGCGCAAACTGCAACCACAGTTCTTTAAAATTTTAGCGAGCGCATCCGTTGTGAGATGACGCCGCTGAGAAAGATATTTCGCTTATCGGACTAGAGAGAGAATCTTTTCATCTCTCAAGACCACACTTCAGATTAAACCCTCAAAGGAGGGAGAGCTTCTTTCTCTGACTTCTACTTGAGATTTCGTGCTTAGACGAGCCACATTGATTTGGCCTCTCGGATGATAAAGAGTGGTGTTCGCGAGCATGCAACAGACAAAAGCAGTTTTTAGAGATGAGCAGAATCATCTCTCTATGAAGGTTTTCGCGAAACGAAGTAGTATTGGGCGCGGTACGTTGGACGCGAACACCCGTGAACGATCAGAGTTTTCAAAATTGTTTATTTTATATATGATTAATTCGTATATTTACTAGTTTTCACAGAAAACTTTTGAGTATTTGAGACAGTTTGTTTGACATTATTTAAAGCACATGTGCTTATAAATATAATAAAGTGAACAAATTGCCGATAATTAAAATATTAACGCCGTGAAACAAGTAAAAAATTACATTTTTGTAATTTTTGAAAAAACAAAATTATGGAGCAATATAGCATTAATGTCATCTCATAGAGCACATTTAGCACTATCCCTACAAAAGGTTTAAAGAAAAAATTTGGAGCCATTTTTGAGAAAATGTGGTTTTTATAATTTCTTAAAATTGCAAATATTGCGTGCAACATTTTGCAAAAACTATTATATGTTTCAAAAAATATGTACATGAACGTAATGAAAGAACTCACTGTTAACAACAAATGTTATTTGAAGCAAAAATCTCTATCTTTATTTTTGCAGTTCTACGAAGACGCCGAAAAAAATTCTAACTTTTGTAATTTTCGAAAATTTAGATTTAACCGTGAAAATGAGAACTATGTCACCATTATAAGTGTATTTTGTTCTATGTATACAAGAAATTTAAAGAAAAAATTGCAGCCGTTTTTGAGAAAATTATGAAATGTCCGGGAGGCTTCTTGTAAAGTACCCCCAAATTTTGTAGACTATTTTTCAAAATCGTGGCGCCTCGAGTGGAAGCAGATCGGCTGCGGAAAGTTCTTTTTGGAAGGAATCATATTTATAATTTCGGCGCTACGGTTGTTCACAGACAGACAGATTGACAGAAAGACAGACAGAAAGACAGAAAGTTAGACAGAAAGACAGACAGACAGAAAGAAGACAGACGGACAGAAAGACAGAATGACAGACAAGACAGACCGACAGAAAGACAGACCGACAGAAAGACAGACCGACAGAAAGACAGACCGACAGAAAGACAGACCGACAGAAAGACAGACCGACAGAAAGACAGACCGACAGAAAGACAGACCGACAGAAAGACAGACCGACAGAAAGACAGACCGACAGAAAGACAGACCGACAGAAAGACAGACCGACAGAAAGACAGACCGACAGAAAGACAGACCGACAGAAAGACAGACCGACAGAAAGACAGACCGACAGAAAGACAGACCGACAGAAAGACAGACCGACAGAAAGACAGACCGACAGAAAGACAGACCGACAGAAAGACAGACCGACAGAAAGACAGACCGACAGAAAGGCAGACCGACAGAAAGACAGACCGACAGAAAGACAGACCGACAGAAAGACAGACCGACAGAAAGACAGACCGACAGAAAGACAGACCGACAGAAAGACAGACCGACAGAAAGACAGACCGACAGAAAGACAGACCGACAGAAAGACAGACCGACAGAAAGACAGACCGACAGAAAGACAGACCGACAGAAAGACAGACCGACAGAAAGACAGACCGACAGAAAGACAGACCGACAGAAAGACAGACCGACAGAAAGACAGACCGACAGAAAGACAGACCGACAGAAAGACAGACCGACAGAAAGACAGACCGACAGAAAGACAGACCGACAGAAAGACAGACAGAAAGACAGACAGAAAGACAGACAGCAGGACAGACAGATAGACAGACAGACAGAGAGACGGACGGACGGACGTTTTGAAAATAACCAATTTTTTATATATGGGGACCGCAAAACGGTATTTCCGTTGAAGTATCGAAATCGATTTTCCACAGCATTATATAACTTTTCCTATACTATATATATTCTCCGTATATACGTATGTGTACGGGAAAGTAAAAATGCATTGAATTTAACATGTTACTACATAATAAATGTTTAAGTGAATCAGTGACAAGTGCTAAAGAATATAACTTTTCTCTCCCTACTAATATGATATATATGAATAATGAATCGTCGGGGTATAAGAAAAGTGACACATTTAAAAAATATCATTTTTCAGGAGAGGGATTTTATTATGAACGGAACCGTTTTTTTCATGATCAAAGACAATGTGCCGTCTATCTTGTGAACTACCTTTATGAAATTTCTAGTGAAACAGAATATTTTCTAAACATATTTCCTCATTTGACTAAAAATGGCGATTTTTCTGTCGCTTCTCTTATGCCCTTACAAAATTTATAAATACATTGTATTAACCTGTATAAATGATCAGCATATTGCATGCATCCGCTGTTAAATTTACGTCTTCACATACTACCAATGTATTTCATTTCTCGAGAAAATACAATACTTGGGCTGTAATGTATTGAAAGACCATGAAATGTATGAATCCCCAGCACAATCTATTAAAAACCATTTTTCGATCACGCCACATACGGAGTTTAAATAATAGACCGCTCCACTACGATAAAATTATTTTAAAAAACACATGGGTATGCATCGTCTTTTTGGATTTTTTGAAAGCATTTTTGAATTTTTGGCTCTGTTGTTTGCACGAGAACAGGATTATTATGGGTGCACAGTTTGCGTTGCGATTCGGTCGGAGCAACAGAGTTGACAAGCGAAGCAGTTCGGCTGGACGAACGACCGGAGGCGCAATCGCGCTCTGCCAACAATTATTCAGCACTCATGAAGCCCCATCGCCCGCGCTGGCGAAGCGGTCGCTCCTTTTTAAATTCATACACCAGGCCATCCTGTCACCTTCAACAAAGATTGTAAATATGATTATATGAAGGCTTAAACAACTGATCATAGCAATAATAATAATATGATTAATGATAATATTAATAATTATAATATAACAATAAAATAATATAGCAATAATAATAGAAAGAAAAGAAACTGTTTCAATGCATTTTTGCATTTGAAATCGGTAATCGCGTGTTCCACTGAAAATGAACAATATGCAAATAGCTGATGTTGAGGTAACAAAATTTCTTGGTCTCTCAAATCAGTCAAACCTCAAATGGAATGTACATATAACAGAATTAAACACTAAATTAAGTTCCTTATGTTACGCATTCAGAATTCTTTCAAATTCTGTCAGCCTTCATGCAGCTCGTTGCATTATTTTGCAAATGTACATTCCCGCCGGCGATATGGCATAATATTCTGGGGAAGCTCATTCTGAAGTATTCAGACCTTTACATTGCAAAGAAAATTGGTCGAGTAATAGACAAATGCCATCACGTGATTCCTGCAAACCCCCTTTTTTTGAGCTTGGAATCTTACCATTGCATTTTCTATTTATTTACGAATGTGTAATATTTGTTAAAACTGACTTACTTAACGGTGGGAACATATTATCATGTAATATTGATACTTATAATTACAACACACGTCGTAGAAATCACGCTCATCAAGTGTCAGTATCAACAGCTCAGTACAAGAAATCCACATACAATACATGTACGTTACTTTACAACGCATTGCCATTAAACAATTAAAGTCAGTACACAAATTTAAGTTAAAAGTAAAATCTTTTCTGCTGCATAACTGCTTCTGGAAAATTAGAGGCTATACTGATCGTCAAAAAGAAAAATAACGTTTATAAGACTAACTACGCCTGTAACAAGTAATGTACTTCAGCTTCCGGGTCAATGACCCCCATCTCGATCAGGTTTTTGTCCAGTCTCCCTGATCCATTGAGCAAATGCTGAGATGGCCCCTTGTTTTGCTTCTGTAAGTAAATGTAGCTTCACTATGCGCACGTTTTGTTGAGCACTCCTTTTGCTTTTAGTGGTACGAGTAGAGCTGAGTGTGTTACTATTTTGTTAGCAATGCAGAAAAATCACATCTGCAGTTCGTTTACCGTTGCAATTATATTATCTATAACTCGGGAACGCAAATGTCTAGTTTTTCAAATAATGTTGCTAATTTCGCGCTTTTTTTATTCTGGACTTCATAAAAATGTGCGCAGGTCATCTCCTCGTCATACAGTTTTTACTGTTTTTTGAGCAAATAAATATAAAGTATAAATATAAAAGCAATAGACATATTTGAAGTGTTACCAGCGTAGTTATGTTTCCTGTCATATCTAAAGTAATGAATTAAATGGAGAATCTGGTCTTAATCGTAAAATTCGACTAGAAAATCAATGTTTAAGTTTCCGCATACAGGTTGTGGCAGAATAAATATTACAAACTATCACGGAATATTAATATCAGAAAATGATCCCTTTTTTCATAAAACTTGTGAGGGAAACTGCATATGATTTTCACACCTGACATTTGTCCGTGATTTTTCAACAACTTCTTATGCATACAGGTCTGGCAGGTCACGTTGTGACGAAGTCAAGAAGATTGCATGTATCTACCAAACATGCATATCTACCAAAAATGCATATTTAAGTACACAAGTGACTGACGTGCTGTGGCTGTGCTCCAATATTTTACTAATTTTCAGCTACTTTTCTACATATTTCAGGTGACTTTTGCTGTTAAACTGTCTTCTTTACTTGTTTACTTGTTACAGATAAGCTGAAAGAGATTTATATTGTCCGAAGCAGTGAAAAAAGAAGAAATCCAAATATTTCATTTAAAAGACGGCGTAACGGACAAACGTTCAATTGAACAGTGTAAAGAACATTAATATTAAATTTTCTCTGTAAATTAATTGAAATTTGCGTAAAGTTTTAAACTATTAGTGAAAGTGTTGTGAAAATTGTGAAAACATAAAAATTCAAAGTTTCGTAACCACAGTAACGGAAAGACTTGAACTTTATATTTAAATTTGTGGAAGTGGTGAACTTTGTGGCCTTTCAATAGGTAAAGTATAGTAATCTAATTGTATTTATTAGTTTGCAGCTTCAATCTATTAAACACACTGAACGCTTTTTGAATTTAATTAATCACATTTAAATACTAATTAGAATCAGATCACCGTTATTTTTAAATAAATACGTAACGTAATTTAAATAAGTTAATACAATTAAATTTAAAAGATAATTTAGGGAGTAGTTTTTTGTAGTATTCTGAATTATCTATTTACTTATATTTTCATATTTACCACGCACTTGACACGCATTCGTGACATGGCTACTAATCGTTATACACTCTCTACTCTCTACGCTCTCAAAGCCGATCTTCTGAAAGCCTTCACACACATCAACAGTAATTTAGATGAACATATCCGAAGGCTCGAAGAGGTCGTTCAAAACACAGATGGTTGGACCACAATAGGCAACACCGCAAAAACCTCCAACCGTCCATTCGCGGAAGCAAAAACACAATCACCACCACCAATCACGACTCAAAACAGATTTTCTGTTCTACTACAATGAGTTTCCTTGCCTTCCCAATCCTCACCCCCCCCCACCCATCATCGACACGTCCATTCACAAACCAACGCAAACAGGCTAGCAAGCGCAAAGTAACAAAGACACGTAGAGTTGCGCAAACTGGCTCACCAGAAAACAAGGACATTCCCACTGAGCCCATCAAAAAGGTACCCATTTTAGCAGATAGCCATGGGCGACAAATCTCCTCCCTGCTCAGTGAGAAACTCCCAACCAATTTCTCTGCTATGTATGTGTTTAAACCTAACGGGAGGTTTGCCGACGTGACCAGTGAGTTGGACACGCACACAAAATCCCTCACCAAACGGGATACTGTAATTATCATAGGAGGGCAGAATGACATTAATTTGGGTGGTCACTTTACGCCTGAAGAACATGTTGACAAATTGCAACGTGCCGCCCAAAACACGAACATTGTAGTCTCGACTCTGCCCTTCTGGTACAACAAGCCCACACTATGGACTCAATTACCTTATCTCCTGAACCTAATCCGTGTATTACCTCTCCCACTATACATTCCTCTACATCTGTCACCCCTCCTTCCTCACCTCTTGTCACTGCTGGGACACGATACTTCCTTCGACCACGCACTCGAGGTAAAAATGAAATAAAAAAATAGCAACTACAGTCAGATGCAGCAGAAAAACATCCGTGTATGTACATGCAAAAGATTCGAATAATGCATCATAATGTGCAATCTCTTTCAAATAAAATTGAATTTATCGAGGCAGCATTACAATGTGATCTAAGACAAATAGATGTTTTTTGCTTTACAGAACATTGGTTGTCTCAAAATGATATAAACACACTCCAAATTCCTAGCTTTTACCTTGCAGGATCGTATTGCAGAGCGAAGGAATCAAATAAGGTCCCTGCTTACGGAGGTTCGTGTATTTACATAAGAAATTATATTGATTCTATCTTCTTGTCAGAATTCAATTTATATGCAGTTGAAAAAGTTTTTGAAACAACAGTAGTACATCTTACTACGCTCAAAATTATCTTACTTTGCATTTACAGACCTCCAACAAAGCGAGCTTCAGATTATTTCACTTTCTTGGAAAATCTAGAGATAATTCTGAACAAAATTAGTAAACTCTCTTGTAAATCCATTGTTGTATGTGGAGATTTCAATATTGATTTTCTGAGCGAATCCCACGAAAAAGAGAAGTTTCTCAATTTACTTCATACTTTTAATTTAGACATTACAGTGAATGCACCTACACGGAATACGCTTAAATCACAAAAAGCATTAGATCAAATTATAATTAACAAAACCACAACTACATATGAAATAATAACGAATAATCTAGGATACAGTGACCACGATGCACAAATTCTTACAATTACTAAGAACATAAACACTGACACAATAAATAATACACGCATGTGCAGAGCATTCACTAAAGTTAATATAAAATTATTTACGGACTACTTGATGAAGGAATCATGGGACGAAGTTTATAAAGCTGTTGACACAAATGAAAAATATAATTTATTTTTCTCCAAGCTTTCAATTCATTTTAACGCGTGCTTTCCTCTTAAAAAGAGAAAATTAAACATTTCAAGCAAAAGTAATACTTGGATCACACAAGGAATCAGAACATCGTGTAAAAACAAACGTACGCTTTACTTTATTTCTAAACATCATAACGTATCACCCGGTTTCCATATATACTTCCGAGAATATAAAAGAATTTTAAGAAAAGTAATAGTTCAGGCAAAAATAATGAAAAATAGTCAGGACATTTTGAGCGCTAGTAACAAAACTAAAGCAATGTGGGATATCGTAAAAAATACAACCATATCATCTCGATACCTTGTAGAGAATGTTAGTTTAAAGGATAATGAAAGAGAAACGAATAATCCGGAAAAAGTTGCCAATCTCTTCAACAAACACTTTTCCAGAATTGCGTCTGATCTCACGAAGGGACTAAAATCACAAAAATTCAACATTTTACACTTCCCAAAAAATTTCAGATACGATGTTTATTCCCGAAACTTCTCCCAACGAAATCCTCAGAATAGTCAGTAAACTAAAAAATAAATATTCATCAGGTTTAGATGAATTTCCGGATTGCTTATTAAAAACTTGTGCACCTGCCTTTATACATCCGTTAACTCACATTTTGAATGCTTTTTATATACAGGAATATTTCCAGATATTTTCAAAACAGCAAAAATTAAGCCACTTTTTAAAAAAGGGAACAAAAATGATATTCAAAATTACCGGCCAATATCTCTTTTGTCAGTTTTCTCAAAAAAAATTAGAAAGGCTTTTCTACTTACAAATGGAAACGTTTCTCAGGAAAAACAGAGCGTTTTCAGACTCACAACACGGTTTTAGAAAATCAAAATCTACGGAAACTGCCATTTTTTCTTTTCTCAAAGATGTTGCTTCATCAATAGACCAAAATGAAGTACCCATTGGAATATTCTTAGATCTCTCGAAAGCTTTTGACGTTATTGACCATAAGATATTGCTCTCAAAATTACCTTCGTATGGAATTCGTGGTATTGCCCTAGATTGGATAACTTCTTACCTTAAACATTGGACTCAAAGAGTAGAAATACATACTGGCAGGAAAGGACATTACATACTTATATTTCCAATTCTTTGCCAATTGTGCATGGGGTCCCGCAAGGTTCGATCTTAGGTCCTATTCTCTTTCTGTTATATGTAAACGATATGCCCTCGTCTTTTAAAAATGGAAGAACGGTTCTGTTTGCTGATGACACGAATGTTCTTTGCAAAAAAGAAGCAGTAAATAGTACAATTTCAGAAGTTTCAAATTGGTTTCATAATAAGAAATTAATTGTTAACGAAAGAAAAAACTGTTTCAATGCATTTTTGCATCTCAAATCGGAAATCGCATGTTCCATCGGAAATGAACAATATGCAATTAGCTGATGTTGAGGCAACAAAATTTTTAGGTCTTTCAATTCAATCAAACCTCAAATGGAATGTACATATAACAGAATTAAACACTAAATTAAGTTCATTTTGCTATGCATTCAGAATTCTTTCAAATTCTGTCAGCCTTCATGCAGCTCGTTGCGTTTATTTTGCAAATGTGCATTTCCGCCTGAGATATGGCATAATATTCTGGAGAAGCTCATCCTGTAGTATTCAGACCTTCAGATTGCAAAAGAAAATTATTCGAATAATGAAAAAATGCCTTCCATGTGATTCCTTCCAGCCTCTTTTCATTGAGATGGGAATCCTACCATTGCCTTTTCTATTTATTTACGAATATGTAATATTTGTCAAAAATGACCTACTTAACGGAGGGAACATATTTTTATGCAATATTGATATTTATAATTACAACACACGCCGTAGAAATCACGTGCATCAAGTGTCAGTATCAACAGCTCAGTACAAGAAATCAACATACAATACATGTACGTTACTTTACAACGCATTGCCAGATGACATAAAACAATTAAAGTCGGTACACAAATTCAAGTTAAAAGTAAAATCTTTTCTGCTGCAAAACTGTTTCTATACAATTAGAGACTATACTGATCGTGAAAAAGAAAAATAATGTTTAATGTAATAAAACAAAAATATAAATTGAATTAGTTTGAGTTTGCATTGTATACATTTAAAAAAATATTTAATACGCCTGTAACAAGTAATGTACTTCAGCTTCCGGGACAATGACCCCCATCTCGATCAGGTTTTTGTCCAGTTTCCCTGATCCATTGAGCAAATGCTGAGATGGCCCCTTGTTTTGCTTCTGGACGTAAATGTAGCTTCACTGTGCGCACGTTTTGTTGAGCACTCCTTTTGCTTGTAGTTCATTTACAGTTGAAATTGATTTTCTATAACTCGGGAAAAAACATTTTTCAAATATCTTTATTTTTCTAAAATAATTATTTTCTAAATTCGTTTTTTCGTTTTCGTTTTTTTTAAATAAATTCTGGCCCTCAAGAAAATGTGCGCAGATAAATTTCTTTCCCCACACGTCATATACAGTTTTTACTGTTTTTTTGACAAATAAATAAATAAATTAAAAAACTCACGCACACGCGGGTTGCCTAACAATCAGGGGTGAACGCAACACACGAAATTCCGTTATATACAGCTTGCCGCCGTATGTTCTTTGGTAAAAGGGATCATTTTCAACTGCTATTCATACCGTGAAAGTTTGTAACACACATTATTAAACACCAATATAAGCAATAAATTCAAAAGAAAGATTACTGCCTTTGTTCAAAAAACAGGGTAATCATTTTGTTGGAGGCCTGTTTATGTGATTTAAAATAATTTTGAAAGTAGGAAACCGTATGACTGATATCGGTAAGGATGCATCACAGTATACAGATGCACTGCATACTGGAAAGTACTCAGATGAACATATGTTACCAACTTTCTCTTCTCTTTCTCTTCTTCTATAACGTCCAGACGTTTGTGCTTAAGGAGAGTCAAAGAGCCGATAATTGCCCAAGAAAAAAATCCATTTACGTTGGATATAAACGAATAAAATCGCTAATTTCTAAATTGATGGATTTGGGATGCTAACTCGATCGCGAAACTGCGAACGCGCTCAATCTTAGGTCGTCAACACTTTAGCCTGCCAGCCGGTCGTCAGAATTGCACTGCACTCATTGTTTTCAGAAATAGTGCTAACGATCATCGGAGTCTACAGCAGTGCAGCGAGACTCGGTAAATGTGCCGACAGTTCCGATGACATACAAAATGTGACGAAATTGAAAAAGAAACAAAAAAAGACCATTTCTACAGGAACGCATGATTTTTGGGCCAAAACTGTAAAGAAATTATTTATTGCTAATATTATGAGGAATACGGTGTTGTCTTTTTATAATCTGAATGATTCACCTCTCTAAATCATGTATGTATTTATGTATGCTTAAATCAATCTGCCTACTGAGTAATCAATCTACATACATTTAGATTGATTACTCAGTAGATTTATTTACTGAGTAATCACAGAATTACTCATTGATTACATACATTGTAGATTTATTTACTTCTTCCGTTACATCAAGTATTGGTGTGCATATTCTGTACATAATTTCAAGATATTTGAGTCGAAAAGCAGAATTAATATATTAGTAATTAGAAAACGGATTATTTACATTTACTTACACTTGCAGTCCTTTCACAGAAGCGACATCCCTTATTCGTCATAACATCTGAACCACTTTACGGCAGGCACTCAGCAATTGGTTCCAGAGAAGCAGCTCTCTCAAGTCGCGCTCCCAAAAAGCTCTGGAAATGCGGGAGATGTGAGCGGCGTGTTAATTTGATAATACAGCTTTCTTTGTATTGAAACACCGACTACCATCGCAGAGGAGCACGAACCACAAGCTCGCTATTGAGCGCGGGACAAAGAAGCGAAACAAGTCTCTTGGCTTGCTGCACACGCCTTTTCTAGGAAGCCGAGTTCACGAGGGGAGGGGGAGGTAATGCAGAAAGGGGAGGAAGAGTCGGAAGCAGTCAGGAGGCGACAAAGACGAAGGGTGCGAAATTGACGGGTCAGCTGTGGCAGGATTAAAAGAGAGACGGAAGATACAGAAGAGTGGAAAAAGGAAAATGGAATTGAACGTGCCAGTAGGCTTAAGAATCGTGTGCATCCCCGACTGGTCAGCAATAGTTTTTATTAGCATCCATTCGTTCACTTTCACGACCGATTTTTGCTAAAATTCATTAGTTTCGCACATTGCTGTCACAAATATTTGAAAAAGTAAATTGTTTGTATTCCGCACTGTGCTCTCCAAGGCCTAGTTTGGTAGTCTCGAGATGATACAGATATGAAAGCGTAGAGAAATTGAATTGATGGATCCCAACGAAAAAAAACCAGCGAAAGAGCACGTGAAGCTTAAGAAGAACATTTGCAGTGAACTTGATTTAATCTAGCTACTAAAAGATCAGTGTCAAAATCTTCCATTTGGTCTCAAACCCTGCGACAGAGACGTTGAAGCAGGAACACATTCTGTCAATGAGCCAATTCAGCTGGTTGATTTATAATCGAAGTTAAAGCTGTTCGCTTATGAAGAAAACAGAATATTCTATTAAACTTACGTAATAAAAAAAGAACATACGTGAAGGACACCTTTCCGACGGAAATCCCTTAAGCCAGGGGTGTCAAGGTTTCCTACTGGTGGCTGTGGCACGCCTCGTAGCACCGTGCCTTGCCACGATCTTCTCTGCACAACTAGCGTCGGGAGAGGGAACTATTAGTGCCACTTTACTCGTACAATAGTAATGGCTAAGTTGCGGATTTTCGCCTATTTGCCTATTTATATCCTTTAATTAAAAACGCAGTATTTAGGTTACTTATTCATTTTGAAGCACTAGTTGTATTAAAATATAATACCACTATTGACTTAAAATGAACAAGTAACCGAAAATATCGCATTTTTAATTGAAGGATGAAAATCGGCAAATAGGCCAAAATTCCGCAGGTTAGTGATGGCGTTGTCTCTGGTGCCGGTGTGTTGAACTGCGCGGAGGGGCGATTTCGTCATAGCAGTCGTGCCACGCACTCCCGCTCGTGGCATAGACCTTTAAAACACTGCCTTAAGCATGTGTGCGTCTTACACATTAACTCATCTTTGGTAACAAAGCCAGCCGTGAAAGTCGCGGACTGAAGCTCAGCGCGCAAAAGAAGACGGCGGGAGAGACGGCACGAAAGGAAACGGCGCGGCAAAACTGAAATCCTCCTGGAGGACGTGCGGCACGGCGAGGCGGCGAGGGCGCGGCGGAGTGAAGGGCGTGAGAGGCGGGGTGAAGGCAAGGAGAGGGCGGGGGGAAGGCAAGGAGAGGGCGGGGGGAGGGCAAGGAGAAGACGGGGGGAGGGCAAGGAGAGGGCGGGGGGAGCGCAAGGAGAGGGTGGGGGAGGGCAAGGAGAGGGCGGGGAGAGGGCAAGGAGAGGGCGGAGGGAGGGCAAGGAGAGGGCGGGGGGAGCGCAAGGAGAGGGCGGGGGGAAGGCAAGGAGAGGGCGGGGGGAGGGCAAGGAGAGGGCGGAGGTCGATTTTAAAAGCAGCCTCCTCGTGATTAACAAGCGCGGCCGCGCGGGCTGTAAAGGAAAAGCGGAGGGGGTCCTGGGATTGCCACAAGCGACGCGCGCAAAGGCTTGGGTGGATTACCTCAGCGCACTCGGGCGGCTGAGGCCGGCGTCCCGGCTCCGCGGTTGCCTCCAACCTCCTTCAAGGCTCCAGGGCTGCACGGCTCTTCCTGCTAGGCTCCTCTTAAGCCCGGTATACAAGGTACAGTTTTCGTGCAGATTGAACGGACAGAAAACGTGCAGTCCGAACTGCACGTTTTCTGTGAAAAAATGTTGAGTATGTTCGCAATATTTCATGCTGAAAGCTTACATTTGATTCAAGCTCCTCTTGCGGCATCGTTCACTAACTTGACGTCTTAGTAATAGGCCATTTCGATTTTCTGGTTAGGTATGAAAGTGGGTTTGTGTGACGTGAAATTTGGATATACACCCTTCTTCCCTATTCCTGCCTTCCTATGTTTCTTCTCTATACTCCTCATGGTTAATTAACACTTAATAAAGATCTCACTGTCTAACGCACGCACAGAAATATAGTCACTGAAAGTACTCGGACGGCGGAATTCAGTTGTTACCCGGTATACCTCCAGCGGCTTCTTGTGAAGATTCATACAGAATTCATGGAGAAAACGAATACTGACCGTGTATGCACAACTTTTGGCTTTTATACTTTCCGATTGGGATCTTGAAGTTTCTGTACAGAAACTGTATGAGAATCTACACGAAAATTGTTCCGTGTATACCGCGATTTACGCGTCTTTCTATCTCTTCTTTCTCTACAATTTATTTTTCGACTTTATGCTTTGTTTGAATTGCAACTGCACGAAAATAGAGCACCTCCTGTGTTTTCGGAGTACAAGTAACAATTTTTATTTTCAGTACCACTCACGTATAGCCGGAGCAGTAGAAAAGTGACACCGAGAAAAACATAGTTTTTACATTTTCATGCAGGACGTAGTATAAAGAAAATAAAGCAATATTTATCAAATCGACATTGAGATTTTGACAGAAATACAAGTTATCGATAGTATATCCCTAGTGCCTAAATGCCTATGAACAACACTAGCTCGTAACTGTACCCCGAATTTCCACCAAAATCTATATTGTCCAGTCGATCTGGCTAAACTTGTGACCTAAAGAATTTGAAACATATTGTTTAATTTTTGGATGTATATTACGTAAAGTCCGGAAGTTATTTTGGAAATTTTCTTTATTTTTCCCTTGGATTGAAGAAAAAGTGTTTATAAAATGTCGCAGGTCCAGTTTTCATTACAATTATTGAAATTTCAAAAGTTGAAAATGTTAAGTAATTTTTAGAGCTCCTACAACTACCTTATTGAAGATAAATCTTTTTCTGGAAAAAAAACTTATCTCCCAAATCAGAACATTCAATGATGTCATGTAAGTAGATTTGTTTTCTAAATGTGAGTAGATTTCGAGTAATGTTAAGTGAAATAATGATTTTGTTTCAAAAACACAATGAACATTTTCTCCAAATTGCTTCATTTAAAGAAAATAAGTTATTCGCCAAATAGAGCAATGTTTGTTTAAACAATAAATAAGGCAGAGGTCTAATTTCAATGAAACTTCTCTAAGTATTTAAGCAATAAGATACATGAAATACTTCAAGTTATGTAGTTTTTGTTGCTTTTTTCACAAGGGAAGAGGAATGGCTTCATTTGAGCAAATTTTCATTCCTATTCTTAAGAAGTAAAAACTTTTCAACAACAAATTTTCATTTAAAGGCCAATTTTGCATAGTAATATAACATCTCCCAGTTTTGAATATATTTTATATTGCCTTTTAAAAACAACGTCCCTAATATAGTCTATAATTTGGGACAAATTATAGGTTTTAATTTGGTACTACGCATAGTGTTGCATATCATCCGCGTCGCCCCATCTTGAAGCATATCAGTTTCAGACATGATGTCCCCTTGAAAGAGTACTCACTTAAAACTGACATTTCAAAGATTGTTTAAATATACCTGATTTTGGTGTAATGTTTTTAAACACTAAAGGCGATACAGATGAAAAAAATACGCTTCCAAGAAAATTCAGAGCGATTCATACTTTCTGAACAATTATTTTGCCTGAAAATAATTTATTTTCATGTGAATTCTAACTCTATAAACCTTTCTACAAAACTCAAAAAGGTGTTTTCGAATTTTAATTGTTTTAAATCCTTTAAACTTAGGTTCAAAAAACAAAAATGAGCCATGGTTAAAAGCATTTCCTTCTCAGTGCAATTTGTTTCAAACATTTTATCCAAACTTGAATTTAAAATAGAAATTAAAAATTTCGATATAATATTATTGGACAATTTAAAAAATATTTCTTAGGACGTATTTATGAAACAAGTATCGGTAAGTAAAAAATTTTGTTTAATAAGTTTGTTTATTAGCAGTATTGGACACTCAAGTGTGAAAACCGAAAATAGAGGGAGAAAGGCAAGGTGTGTTAATATGATGGATGATATCATGATCGAAGAACAATGGAAAAAAGTATTTTTGTGTCAGAACACACCGAAAAACTGAAAAAATCATAGCATTTGAACAAACAAAACATAACAGTAAAGATTATCGCAGTAATTTCAGTAATACAATGATGAAAAAATAGTTCATAAAATTATTTTTGGTCAGTATAACAGTCTATTTATGGAACAGGAAGCCTGCAAGGATTAATGTATACATGAAAAGAGGCTTTGGGATATCAATTTCTAATTCGAATTTACTGGGTCAAGGGCGTTTATCACCCTCAACCAGAAATATAATCCTTGAAATCTTTTCAAGAAAAAACAACATACATTATAGCCATGTAATAAAAAGCGAAAATAATAATATAGCTGAATTTTTAATATTAATACCCCACCTGACTTCATTTATCATAACCATTAGTGAATTTTCTGGAATCATTGCCACTGATACAAGATATGAAACGATAGATGCTAAAAACATGACCAAATGTGGGGAAGTGGACAATAATGTGTCGTGTCAGATTATTTTCGTGAGATGCATAATTGAAAAATGGCACTCGCTAGCTACCTTAAATAATAGACAAATAAACTTGGGCTTTGAGAATTAAGATCATTGAGGAGAAATCCAAGATTTTTTCTTAACTTAAATATTGTTTTTAGTCCGAAAATCGTAATGGATACAAAAACGTCAAGATATACACCCTTAAGATTGTTTTACGTTTTGCTCCTGGTGAAGCGGTTTAATTTGCCGATTATTAGGTCCAGACAGGAGAAAATTTTTAGGTCCATCAGCACCCAACTTCGCACCTTTGCACTCCACTTTACACAGTATTCACAGTTACTTGGTAGTTACTTGGGACGTATTTGTAAGTCTTGTGACCAAGGTCAGGAACAAGCATATTTTCGTCAGATAGTACTCTTAATTCGAATTAAAAACTCACACTTTAAGTGTAAGATAGGAACTTGTTGACTCAAAATGTGCTGCCTGAATAATTGTCATTTATATACTGAAAAATTAATATTGAACCTTTGGAAAGTGTAGAGGGATATAATTGTCGTGACGCATTTTCACCCTTTAACTGTTAATAAACCTTATTATATTATCCGAGATAATTGGTCTGAAACTTTCCATTATGTATTTCAAGCTTGTGTATTACGATTCACTTGCCATTTCTTTAATGATAATTATTATTTTCATTTGTCGCATTTTTACAGTTGAGGGACAATGAAAAAGTAGGTTAAAAATGACACAAATTTGTTACATCAAATAATCGTCGGAGAAGTGCGGTTATAATATCAGCCGTAATCTACTACTACAGCATACTATCAGAAACGTTAGAGAAATTCATGTAAAAGATTACCAATCGCAGAAGGGGCATTTCGAACTTTCAAAAAGAGTTTGATTAGATTAGCGGAGGCACTGAAAGAAAACGGTTTCTGGAGTACATAAACATCACTTGAGTGACAGACGACGTGCATGGGGTTCACATAAAACTGTTAGCTCCCTGGGGCGGCACTAACTGACAGTGCTAACAACATAATGTCGAGCAATCGGGAAAGTTTTCTCTTTCGGGCGGCCCCTGCGGCAATGGTCGCCAGCTAACTTCGGTACAAGTTAGGCTCTCACTTTCATAAAAGTTTGTGTGTCTGCAAGCTAATTATTGGTAAGACAAGACGACCAGACTCAGAGTTGGATACTATATGAAGAGCAAGGGGCAAAGTTGTGACAAGCTCAATGTGATACAGCGCTTCACGATACGAAGCTAGCGCGCGAGATGTCTTTAAGTAACGTTTAACAGTAGTGTTTACAAGCTCTAGAATTGACGATAACCTGGAAAAGGGTTACCCATTCCAAAAATCGCCGTTATTTAGTTAAGTGCGGAAAAGTTTAGAAAAAATATAATTTCTTCGTAGATTTTCATAAAGATGGCTTATAAAACAGATAGTATATAGAGAAAACACTGCCTGTGGCCGCGAAATAAATTGGTTCCGATCAAGATCAAATCGTTCTTATATAAAATGACAATTTATTAAATGTGTTACTTTACATTTCTTGAACCCCGACCGCACGAGATTTCATGGTTAGAATCAACATCAAGTAATTCCACCAGTCTACGTCCTTCGGATACTAAAATCGTTGGTTCTCCGACCACCCAAATCCATTGATTCCAAAGTTATAAGGAGGGTTCACACAGTGCACAGTGGACAGTGGAAAAACGCATTTTCATTCCAATACCAATAGGAGTGAATATAATGGTGCACAAAAAAGGGCGACCTTCATCACCAAAGCAATGCAATGAAGATGAAATAATCGAGATGCAAATCTCACTTCAAGAGTTAAATGAGAATGAACATTGTCCGTGTATATTTGCGGAAAAATAAGCAATTGAAGTTGAGAATAATTAGGTGCCATGGGTTCTTAACAAGGTTTGACCTTAAGGGCTTATTAATTGTGTTACGAGTAAATTTACGGAGAGAATCATTTATTATAACAAAATGTTTTACTTTTTTAAATAAACTATCAAAAATTAACTTTACGGATTAACAAAATAATTATTTTTTCTATCAAAGTTCGAAAATACTAGCCGGTACATGGTATTTAATTTATTTACATATTTTTCATGATTTAACATGGTATCGTCATTTTTTGACTTTTTGAGTTATTTTCATCGCCAAGTCATATTTGTCATATTGTTTGGCCAGGAAATTGATGAAGTCTTGATATTTGGGAGTATTAAATTATGTATTATTTCGTTTAAAAACTAAGTCGCACGACAGTAAAAATGTTCATGAAAAAAATTATCTTTGGACCTATATTTTGTTTTTAAACAATGTAGTAAAGAAGCAATAATTCGGATGTAAAAAAACGAAAATCGGTAATGTGTATTAAAAACACGGCATAAAGTGAGTACTACAGTCCCTGGCCAAATTATTAGACCATCTTCAAGAAAAGATTAAAAATATTGAGTAAGCTTTTATTTTCCATATTTTTCTCAGGTTCATGGTTATTTAGCAACTGGAATGCAACATCCAATTGTTGTCGGCCAATAATATGCAATCTTGACTGTTAACAAGTTCTAAGACCGCCAACAATGCAACAAAGTAACAAAGAAGCATTGATACGTATGTCCTGAAAACATTTTTTTGATTGTTAAGTATCATTTAGATGAGTGTTAGCGTAGTCAGTGTGATCAGTGAATTTTGTTTAGGTGAAATTAATTGTGATTTAGTACATTCCTGCTGTTTTTCTCAGTTGTAAGCTTTCGCAGTTTTCTTAGAAAAAAATTGTTACTAAAATTTCTGAATATTGTCATGGGCTGGCTCAAAGACCTCACAGGTTAACAGAAAGCACCCAATTTACACAATTCGACTGCTTTTTTATTTCTCGCTTAATTTTTTCTTTCTGACCAAATATATCCATTTCTTTTGTAAATAATAAACAATTAACATGTTTCTGAAGTGTTTTTATGCTTCCATAATGCAAATTTTTGCCTAGGAATAATTTTTTCAAATCAAATTTGAGTACTCATTGCGGCCCAACCATTCGGATATATTCACGTAGTTTATTAGACAAAATATGCTTAGAATTGTCTTAAGAGCTATTTTCGAAGTTTCCACGTTTCCTCCTCGGACACTCTGTATATATAACGGTATATGCTAAACATGATATTGTTAACGAAAGCGTTTTACCTTAGTTTTCCATGAAATCAGTATTCATAATTAATCACGCCACCCATTCACTTTTTCTATTGAACAATGATATTTAAAATAATCATGTTATTGCTGTAGTAAGAGCACGAAAGAATTAGAATACGTATTTTAAATGAGCATGAATTAAATTGTAAAAGGTCGACAATTCATGTACCCATCACTCAGGGTGCATGTACAGCTTTACAAAACAAAAGCCAATTTTGGGTACAGGTCTAAAGCTAATAAGGCAAATGCATTTCATTGATATAGAATATTACCTCCTCCGTTCCTGTAAACCCATAACTCGTTGCTCTCACGCTACTGCGGGAACAGTATACGCTGGAAAGACTTGGCTGTGCCTCCGAAAGACGAAGAGAATATATAGTGCTACAGGCTTTATGACTCTTCCTCTTTTTGTATATCTACGCAGATATTGAAAGCCCCAGCGGATAAAGGATGAAAGCGGACGTGAATGAAGCGCGCTTGCAGTGAACTGAGATGTTTCAAACGTTTTCAACAAATGGCAGAACTTTTGAACGTTAACCTAGTTAAAGACCGATGAAAGGCGGTGCTCACTGATAGGGCAGTATCAACGTTCTTTTTAGGTTGCGCAAACCGAATGGCACAAAGCACAGCCGAAGGCCATACGTTGTTAATGATACCGCTATTTTCAATACAGGGGCTGTGTAATAAGAGAAAATTGTTGACAATCATATTTTTCGTTTGCAAGCCGATGCATCAATATCTGAAAAGATCCTCTAACCAAATACTGAATGAAAGTAGTCAGTGATGCTATAGGTTAGATGCCACTAGGTCAATGAAAACAATTCCATTTCTCTACAAGAACAATCTACACTTTCGGAGATTGTCTATATAATTTTTTGTTCTATTATACTTCTTGGATTTTAAGTAATCAACGTATTCACATTTCCATATTGATTGGCAGTAAAAACTATGGTGAATTGCTATTTAAATTATGCGACGAGCCCAATTTTCTTCCTTCATTGACATTCTGTAATTACACTCTCAAATAGAGAGCATTACCATTAGAAGCAGGCCGAAAAAACATGGAAACCATTATTGCACATTGTGACACGTTTATTTTGTAGCAACACAAAGCGTGTAATTGTACGACTTGCAACATACCTCACACATTAGCTTAAGGACGGTATGCAAAAGAACAATACCTGCAAACTAGTACGATGTATTATATTTGAAAACACTCCTCATTGTGCAAAGACAAGCATAATTCGTTTCGCGCTCATCGTCTAACGATCTATCGACTCATCGTCTAACGATGTATCGTTAGACGGCTGTACCCATATGGCTGTACCAATATGGCTGTATCAATATGACTGTATCAATATGGCTGTATCAATATGGCTGTATCGATATGGCTGTATCAAACAACAGCAACGCCGGATAGGGGCAAACTGGTGATAAACTGGAACCGAAAAGAGAGCGGAGGACAGACGAGTTGTGAGACTTGAGGTAGTGAATAACAAAATTCAAGAATTCACCGCCAGATATATTGCTAAGTTACAAGTATACTCCTGCAAATACAGTTGTCAGAGCACATTTTCAAAATAGTCCTGGAGCTTATGGCAGCATAAAAGGTGTCACAGCAATGCTTCATCCACACACTGCAATTTTTTGGCTCAGAGGACGGTGACATCTGCTTAAATCCGCGCGACGACTTTCTGGACAATGTACCGCGGAGTCGAATTCACACGATTCTTGAAGTCGAAGATGCAAAAGCAGAAGTGGCAGAAAAAGCGAGAAAAGAAAAATAGAAGAGTCAGATGAAGCAGGAAAATCAAAAGAAGCAGAAGCAACAGCAGAAGGAGAAAAACAGAAAATCAGAGAAAGCAGAAGAAGAAGAGGTAGAAGAAACAGAAAGAGTACAAGAAGCAGAAGAAGAGGAAGAAGTAGACGAAGCAGAGAAGAGGAAGAAGTAGACGAAGCAGAGAAGTGGAAGAAGTAGATGAAGCAGAAAAAGCAAGGAGATGTCTAATGGCGTCACGTCGGACGATTGTGATGACCAGGCGACGGGGCTGCTACAGCTTCTCCTGCGACCATTGAGGTATGAATCGAGGTGTGGGATAAGGGAACGCTTCGAAAAGGCCTATTTCGTAATCGCGACAACACCAATATCCCAAGGTGGCGCACCCAAAGTTCCGGTCCAGTGCAGGTCTTGTACAGTTTCCATATGATCCAAATGGTGCCTCCATCGTATTTCCGTTGTCATAACCTTTTCGTTGCCAATAAAATCAACAATGGCCTCTTGAAGTCTATTGCTTATGATGCTACTTTGTGCAGGTATAATTACGTGTATACACCCTTCATATAATAGTTTAATATCACGATAAAAATAGTATTTGTCGACCCCGTTGCCGAGATCGCTAACGCAGCAGTGCCGTAGTGATCTCGGACCAAGGAGTCGCGGGTTCGAGAACCGCCTCGGGCATGGTTGTATGTGTTCGTCCTTTTACCCCCTATCATCACTATATCGTTTCATCCTCATAACACAACGGTAAATACAATAGTGGTCACTAATGACCTAGTAGTTGATGCGATCTCAAATAACAAAAACCAAATAATAATAATAATAATAATAATAATAATAATAATAATAATAATAATAATAATAATGATGTTCATGACACCATGAACACATCACACAATGAAAATGAATTACGTTAAAATTTTATAACAATTTTTACTTTCCCGTATACGTACGTATATACGGCTTATATACTTAGTATAGAGAAAGTTATGTAATGCTGCAGAAAATCTATTTCGAGATTTCAACGGAAATACACGTTTTGGGGTACCCTGATACCAAAAAAGTGGTTCTTTTCAATACGTCCATCCGTCTGTCTGTCTGTGTGTGAACAACCGTAGTGCCGAAACCATAAGTACGATTTCTTCCAAAATGAATATTCCAAAGCCGATCTGGTTCCACTCAAGAAGCCGCGATTTTGAAAAATATTCTTCAAAATTTGGAGGTACTTTACATGAAACCCACTGGACATTTTCAAAATTTTCTCAAAAACGGATCCAATTGTTTTCTTTAAGTTTCTTGTAAGTATCGAATAAAAAACGCTCATAAAGGTAGCATAGGTCCCATTTTCACGGTGAACTCTGAATTTTCGGAAATTGCAAAAGTTTAAAATTTTTTCGGCGTCTTCCTAGAACTACAAAATTGAAGATAGAGATTTTTCTTCAAATAAAATTTGTTGTACAAAGTGAGTTCTTTCATGAAGGCCGTGTAAACGTTTTTGAAAATTTTAGTACTTTTCGCGCAATATTGCACGCAATACTTGCAATTTAAAAAAATTACAAAATCCAGATTTTCTCAAAAACGGCTCCATATTTTTCCTTTAAACATTTTGTAGGGATAGTGCTAGATGTGTTCTATGAGACTGCACAAAAGCCATATTGCTCTATTCTTTTGTTTTTTCAAAAATTACAAAAAATGTAATTTTTTGACTGCCTCTCACAACTTTGGTATTTACATTAGCGGCGATTTGTTCATATTATTAGATTTATGAGTACATGTACTTTAAATAGTGCCAAATAAAGTTTCGCGAAAGTTGAATAGTTTTCTGAGAAAACTAGCTCAAAATTCCGCACTTTTAGAAACGCTCAAATGCCATTTTCTCAAAAATGGCTCCAAATTATTTGTTCAAACTTTTCGAACGAATAGTGCAAATTGCACTCTTTAATATGACATGAAGTTCATTTTGGGGTATTTTTATTTTCAAAAATAACACAAATGTAATTTTTGTGAAAGATCACTCTCACCTTTAATATTCACATTGCCAGCAGTTTGAAACCCTATTTTATTTGTGAGTTAATGTGATTCAAATGACTTCACATGAAGTTTTTGGAAACTTCAAAATTTTCTGTGAAAAAGAGCTTTCAATTTTGCATTTTTAGTAACGCTTAAACGCCATTTTCTTAAAAACTGCTCAGAATTTTTCAAAGAAAATTGTTATTTATGACGAGGTTTTACTGTTCTTTAATATTCTAAAATTAATATTTCCGTTCCACCACTAGAAGAAACCGAAAAATTAAGAAAAGGTCAAAAAAATGTACTTTGGGCGATAGGTGGCAGCTGGCACGAGTAAGTGCCAATTCCGAATAGCTAGCCCAGAGCCAAGGAAATAGAAAATAAATACGGGAATGTCTGTGCCGTTCTGTAGTACCAATAGTTTAAGTTATTAACACTTTACATTAATATACTGAATTCAAATCTTTTCCTACTAACTCCTTGTTTAAATATTTGTTTTTTCTATCACTCTCAGTAAAATCGTAATAATTGAATATTCACTGAAATTATTTTTGTAAAAACACAATGTGTGTTCAACGTTTTCAATTTAATTTGGTCGTGTGGCTCTCTGATCTCCAGGCATTATATTTATTATTCGATAAGTTCATATTTTGAATAACACATATTATTGTCATAAAATTTGTACCATTAATTAATATAAAAGAATCGAACATCTACTACATTATTTGGACAAAAATGCGTCAAATGCAGGGATTCGATAGCTTGAGAAGAATTTGATATTGATTGACGTGTCCCAGAGAGCTGCCAGATTCACAACCTTAATATCGCGGCTTATCGCTTACGCTATCAAGGCTCCCTCATTGCCTGCACAGGTAGGTCCCTGAGGGTTTCCTCGCAGATTCTCGCCCAACACTAAGTTGGCTCGCCCCACTTAAACTTTGGGGAACTGACAAGAACAGGTGTTTCCTTTCCATCGTGGCCACGCCGCACCGGCCGTGTATCCACGCCCGCGCCCCGTAGCTACCAGCCGCCTCCAGTGCGCGACCTCTCGTAACAGTGGCGCATCTCTTTGGAAGCTCGCGCGCAATGAAGGTGGGACAAAGACGCACGGTCTCACGTCTTTCACCCCCGTCCCCGCGTCCCCCCACTCCCCGTCGAGAGGCAGCGTCCCCTGAGGCGCTTTGAGCCGCTTTTTTCTTGGGGAAGTCGCGCGCCGCGCCGTGCGCGACAGGCAGGTCGCCTTCAGGCCGCCTTCAGGCCGCCTTCAGGCCGCCTTGAGGCCTGGGCGTGCCTCCCGCAAGCGACGAGCGCGACATAAATTATCCGCATTACCTGTGGGATGGCGGAGGCCGCTGTCGTCAACTTTCGCCAGGAAGTTTATCTTACTATTTAATTGAATTTCGACCCTCTGCGGATGCTCTCCTCCTTCCTATGACGAGCTCGTCCCCTTCCCTCGCCCACCCCGCCCACGACGCTGCTTCCGCCACCGGCTCCCGGTTACGCGCCCCCGCCCGGCCTCTTGCCATTTCTCGGCCTACCGTAACGCCCGTTGCGTCGGATTACCGGCTTGAAGGAAAGGGAACGGAGTTGTTCACTTGTGGAAAGATGAAAAGAGATCTTATATTTCTTTTTTATTTATTTATTTTGTGTTTCATTACATCGATCAGTTTTACACTTTGCAGATGTTGACTTAACAGGTAACTTAAAAAATACATGAACATAAAATTACAAAACTCGTGAGCAGGGATTAAAGAAAAAACTCAAGTAAACCTCGCAGATATTTAAATATTTCAAAGAATGATTGGAAAGCATATTTATATTATTTCTTGGAAATGTTGTTTTTGCTAGTGTGTATTTTGATGATTCTTAAAACATGATGGATTTTGGTAGACGTTAGGGGAAATGTGAGCTATCTGGTTTATAATTGGTAGAATTTTTATTGGAATGAATTTATTCTTGATTATGAACCAAAGAAAATTAATGATTAGTCTTAGGAATATTTGTAAGTTACATTCTAGGTTATTGATATGTGTTTTAGCGGAGGTGGAAAGAAATTTCTGAGAGATTTTTTTATTGGTATTTTGAGGTTGATTTCAGTTTTCCAGAGAGCAGCCCAATTTTTTTCATTTGTGATTCGAATTGTGTAAGGAGTCGTCTGATTAAAACAATGCAATGTCGTATTTGGACAGGGCGAAGTATCTTTGAATGAGAGAATACCTGCAATGTAAATGTTAAGTAATTTCGAGGATAAACGGTAAATTGAAGCAACGCAGATATTAATGGTGTGCGGTGTGGAGTGATTGTTCCTGGCTATTACAAAAAAACGTGCGGTTGGTAAAATAGTTTTCTTTTATCGAATGATGTAGGATGAGGTATCCGTTATAATTATTTTATAGAGTAATACAGGATGTGAGATTATGTGTAATGCTTGGGTGATATGTAGAAATGTAATACATGTTGTTTCCCTTGACATTCAGTGTGAAGGAGTTCAGTTAATCTGAAGGGGAAGTCCTGTGGAATCTGTGTTACGAAACCAAATTAACGGTTTGGTATTGAGGTAATATTTTTAAGATGTTGCTTTTGTGTGTTGAGGATCGGTTTTCAAAAAATTAGGCATCACTGCCAGTATGGTGATGGATCTGTAGTTATTGGTGATATTTTTTTTGTTTTGTTTTGGGATGCTTCTTCCCAAGATACAACCACCTTCTCACCGCCTCCTCAAGTGATAATAATATGCACTACAATTACGGAAATATGACAATAGCTGTTAACGTGTCCGGAAACACGAAATAATCAATCAAACAAGCTTTTTAAGGCCAGCAGAACTTAGTTTTCCGCCCAGACGCTGCAAGATAGCTCTAATGATGATGATGATGATCGCTCAGCGATCAAAAAGATCTTAAGTTTAATATATATTTCATACCGGACAACACCTATTATTTATTAAATTATTAGATGGTATCTCTCTCACAAGCTATCTTAATAAAAACTTATGCTAGTTTTTCAGAGGACTATTAATTATTTATTTTTAATTTTGTAAGGAAGTGGATAGGCGAATGCCTCCCATTTATGTCACCTTCGTAAATTTAGTAATTCAGCATTTCTCAGCTGATCACTATGTCACAAGACATCTTAGCCACCAATACTTTTGTCAATAGTTCTATTTTGTAGGAAATAATAGGCCAGGAAATAACTGAAAAACATTATTAAAAAAACCTTGAAAGGACCTTGAAAATTGTTAACATCCATTACGTACGGACTGTTTCGAGATCACTGAGTTATTAATCTTTTGTAGAGATCTGATACTTTATCCGACGTATAATTAGAAGAAAACTGCTATAAACTAGTAATTCACTTCATTCAGCTAATAAAGCATTGAACTGCAGTTCCTTCTATTATTATTTTAAAAAGAACTACCCCATTTTCTTAATAAGATCTGACTCATGAAACAAGAAATAAAATAATAATAATAATAATAATAATAATAATAATAATAATAAATATAATAACATAGAAGTTGCAATTATTTACAACCTTGATATTCCTGGATATTTTACCTGCATTATTTTTCACATTAAGTTTCTTTGTAAAAATAAAATAAAAAAGGACCTCACATCACAAATGGCAACAGAATTACAGAAACGGAAAAAATTATCATTAAAACAGAGGAAATCAGATTTCATTTAGAAATCAAAAAATAATGGATATATATATAATGGATAAATATATATAATGGAAATAACGTAACTTAAGGGGAGAAACTATTCGTTGGCACCGATCGACCTAGGCAAACGGACTTAAGCAAAGAGAAGAGAGTCGTGCCGCCGCATTCGAAGTGCTCGTCACGTTTGCCACCTGGGCGCGAAAACGCGGACGCTTGGCATTCTATGGCACGAGCATCGGCTGTGCGACTTAAAACGCCGCACCGATCTCACGATGACGAACGGGTTCGGAAGGACACAGTGGTGGCAATGGGAAGGGCGCGGAGATGGCAGTCGTTGATATTGAGGACGATGAAAATCGAACCGAATCGGTTTTGGGGGAGCGGGGTGGGAGGATGTAACATTCAATTGAGCTATTACAGCATCGCATTTGAGTAATTATCTTTTGTTTCCGAGCGCGACAGCTACTAAGGTCGTTAGTTCAATGTATCTGTAGGTGAAGTGTATCTTATTTATAAGGGAGTTTCCCTCCCCGATAGAACGTGACAATTGGCACCGAAATATCTTCGGATTCCTTCTGAGGTATCTCCCTCGGCGGGAACCCGCATCAGTGGGGACTATTTATAAGCTTATGATTAGCTCTCGACATTTGTGGTGTTGTAAGATGTGTTTCTTAGATTAAGGGGAGAGGTGATACGTGGAAGGAAATATCGCGTGGGGTCTGCGGCCTGTTTTTCCAGGAATCGCTCGGGAATCCTCAAAACTATCGAGCAGTGTAGGAGACCTCTCATATTTACTTCCAGGCAATGGGTAAATTTGAATTAGCTATCTGTAATCGTCGCAACTCGTACCCTAGCACCTTGCGGTCACACTGCAGTAGCAACGTTGCCCTGAGTCCTTTCAGCCGGCGTGCAGCACCCGGTTGAAACCCGGGTTGGTGGGTTGGTTGGGTTGGGTATGAGGAATCACGGACAGCGCGGTGGCCGTGGCGTTGAGAAGATGGGAAGGCTATATGTCGAGGTCGCGTGGGAGAAGGATGTTGAGATGGGTGAGATGGCCGAATGGGGGAGATTCTTGGCGGATTCTTGGATTCTTCGTGGGAATTATCTATTTGATTTGTGATGCACAAAGATGGTGATTGGTACGAATGACAGTCCGGTGATATTGCAGGACAGTGGTTTAGAGAAATAAAAGGATGTCGGGGAGATGGGATGCCTGGCCATGGAATTTACGTTAGGCACAGTGGCTGTGCAAGGAGTTGATGCGTTGAGGTAAATAAAGCGAAGGTGGAAAAATGCGGTTGCGGTTGGATGCCTTGGTTCCAGAATCGGGCACTGTAATTGTATACATGGGGCAAAGTGACAGGATTATTTGCTACTCATTATTACGTAATACTTGGCTACTGAATGATTGTCTTATGATACGTCTGGATGAGGACAAAACACGGAAAAGTATAGTCTGGCCATCATAAGGCTTGATGCCAGACCATCAAGAGGGTGAGGCGGCAGGAGAGTAGGACGGCGTGGTTGACGAGTGAAGAAACAGGATGTCAGTACAGAATGCTGGTGAAATATTGCTTACAGCCGTTGTAGAGGCTGAAAACGCCTGCGAGTGGGTATGTGACGGAGCAGATGTCAAACGTCGAAATGACACGTTGAGATGGTGGAACAATGGTTCGTGATGGTGCCTGGCAGCCATGGCGGCAAACGCCGGAATGATGAAATGGCGCGGTGTGGTGGTGGAGAAATGGGTTCGAGATGGTGCGCGGCAGACATGGCGATAAACGTCGAAATGAAGTGATGCAGTGAGGTGGTAGAGCAATGAGTTCGAGATGGAGCGCGGCAGACATGGCGTCAAATGCCAAAATGACGTGGTTTTGGTGGTGTAGCAATGGCTTCGAGATGGTCTGCGGCGGGCATGGCGGCCAACGCCGAAATGCCGAAATGACGCGGTGAGGTGGTGGAGCAATGGGTTGGAGATGGTGCGCGGCAGACATGGCGTCAAATGCCAAAATGACGTGGTGTGGTGGTGGTCTGCGGCAGGCATGACAGCCAGCGCCGAAATGTCGAAATGACGCGGTGAGGTGGTAGAGCAATGGTTCGAGATAGAGCGCGGCAGACATGGCGTCAAATGCCAAAATGACGTGGTTTTGGTGGTGTAGCAATGGCTTCGAGATGGTCTGCGGCAGGCATGGCAGCCAACGCCGAAATGCCGAAATGACGCGGTGAGGTGGTGGAGCAATGGGTTCAAGATGGTAGGCAGGCATGGCAGACTGCAGGTCTCAGGGCTGCGACTCCGTGAGCCATCGTTGGAGCAGACTCCACTCCCGCGGCCTCGCGAACGTCGTTGCCGCCGCCGGCGCCGCTGGGGCAATTGAATTAAGCCCAGGCGACAATGAAATTTATTTGCTTCATTTGAATAATTTCTAAACAAATGAAGCGCGCGCTGTGCTGGCGAGCGTAGAGAGGCATTGCGTTCCTGGCGGAGTGACGTAAATGGCGCCGAAATAGTAGGTGACTGGGGAGAGGAGAGTTGAAGCCGTGAAGAGACGAAAAACGAGTTGGAAGTGATTGGTCTTGCATGAAGAGTGAAATCTGAGACTTATTTAAGTCTTAACTAGTTACGAGAACTATTTGTAGAAATTATAAAAAGAGCTGAGTGGTAGAGAGTGATTTCACGATCGTAATGAAAGCGGTGAGGAAGAAGGAAAATTCGATGAAGGCATTGATTATTTCGTGATTCCGGAAGCGCCAACGGTTATCTAATTGGTTCCGTAAGTGTAGTGCGTGTTTTATCACGTGCGGTGGCGGTGTTCTTCCAAAGCTGAATACTGAGATACGGTGCCGACCTACAAGTTTGCTTGCAGAGTTTTCTCCTCTGGTGGAGTACCGCCCCAGCCTGGAGAGGTTCCAAGTTCCCAACTGATCTCCAGACATGTGGTAGTGTAGTGCATGGGTGTGTGCATAAGTAAGGGTGAGATTAGGACAAGGAAGGGGGAGGAAATGATGGAGCGCGGTCTATATTCCTTTTGTTAGGAACCTGATCCGTCATTCACCTGGGGTTGAGAGGAGAAACCACGGAAAACTAAAGATGAAAGCACTTCTACTTACTATTCCTCAATATCTCGTTTTCTCTGCTTACTATTCTATCATTGCCACATCATTACGAGTATCATATGCTCATAATCACCTCATAAAAAGTATTCACTCATTTCCAAACAAGGCCATAAACCTAGGCACTAACAAACTTCATAACAAAGAAGACTGCTCCGACAACAGCATGGCATCGTTGGAAACAGAGCATTGAGATGATCGAACACAGCACGTGTGAGGCAGAAGTGCAACAAAGAACGGGCAAACTCCCCATTGGTGGGAGACAGAGGGCGTACCTTACAACTGCTCACTGAAACACCGCCCCTCTGCTTTGATTCAGCGTAGCTTCACGCCGCGAGTTGCGAGAACACGCTGTGACAACTCCGCGAGCTCTGCGTGGACCGAAGAGGGGGGAAGGGGCGACGCAAGACCGCCGGGGGAGAAACTTATTCCCGGCCCCCGCCAGGTTCGTGTTCTGAATTCCAACTCTGGGAGGAATTCACGAAGCACCAGAAATGGTAGCAGCTATTACAGAGGTAGAATTCAGGCTTCGAATTTTTCGTTTCTTTCTACGTTTAGTTCGATGTTGGTTCTCAATGCACGAACCTTTTTTTCATATTTGCTACGGTATAATCATGGAGACTATGAAGAGCAACAAAATCGTCCGACGAATCACGGTATCACTGGATCCGTCATTTTCAATTTAGACAGTTTAAATTAAAATATGTTAACGGTAAACAAAATAATATTTCAAAATATATTTCACTGTATTCCACTTTATCTCTCCCATGATCTCACTGTCTCCAAATTAAGAGAAATTGAGGGAAGGGAAAACAAGACCTGGAGCGATCTGTGGTCCGTTGTGCAAAGTGCTACTCCGACATTAACCTGGAAGTGATTAGAAAACCACAAATAAAAACAATCGACCTATCACCACTACACCGGCAGTGACACTAAACTATCTAATGTTCAGTACAGCAAGCAAATTTATGGAATCTGAAATCCCCATTTACCAATATTCCACCGATAGACACTAGCATTTTTTACACTTCAATAACCTACGGAGCTACCCCAAATAGAATTTGTCTTGTTTCTAAAAAAATGTGCATGCGAATCAACTACATAGTTAATTTTGCAACCCCCCCACCCGACGTATTTCTAACCGAAGACCTCCCGAAATACTCTCCTTGGTTACGGAGTACCCTGCGTCAAAAGCCAGGAAGGGAATATTGGTGTGGATTCTAACGGGCCTGCGGAGCTGACTCCTTGACTGCTCACTCCAGAGACAAGAGCGCTTCCGTTGCGGCATCAAGGCGGGTGGTGGCGAGCGGGGTCATGAGGGGGGATGAGGCGGTGGCGAGCGGGCGGGCGAACTGAGGCGAGCGGAGGCGGTGGGTCGGAGAGCAGCCGGCCCGATAAGACGGCGGTCGGCGGCGGGCCACTGCCCTGGATCGACTGGGGCTGGAAGGCCCTCTATCGCGCGTGA
>JAHLJT010008446.1:83463134-83473677 GCA_031308135.1 Acheta domesticus | reverse complement strand
ATTATTTAATAAATTATTTAATTTCGAAAAGCAAATGGTTTGATCTAGAGAGAGGTAATAACTTTTAATGTATAATTTATAAAAAGTTCTGCTTAAATAATCGTTGTACTGATTAGCAAAAAAAGCATGTAGTTGTCAAGTCGGCATTTGGCAAGTATTCTGCGTGTGGAATAAAGCGAACAAAACCTTAAAATGTACGTAATAAACAACGAGGAAAGAAACGCTCGTTCTTTATTCTTGATGAACGTGTAATGCCAAAATATAACGGTGCTGCCTCTACTCGACGAAAAAAAATTGGAACATTCAAGCAAATGAGACAATTGCAAAGAATTTTCCTGAGTAGGGATTCCAGACACAATCATTATTTACTGGTGTAAGAAAATTCAAGCCCTCGTAAACATGTATAAGGGCATGTACTACTTAAAAACTGTATTCCAGACAATAATTGTTCAACAATTATTGTAAGCGCGTTCGAAGAGAAGAAACTTGAAAGCTCAAAACCCGCGTGATAACACGGGAGGAGAAATGGAATAGCAATCACATTTCCGGCATGTGAAACGTTGTGTACGCACGCGAAAGAAGCGGACACGGAGCAAAACACAAACTTGCAGAAGATTTAGGCGGGCTTTTGCATAGGTTTGTCTACCCTGCCATTCAAAGAGGACTACACAAACACGCTGCTGCAGCGACGAAGGGATGCAAAGGAGAGGGGGCTGGGAGACCCGAGCCGCAGACAGAAGGCGAATCCTCGAGGCACACACAGTCTGAACGTTATCATCGAAAGGATCACAACTCTACTCTTAATGTCTATTCTTAATCCGCACTTTTGTAATATTTATTATCACTGCATTCTCCATTACAGTGATTCCAATTGTACATGCTCGTTTCTAAATTAAGTATTTTACAAAGGAACTAAAAAATAAATACAAATACGAATATCAGAATATTTAAAGTGCTCCGGATAATAATTTTCACTATTTATTAAAGTTTTACGGTTAGAGTTGATTAAACAACAGTAAAGATTATTCTTTTGAATTTTTTTTCCATATGTCAGTAGAGGCCGATACAAAATATACAGCATATATACATTTTAAAATTATAAAATTAGAGAAAAATGAGGGTTAATGTGCACATTGAACTACATTTCAGAGAATTGATCTGGCGATCGATATAAATAAAATGATTAATTTTTCGTCGGTTTTGCACAACAATAATGCAATGCCAGATATAAAAAAATTTAACTTTTTGAGAAAGTGCTACGCGCGTTAGAACCGCGTAAGTTACGAAAATAACACGAAAGTCCTTCCAACACTAAATGTTGTGAGAGCTTCGGGTGTTTCTTAGAAAAGCAACAAACAACAACAAAAGCTTCGGAGCTCTGATGGTTCCAAAATGTCTCAGAAGGAGCGTGCAATATCTTGAAGAACTTTCAACAGAACGGTATTATTATCAACGATTAGCAACTAGACGTAAAGCGGATTTTGGCCCGCTAAATTCGAGAGCGCTGAGGACTGTGCGGCGACCACGAGCAGCATTACACTGAATGCCCGCGCAAGAGCTCTCGAGTAAACAATGAGAAAGCGGGCATCAAACGCCGGCGCTCCCGAGCCGCCCCAGCGCCAGCCCCAACCCCAGCCCCCAACCCCAGCACCAGCCCCCCAGCCTCGGCCCCAGTCCTGCTCCCCCTGCATCACCCGCGGCCGATGCCACCCCGCGCTGCGACCGTCACCAAGCGTCCTCAGCCCGGCTGCTCCGCTCTCGATGTTGGACCGGCTCATTTATCACGAGAAGGATTCCTGGGAAAGCAGCCCTTGCCCTTGCTGGTCGAGGGATCCTGTGTTCAACATGAGAATGTATCAAACGCGTGGGCACTGCGAAATGAATCTGATTCGTGGAACTATTGCGGAGAGAGTTTCACTGGCCTGCACATCCCGTTTGGTATCAAAACATCGGTAGTAGTTTAGTTGCTAATATATTGATAATAAGTGATTCTAAAAATAAATTCTGATCCACTAATTATATTGTGTATTTTTAGAACATTTCTGGATTTAAAATACATTTGTATATATTAAATCTACAGCTGCAGCTTTTTCTACTTATTGTTTCTACTTACTCAAAATACTGTTTATATTACAAAGTTCAGAAATAACATTATCGCATTTATATTCTCTTTCTGCAGACACTTGAATTAACCAGTACCCTATTTTATTCTCTTTATAAAGACACCCAATTTTCAAGCGTGTCTTTCACTTGTCACTTTCTGTGTCGTTCACATATCATATCCTGTTCATTTCCATTGAACGTTTTCGCCTTTCCCCATTTTATCGTTTATTCCCAAGAACACGTTAGTGACTGACAAAAGTAGGTGCCAAGCTAGCGCACGTACTTTATACAAAAGTCTTGAATTCCGGATTTAAATTTCACACGAAACATCAGATGCTCCTAACCTGTTCCTCTGATCTCCCTCTCACCTTTTCCTCGCGAAGAGACCTCCCTACTTAGAAAATAATTCGACGCTTGTGCTACAAACTTCCATTTCGATCAGCTTATCGATCCAGTTTACAAGAGGCTTTCCTCGAGAAATGTTGCGATAGCTCCTTGTTTTTCTTCTGAAAATAAATGTAACTTCACAATCTGTGCACTATCTTTTGAGCTTAACGACGATAAGTTATTCAAATAATCGTTCTCCATTTTCTCATGGTAATAAATCGATTCCCTCACGAAGAGTACACACAGCCAAAAATTTGTCGATGACTGGCCTCTGCAAATAGTTTTTATTACACGGAAGCTAATATTTTCTAATTTTTGGCAAAAATGCTCTTTGGTACCTGTACTCATAATTCAACTTAATATGTATGTGAATTAGGATAGGGATCTCAGAGCTTAAGAAAACGTGCAGAGATTGCACTTCTTTCCGTAGTGCTTAACAGTTTTTAACTTTTAATTAAAAATAAAAATAATAATACATGAATAAACAGATAATAAATAAATAATAAATAAACATAAATAAATAATAAATAAACATAAACAAATACATAACAAAAAAAACAAAAACAAATAAATAATATGTAAACATAAATAAATAAATAAATAAATAAATTTCGTCTTTCGGACTCCGAGCGCACGGTCTTTGTTTAGATGCATCTCACCTACGTACTTTGTTCCATCGTTTTGCACTCCTCGCCACTCTCCTCCTTCCTAGTAGTCTTCTCTCGTTCTTTCATTCTTCACAGGAAACCGAGGTTGCGGTTGCGCGAAATACTGTGCCCTCCTTTCCCTCGTGCGCTCAAACGCTCCATCGATAATTTCTGAATTCGCCACTCAACAATTCTGTGCCCTTACTATTCGCAACCTCCTGCCAGTAGTGCATGCGCCGTTTACACGGCCCTTCGCGCGACTTCGTTTCCAGCTCACGCAATTCCAGAGATATGATCTTCGATCCCCATCTGTCGGACGAACAACGAGAGTATGTCGCTCTCACTCACCGCGCACTCAAAATGATGGCGCCCAGAGTTTAGCGCAATTCAACGGAGAAACATACTCTCCTGGAGATTGCTATGATGAATATTTTCAATCCACTGGAATATAATTTTGGGTGAAAAAGGGTAAATTAGGTAATGTGAATTCTATATTAATTCTTTATTATGACCGTGCATCACCTCGTGCGGCCATACCTGGAATCAATTAATGATGAAATGGATAGATGAATATAAAGATACCGCATGAATCATGATTAGGTAATAGTGAAATAAGAGTAAAGGAAAACAGGATAATCCTGAGAAATCTGGCCGCGAACCCGCGAATGATTTAATAACACAACACAATTAATAATTTAAATATATAAAAATAAGCCATTCAAAATTTTCCGATCTCTTTGCAAATATGTTCATATAAGGGAGAAATTAGATAGAAAATAAATATCAAATAGTAATAAGTAAAGAAGAATACAATTCTGTTATCTGACAGAAAAAACTGGCAAACATATTTTCGTATGAAGCTACTATATACCGCCACGCACCGCTCAACCTTGCGCATGTACAACCTTGCGCATGTAGGGAGTCCGATGCCTTCGGGAGTTAATGTCTGCATTGTTCAGTTTCAAAGCCAGCTGTATGCTGTGGCTGCTACTACCACCCTTTTTGCATTTTAAGGGGAAATGCGTGCGGCGTCCGAGGAAGTTGCCCATGCCCATAAGAGCACCGGGCTCCCCAGGCGAGCAGGTAGCTCGTGCGGGCGTGGTTTGACATGCTTGGTCGACGCTATCTGGCATTCCGTGACTTGCCTCAGGGCGTAGTGCTGAGCAGTACGCACTGAGGAGGGCCAAAATATGTGTGCCGAAGCGTCAGCCACCACAACAGAGACATGGCCCTCTCGGATAGCCCAGACAATACAAGGTCGCAGGCTGCTCCGCGGATGTTCACGAAGGATTTAAAACCAGGAATTTGAAGGGTCTGAGCGTTGGACAACGTTTAGCCCTCCCGTTGTCGAAGGGTGTTCCTGCGATATTCACCACTTCCGTACGTTCTCTCAAACTGATTAAGTTCGACTGCAGTATGAGTATTTCTCGTCGTCATCGCTATCACCCTTTTTCCTCTCTCGAGTCATTCTCAGAATGGTACACGTGACATGTGTTATTGCAATTGCTATAGCTCCACGTTTTCCACTTCCAAGTACATGAGGGCATCAACTGATGTCACCGCAGTCCCTCTGACCGGGAGGTTCTAGATTCGAGTCCCGACGGTGGCAAGATTTTCAACACTAGCTTGTCAGCTAGGTCGAATTCATTCGCTGTCTGGAGGAGAATTGTAGCGGCCGGCTTCTCTGATCGGTAGTTTACCGTGATTTCTCCAATCAACACCAGGCAAATGGCGGAGCAGTGTTCCAACAAACGAGCCAAGGACCGCGCGCGATCTTTCCTACCTCTTCCTTGTCCTATCCCCTTCCCTTACACACACTTACCCTAACATGCACTACACTATCACATACGATCGGTCGGGAGCTAAGAGCTTGTCCTAGATGGGGCGGTAACCCGATGGTGGAAAATACCTGGCTGGGGAAAACCCCGATAACCGACGGTAGGTCGGCGTCGGATCTTGCCATCCAGCGGGGGAAGACTACCGCCACCTCCCGAGCAAAAACATGCATTACACTAACTGAAATAATGAAAATCAATCAATCCAAGCGCATGAATGACGATCGCGTCACAGTCTTGCCGTACCTCTTTCATCATCTCGTTTTCCATATTCTTCGCTGTTTTCATTGCAGTCCTGAAACTGACGGATCTACACTAAGGATTGGAAACTCTTACGTGCTTACTGCGTGACAGACACTGCTTGTAGAACAAGCCATTAAGGCCAGACTCTCTCTATAAAACTGCGGGACAGTTTTAAACGTTCCCTTACAAGAAGGATATAAGAGCAACAAACAGAAGGAGAATTACGTTACCAATAATGAGACGAAGCGTGTAATATAGGACGCAAGATAACTTCATAGACGTCTGATTTTTAACACTTCACAAACGAATCTATTATATAAACGTGGAAGTATTGGAAGTACGCATACAGAAAGTACCCCCAGATAAGATTAGTAAAAATGTCCCCTCAATCAAGTGATATGTGAGTAATGGAAAATTGTTTTTATTTTTTAACTACAGCCCATGAGTAGAAAAAATCTGAAAAAATTCACAATCATTTGCGTTTTAAGAGGAACTTTTGAGATTTTTTCGAGCCTGTTCCAGGGTTCTATGACACAGTTAAAAGACGTTTTGCGATTTTTTTCAAAAATATTTTTTGTGTTTAAATATGGGCCTGGTAAAATATCAAAAAAACCGTTTTTCTGATAGAATGAATTGTTTTCTATTTATCATATTTTTTCAGTCAGATGCAATAGTGTTAAGTTGACTAAAAAAATTGAAATAAAAAACACATTGTTGGCTGTAGAGGGATGTGGGTGGTGGGACGGGGGCTGAGAGACCTTCCAAAAAAATCATTTTTATGTTAGAATTATACTGTAACTACTCACATGTCATTTTGTTGAGGAGAACTTTTTACCATCTAATCCGGTGTTACCCTTTGTGTATAGACCACAAAAATGTTCAAATCACTGGAATGATTACACAAATATTTGACGTGTACACGTGTACAAAATAGTGTAAATTGCTATTCTAAGTGTTACCTCCTATTTTTTAAACGAATTTTGATCTGCTAGGGCAATGAAGTTGAAAATAACCAGCGCGTTTTAGAGTGAATGATGTTTAGATCCGTCTAGAATCTCTTATGAAGAGTTTGGGCTCTCTTACGGGACGTAATGAAGAATTTGTGACGTGGAAGCGTAATTTAGAATTTGTGACGTCGCGTGGAAGCAATAATGCAGCAATCATTATTGCTTCCACTCGAAATTCCTAATCTCCCAGCGATTGAAAGCTTAGTACCTGTCAGCTCATCCCAGGGCTGAACAACACTTCATATTGAATTTTTTTTGAATTCATGTGTGCCGTGAATTACAATTTCTATTTTTAAAAAATAGTTCGAAAAAAATAATGAAAGACTATATGTTCCTTTGTACCTACCGTATATAATTACATGTGAAAAATACAATATGCATAAGACGAAACAAATCAAATTGGAAATGTCAAAGATCACACGCCGAAGGAGTGAAGAAGAGAACACAGCGATCGCGGCGAAATGTACAGAGAACAAAGAGACAGAGCGTGGCGGACAAAGCCGCCTTTGCGAGTGCCTGGCGGGGGAGGGGACTCGGGCGAGTGAGGCGCGGCGGTGGCGGGGCCGAGGGTGGTGGAGGGGCGGAGCCGCGGCGGAGGCGGATCTATGAATATTAACCCGCACAATATTTCGAAGCGTATCCATCTTCAATCGCGCGGCCCCGGCGGCCCCGACGGACGCGCGGGCGGGTTATTAATTTACGCGGGAAAGCACACGAGGAAAGGAAGGCGTGGGCGCCAGCGGAGGCGAGAGAGAAATAGAGACGGCTTGCGTTTGCCGCCCAGGCAGCAGAGAGAGCGGCGTTGGCTGCGTTGGCGATGTTTCTGGCAGCGTTGGCGGCGGCTTTGGTGGCGGCGTTGATGGCGGCGTTGGTGGCGGCGTTGGTGGCGGCGTTGGTGGCGGCGTTGGTGGCGGCGTTGGTGGCGGCGTTGGTGGCGGCGTTGGTGGCGGCGTTGGTGGCGGCGTTGGTGGCGGCGTTGGTGGCGGCGTTGGTGGCGGCGTTGGTGGCGGCGTTGGTGGCGGCGTTGGTGGCGGCGTTGGTGGCGGCGTTGGTGGCGGCGTTGGTGGCGGCGTTGGTGGCGGCGTTGGTGGCGGCGTTGGTGGCGGCGTTGGCGGCGTTGGTGGCGGCGTTGGTGGCGGCGTTGGTGGCGGCGTTGGTGGCGGCGTTGGTGGCGGCGTTGGTGGCGGCGTTGGTGGCGGCGTAGGTGGCGGCGTTGGTGGCGGCGTAGGTGGCGGCGTAGGTGGCGGCGTTGGTGGCGACGGGGGCAGCGGGAGCGGTGAGGGTGGCGGGTGCGGCGGGGACGACGGGGGCGGAAAAGGGAAAAGCAGCAGACGTAGACAACAGGAGAGGAGGGAAAATGTGGCGATAGCTTCATATGGAGTCGCCGCATGATGGAATTGCAGTAGTGGATGGTCACAGGAAGAAAGAGAAGGATATGTAGTAGAGATGTAGATAAGTATTCGGATTGGATAGGTCGAGCTATGAAAGAGGCATGTAGTAAAAGACTTGAGCAGGCAAAGCGTAGAGAAAGAAAACATGTATGGAAACCAGCGGATGAATAATGAACGCGAGTAAAATATTAGATGATAAGTGAGAAAGAACATTATGTGCACAGAAACATAACATTTTTAATCACCCATTAGCTAACAATGTGAAAAAAAGCTGGATACAGAAGTCATAAGAGCAAGAAGACTAAGTGAGGCACGATAGGGTAGCAAAAATTAGGGATAAATAAAAGTTATGAGAAAATACAAAACCGACGTTTGTCATTGTTCCAGGACAAACGAGCCGTAATTCATTTTATGCTTTGGAAGGATAGAGGAATAAGAAGTGACAGCAGAACAAAAACAATAATCTAGTAGGAAAGTCAGGGTTCAACCTCAAAAAGAAAATAAAACATATGAATGGAAGATATCAACACTGAATGCTATGATATTAAATACTTTTGAACTAAATGGCAGGAACATTGTAGCTACTATAAAAAACAAATGCAGGCGAATAGTAAAACAAACAATCAAGCGCGAAGGATTAGTTTCTGTAACAGCTGAGAGTAACAAAAAACACATAAGAAAGGGAAAAAACTCCATCCGAAAGAGGAGGTTCGAAGAAGTAAGTAGTACGAGAAGGTAGAAGCAGCAGATGGCGAGGCATCTTGGTCGGACTGAAGCTGAGGAGCGACATCCCGCAACCCGCAACCACCTACCGAAGAAAAGGTACTTCCGTGCCGGACAGACCTCTCGCGAAATTAAAATACAAATGAGCAATAAAAGCTCCGGCGTGCACCTCGGAATTTTCGAGAAAAAAGACAAACAGCTCGTAAAAATTATGTAAGTCTATTAAACGGGCAGTTTTCTGCGTGATACATCTAGTCACCTAACCACAAAATACGGGTCCCACTAGTTTATTCGTTGCGTAACGCAATTTGCACCTGATGACAATGCATTGAATTGAATAAATCATCAGTTCAGTGAAAAACAAGTAATTCATCAACGCCCAAGAAAATTTTATGGGCATAGCCATCGCCCACTGTTTTGTCCGTGCGCGCACAGTCATTGCTGGTCTCTCTGGTAGCATGTATTTGCAACTTTTAGGGCTAAACCATTGATACTTTATACTACTACAAATATTAATACTATTAAAGAACTACAAATATTGTATGTCAAAAGCGGCAATAATGTAACTGATAAAATATTTCACAATTACAGTACACGTAGCAAAGCCACTAATCAAATAAAAAAAACAAATTTCATAAATCTCTAATATTAAGCACCTTGGCCTTCATTGGGCCTCAAATATATAATCAATTACCGATAACATTGAAAAATAGTAAGCCCTCGAATATTTTTAAACACAAGATAAAATTTGGATTTTAAAACATGGTGATAATGATATAATCAAGTTAACTGAAATATTGCATTAAAACTGTTTGCTGTATAAATTGAGTATGAATTTAGTTCAGTGGCACGCTTCGTAGCACCATGGCATGCTACGAACTTCTCCGCACAACTAGCGTCGAGAAAGGAAACTATCAGTAGTAACCCCGCCGTTTTCCAACAAGGAAAACTTCCAACATTATAGAGAAATTTTAAAATCGAATATCGAAATTGATGCAACGATTTGATCATTCGATTATTACATGAAGCTAAAATGATTTTATAATAATTCAAGCCAACCATGTATACATTATCGCATATGTATTACAAAATCTAAAAAACTGACATAATGTTTATTGAAACTATTTTAAAACTATTTTAAGTTGTCAAGTCGCATTTATCATCGGAATTGATTCTTACATGTTTATCGCAGCATTTTAAGTAGGTAATATTTAGACAGTACGCGCTATAAGACTGGTAATTTATTGCAATGCAATTCTTTTAATTAATAAATGAGCGGTAATTTAAAAATAAAAATAAAAACACTGTGAGGAAAGCATGAACACTGAAACAAGTACACAGGCATAAGAATATGGAACATAGAATTACGGTATGTTCTCAAGAAATGATTATGTTAGTAAATATATCAAATAAAATAAAATATACAGGTTAAAAATGAAACCAATCTTGTTTCATGTTGAATTTGACGTACCCGTTCAGAAACGCACGTAACGGGGTGCAGTTTGGTGAAATGTCCTGTGGTTTATTCTCACAAACGCTAAACTTAAATGAACACAAAGAAGAAAACTGCAAAAAATAGTTTACGTGATATATTTTACGAGGCATAAAATGAGTCGGTTTGGTTGTAATAATGGTATACCAACGCGTGCCTCTTAATATTACCAATAATTCAGTCTTTCTGTTTGTTTTCTGTAGCACGGGTATCCATAGAAACTATTTCGCATTATTTCCGTTCAAAAACAACAGCAAAAAAATCCAAGGCACCAAGCGCAACTCTTAAGACTCCTGGGGGGGAGGTGCAGGGAGGAAAATGAAATGAACCGCGCATGGGCGAGCAGAGCATGAGGTCCACACTGTGGTGAAGGCCAGCGCAGTGGGAAAGCACTGCTAGCGGATCACAATGCGTCGGTTTTGGAGGAGGAAATGTACCATTGTGACCTATCTAATATTATCAATAATTATTCCTCTCCTGTTTTATGCCCTTACAGGTAGCTCATTGGTGAGCGTGCTCGCTTCCATGACGCGACCACGGGTTCGATTCCAAGGTCAGGCAAGAAAACGCCCAAGTGCCAAGTGCAGTATATGTTGCTGTGTGACTATGAGAAAGCTCAGTTCGCAGGTTAAGAAGACCAGAATATGGCGTAGGGATGTCTATGTGGTAACAACACGTACCCCTTAATCCATGGCCGCGAGACCGGGACGCTGCT